>OX465436.1:20614809-21049809 GCA_950005045.1 Agrotis exclamationis
GCGACGCGACTCTTCTGCACATTTACATCTACATTTTGTATGAAAGGGACGCTGTAAAGCCCTGGGATCTGGAGGCGACTGCCCTCCAGCGCGTCTATGAGTGGCGCGTGGAGGCGCAGCGCCGGGGTGTATCGCCGCTGCCTCGAGAAGTCGAGGCGCGGCGGGAAGAGCTCCGGCGCGATCTCAGGGCAGTATGGAGGGGACGACTGTCGCTACCGACGGCCGGGCACGCCGCAATCGCGGCGGTAAGACCCCTCTTTGAGGAGTGGCTGGATAGGAGTCACGGCGTCCTGACCTACCGCATGACGCAGGTCCTCACCGGACACGGAAGTTTCGGGAGGTACCTGTGTCTAAGGAGAAAGGAGGAAACGCTTGGGTGTCACCACTGCGAAGATCGCCCGGAGGACACAGTTGAGCATACGGTGCAACACTGCCCCGCTTGGGCAGAGCACCGACGTGTCCTCACGGCGGCGATAGGCGGAGACCTCTCGCGCCCGGCATTGGTTGCGGCCATGCTGCGGGGCGAGACGGAGTGGGAAGCGGTCGCCTCCTTCTGCGAAGCAGTCATGCTCGCGAAGGAGGAGGCGGGCCGCGTGAGGGAGAGGACAATGTCCTCCCTCCGCCCCACCCGCGGTGGTGGACGCCCACGGCGACGGACGTCGCAAGACGATCTCCGGCCACCGTAGGCGCGGGCATGCGGGCGGCGAGTAAAGGGCAACTCGCAGCCCGACCATGGACCATGCCCGGGTCGACGGCGCGTTGTGTTCCACGCGCGCCTCAAAGAGCGTCAGCATGACGGGGCCCCTCTCTAGAGGGCCAAAGCCTGCCGGGGTCGCGGGACTTATCAGTACAAGTCTGACAGTCCCTCCCGCCCTGCCCGGGGTGGGAGGACTCATTTGATGATTTCACCACGCAAAAAAAAAAGGGACGCTGTAAAGACAAATGTTTCCATCCCGTCTACGTCTTACGTCTTTTCTGTGTGCCCAGTGCCTAGTTTGGACAAATTTTTTTAAATTGTTAAAATACGAAAGTTATGGTTTGTTATAGTGTATGAACACACGCACCAAGATGCAATTTATAAGACTACATTTTTAATTTTTATGTGAATTCTCCCTAGCAAATTAAGTTAAACTAGAATTACTCATTAGCTTTAGTATTAAGCTAGATTGTATTTTTTTATGATGTAACCGTATTGGGACACATCATATAACCAAAAAAAAAACAATATTTTTATGTGATTTAAACATGCCATCTCACTGCCTTGAAATTACAATTAATGTCAAGAGAGCCGTATTCACATTAGTATAAGCTGACCTCTCCCTGTGTCCCTTGATGTCCCGCACCTTCTCCTCCAGCTCCCTCGCTCTCGCGGCAGTCTGCTGGGTCAACTTGTGTAACACTATGATCTGACCTCTCCCTGTGTCCCTTGATGTCCCGCACCTTCTCCTCCAGCTCCCTCGCTCTCGCGGCAGTCTGCTGGGTCAACTTGTGTAACACTATGATCTGACCTCTCCCTGTGTCCCTTGATGTCCCGCACCTTCTCCTCCAGCTCCCTCGCTCTCGCGGCAGTCTGCTGGGTCAACTTGTGTAACACTATGATCTGACCTCTCCCTGTGTCCCTTGATGTCCCGCACCTTCTCCTCCAGCTCCCTCGCTCTCGCGGCAGTCTGCTGGGTCAACTTGTGTAACACTATGATCTGACCTCTCCCTGTGTCCCTTGATGTCCCGCACCTTCTCCTCCAGCTCCCTCGCTCTCGCGGCAGTCTGCTGGGTCAACTTGTGTAACACTATGATCTGACCTCTCCCTGTGTCCCTTGATGTCCCGCACCTTCTCCTCCAGCTCCCTCGCTCTCGCGGCAGTCTGCTGGGTCAACTTGTGTAACACTATGATCTGACCTCTCCCTGTGTCCCTTGATGTCCCGCACCTTCTCCTCCAGCTCCCTCGCTCTCGCGGCAGTCTGCTGGGTCAACTTGTGTAACACTATGATCTGACCTCTCCCTGTGTCCCTTGATGTCCCGCACCTTCTCCTCCAGCTCCCTCGCTCTCGCGGCAGTCTGCTGGGTCAACTTGTGTAACACTATGATCTGACCTCTCCCTGTGTCCCTTGATGTCCCGCACCTTCTCCTCCAGCTCCCTCGCTCTCGCGGCAGTCTGCTGGGTCAACTTGTGTAACACTATGATCTGACCTCTCCCTGTGTCCCTTGATGTCCCGCACCTTCTCCTCCAGCTCCCTCGCTCTCGCGGCAGTCTGCTGCTGGGTCAACTTGTGTAACACTATGATCTGACCTCTCCCTGTGTCCCTTGATGTCCCGCACCTTCTCCTCCAGCTCCCTCGCTCTCGCGGCAGTCTGCTGCTGGGTCAACTTGTGTAACACTATGATCTGACCTCTCCCTGTGTCCCTTGATGTCCCGCACCTTCTCCTCCAGCTCCCTCGCTCTCGCGGCAGTCTGCTGGGTCAACTTGTGTAACACTATGATCTGACCTCTCCCTGTGTCCCTTGATGTCCCGCACCTTCTCCTCCAGCTCCCTCGCTCTCGCGGCAGTCTGCTGGGTCAACTTGTGTAACACTATGATCTGACCTCTCCCTGTGTCCCTTGATGTCCCGCACCTTCTCCTCCAGCTCCCTCGCTCTCGCGGCAGTCTGCTGGGTCAACTTGTGTAACACTATGATCTGACCTCTCCCTGTGTCCCTTGATGTCCCGCACCTTCTCCTCCAGCTCCCTCGCTCTCGCGGCAGTCTGCTGGGTCAACTTGTGTAACACTATGATCTGACCTCTCCCTGTGTCCCTTGATGTCCCGCACCTTCTCCTCCAGCTCCCTCGCTCTCGCGGCAGTCTGCTGGGTCAACTTGTGTGACACTATGATCTGACCTCTCCCTGTGTCCCTTGATGTCCCGCACCTTCTCCTCCAGCTCCCTCGCTCTCGCGGCAGTCTGCTGGGTCAACTTGTGTAACACTATGATCTGACCTCTCCCTGTGTCCCTTGATGTCCCGCACCTTCTCCTCCAGCTCCCTCGCTCTCGCGGCAGTCTGCTGGGTCAACTTGTGTAACACTATGATCTGACCTCTCCCTGTGTCCCTTGATGTCCCGCACCTTCTCCTCCAGCTCCCTCGCTCTCGCGGCAGTCTGCTGGGTCAACTTGTGTAACACTATGATCTGACCTCTCCCTGTGTCCCTTGATGTCCCGCACCTTCTCCTCCAGCTCCCTCGCTCTCGCGGCAGTCTGCTGGGTCAACTTGTGTAACACTATGATCTGACCTCTCCCTGTGTCCCTTGATGTCCCGCACCTTCTCCTCCAGCTCCCTCGCTCTCGCGGCAGTCTGCTGGGTCAACTTGTGTAACACTATGATCTGACCTCTCCCTGTGTCCCTTGATGTCCCGCACCTTCTCCTCCAGCTCCCTCGCTCTCGCGGCAGTCTGCTGGGTCAACTTGTGTAACACTATGATCTGACCTCTCCCTGTGTCCCTTGATGTCCCGCACCTTCTCCTCCAGCTCCCTCGCTCTCGCGGCAGTCTGCTGGGTCAACTTGTGTAACACTATGATCTGACCTCTCCCTGTGTCCCTTGATGTCCCGCACCTTCTCCTCCAGCTCCCTCGCTCTCGCGGCAGTCTGCTGGGTCAACTTGTGTAACACTATGATCTGACCTCTCCCTGTGTCCCTTGATGTCCCGCACCTTCTCCTCCAGCTCCCTCGCTCTCGCGGCAGTCTGCTGCTGGGTCAACTTGTGTAACACTATGATCTGACCTCTCCCTGTGTCCCTTGATGTCCCGCACCTTCTCCTCCAGCTCCCTCGCTCTCGCGGCAGTCTGCTGGGTCAACTTGTGTAACACTATGATCTGACCTCTCCCTGTGTCCCTTGATGTCCCGCACCTTCTCCTCCAGCTCCCTCGCTCTCGCGGCAGTCTGCTGGGTCAACTTGTGTAACACTATGATCTGACCTCTCCCTGTGTCCCTTGATGTCCCGCACCTTCTCCTCCAGCTCCCTCGCTCTCGCGGCAGTCTGCTGGGTCAACTTGTGTAACACTATGATCTGACCTCTCCCTGTGTCCCTTGATGTCCCGCACCTTCTCCTCCAGCTCCCTCGCTCTCGCGGCAGTCTGCTGGGTCAACTTGTGTAACACTATGATCTGACCTCTCCCTGTGTCCCTTGATGTCCCGCACCTTCTCCTCCAGCTCCCTCGCTCTCGCGGCAGTCTGCTGGGTCAACTTGTGTAACACTATGATCTGACCTCTCCCTGTGTCCCTTGATGTCCCGCACCTTTTCCTCCAGCTCCCTCGCTCTCGCGGCAGTCTGCTGGGTCAACTTGTGTAACACTATGATCTGACCTCTCCCTGTGTCCCTTGATGTCCCGCACCTTCTCCTCCAACTCCCTCGCTCTCGCGGCAGTCTGCTGGGTCAACTTGTGTAACACTATGATCTGACCTCTCCCTGTGTCCCTTGATGTCCCGCACCTTCTCCTCCAGCTCCCTCGCTCTCGCGGCAGTCTGCTGGGTCAACTTGTGTAACACTATGATCTGACCTCTCCCTGTGTCCCTTGATGTCCCGCACCTTCTCCTCCAGCTCCCTCGCTCTCGCGGCAGTCTGCTGGGTCAACTTGTGTAACACTATGATCTGACCTCTCCCTGTGTCCCTTGATGTCCCGCACCTTCTCCTCCAGCTCCCTCGCTCTCGCGGCAGTCTGCTGCTGGGTCAACTTGTGTAACACTATGATCTGACCTCTCCCTGTGTCCCTTGATGTCCCGCACCTTCTCCTCCAGCTCCCTCGCTCTCGCGGCAGTCTGCTGGGTCAACTTGTGTAACACTATGATCTGACCTCTCCCTGTGTCCCTTGATGTCCCGCACCTTCTCCTCCAGCTCCCTCGCTCTCGCGGCAGTCTGCTGGGTCAACTTGTGTAACACTATGATCTGACCTCTCCCTGTGTCCCTTGATGTCCCGCACCTTCTCCTCCAGCTCCCTCGCTCTCGCGGCAGTCTGCTGGGTCAACTTGTGTAACACTATGATCTGACCTCTCCCTGTGTCCCTTGATGTCCCGCACCTTCTCCTCCAGCTCCCTCGCTCTCGCGGCAGTCTGCTGGGTCAACTTGTGTAACACTATGATCTGACCTCTCCCTGTGTCCCTTGATGTCCCGCACCTTCTCCTCCAGCTCCCTCGCTCTCGCGGCAGTCTGCTGCTGGGTCAACTTGTGTAACACTATGATCTGACCTCTCCCTGTGTCCCTTGATGTCCCGCACCTTCTCCTCCAGCTCCCTCGCTCTCGCGGCAGTCTGCTGTTGAGTTAACTTGTCTCGCTCCACCGCCGCCGTCAGCTCTGCTACCTGCGTACGATAAAGTATTTGGTTGTGTTTTAGATTGAATGGAAAGCAGGATGTACGATTACAAAAATAACGGTAAAGCCATTTAGATCCATGTGATACTATAGTCAAGTGCAGTACGTGCAGGTACAGTGTGCAGGCCGGACCTGGCTACGTGCGGCATCCTCGGCTGGGCCACACACACACGTATTGGATACTTCCGTATACGTATTAGATAAATTCGTGGATGCGTTCGTATACATATTGGATGCGTTCGTATACATATTCGATGCGTTCGTAGATGTATTGGATGCATTCGTATACATATTGGATGTGTCCGTATAAGTATTGGATGCATCCGTATACGTATTGGATGCGTCCGTATACGTATTGGATGCGTCCGTATACGTATTGGATGCGTCCGTATACCTACGTATTGGATACGTCCGTATTCTACTGAATAATCTTCCATGATCAGTGAATAGTCATTAGCATTCGCTCTGCTTTACAATTATTTCCACTGCCCATAGAAACGTACCTGTGCCCTCAAGCCCTCGATTTCAGCATGTGTCTGTGCGTGTGACGTGGTCGCCAGCCGAGCTTTCACGATGTTCAGCTCGTGAGACATGATCTCGAATCTGTCAAACAAAATTATGCGTTAAATCAAAGCTATTGAGTTTTCTTTTCAGTTAACTTTGACATAATAAACATACTTCTGAAACAACATTCAATACAGCAGTATTACCCTGGTATTTATGCTGGAAATCGAAATCAATTCAAGGTACTACAGCAATCACCAGATTAATTTACATTTACATAGAATTTTCATTGAGAAAATTGTTGGAAGTTGCTTACTTTTGTTGTGTAGTGGTGTACTTTTCTGCAGCGTGCTGCATTGACTGCAGTTCGGTGGTGTACTGCGAGAGCTGCGCCTGGGCCGTCTTGAGATCCTGTTCCAATTGCTTCAGCTCTTGCAACTGGACTAGTATTGACCCTCCCTGAAATGTATTATTTATTTATTAAAACTTCATGCACAAACTTGTACAAAGGCGGACTTAATGCCATAGGCATTCTCTATCAGTCTACCTTAGGGTGATGCAGAGAAAGTATTATCAATCGTTGCTTTCACGACCTGCCGATGACAGCCGAAAACTTACTTGTTTGGTAAGGCGCGTTTCCATTAGGAGTTGGTGCAAGTCTTCTATACAAGTAATAACGTCACATTTGTATACAAATTGCTTGAATTGGAAAAAAAAGTTAAAGTTGAATTGAAACTAGCTACTTACAACTTGTAACACAATTTACAACTTGCATAGAAAAGTATCTTGTAAAATGTAAGAATGTCAGACCACATGATCTAAAAATGATTTTATTTACGTAAAGGAGAATGAGCAACGGAATAAGGCACTTGGTTGCGCTCCTTTTTGACACTTATACTAGTGAAAATTAGACACAAGTAAGGGTTATTGACATACATGAAAGCAAAGTTAAATACAGGTTGATATTTTGTGGGTTTTTTTCCAAAAAACATTACTTACTCAGGATTTTATTTGAGGTTATATAAGGCGTCAAAACAATATATTACAACATTATATTTAAAAGATTAACCATAGCATGTGTTGCCTCTCTTATTTGGTGATTAGGCAGTGGATGCGATAATAACAAAACACAGTTCACACAGCACGACACATTGTTTAGTATCCAGTATTAGAAATCAATGTAGACGTATAAATTCACTATAACAGCGCACTACAAAAAGAGTCCAATTGCTTGATGTATATCAACGTGGAGGTATCCTAAAACTCTACTCGATACGAATAATTATAAGTTTACTAGTTGAGAAAGGCAAGAAATAGTAGTTCGCCGGTAATAAAGAAATCACAACCAAACAAACACGAAAATCATGAGTTTGACTTTGACAATCAGTGTTGCCAGTATGATTTCCCAAAAAAGGACGGTTGGCTTTCTGAAAAGGTACGGTTTTTAACTTCAAGGTACGGTTGGGCCGAGATTGCTTCTGCAAGAACTAGATCAGTTTTTTTCTTTTTCTAGAATTTTGTAAAAAAGCTATAGTTTACTCATATTCTACAGCGAAAACAAGTTTTTTTGTCAATAAATTATGAAAATAATGTTTTAGGAACTAAGGAAATTCCATGCCAAATGTGAAAGAAAGTTGAAGAAAGTATGAGTCTCATTATTTTCTATTAGTTTCTCGACAGACTGTAATATGTATAATAATAATTTAACTTACCACGAGTTTATAAATAAATAACTTGCTAATACATGCTTGAAGCTCCAATAGTTTGGATATGTGTCATTCTGTCTGTAGATATTCTTTGCTTCATTCCAAAATACTTTTTTTTTTGTTTTTTTTTGTCCTATGTTGTGAAAAATATATCACTAGTATTGAAAAGGTACGGTCTACACACAGGTACGGTTGTGGTACGATTGTGTGATGAATAGTACGGAAACCCGTACTTTTTGGTACGGTCTGGCGAGGGTCTGGCAACGCTGTTGACAATTGACACCATAGACACATGATTGACATTTCTTGGAATAGTGCTGTGACACATCAGTCATTACGACATCTTAATATAATCGATTATATCTTTACTTTTGTTATAAGACCTCAATATGGGTTATCATAAAATAAATCATATTAGAGTTTATAGAACAGCAATAATAACAGCTTTTAAGGTGGTCTTTAGGGACACTAGTACATTTTTTAATTGTTTTACGACTATGTTCTTTGTTTAATCGATCGATTCTGGTAACGTAGCCCTTCACTATACCGGAACAAAAATATAATAGTAAATACTAATAATATTGAATATAAAAACCCCACCAATGTTTTAAGTGAATTTATGCTAAAACAAATTTAAAATAATAACATTAATTATAGATTTGCTTATGTGATCATACGCCTCAAAAAGCGAAACCATGAGTGCCCATCTCCTTTAACTCCAATCGTAAAACTTGTCACCAAAGAAATAGACCACCGACCTTGATCCTCGCACCTCCGGAGAGAGTCCCGGACGGGTCGAACACGTCTCCGTCCAGTGTCACAGTACGACGTCGTATGGACGGGTGGAACGTCACACGCTTGGCCGTGTCCAGGTCACGACACACCAGTGTGCTGCCGAACACCCACGACATGGCTGGACGGAGCGAGCTGTCGAACGAGATCAGGTCCAGGGCCAGCTGCACGTTCTCTGGACCACCACCCTGACAGTATAAAGAAGAATTAGACTCCATATGAGATGTTTGTCGCTTGTCGTGATTGGTTAGTGCTTCGTGCGACAGAGATAACGCTATACGAAGCCAAAACTAGCCGGTTACCCCTTGTCAAAAAGTAGATCGTCGGTTACTTACAATCTGCTGTGCGAGCCGCACGGTGTTCCTGTCGATGACATGTCCGCTGATCTTGTTGAGCGGTATGATGGTGGTGCGGGTCTGCAGCTGGCCGCGCTGCAGCAGCAGCTTGCTGGTCACCTCTGTGTCCACTACCACGTTGTACAGCTAGGACAAGGGGACAGTTGATCATGACTTTGGCAGAATCGTACTCCAATACTGCTGATGTTTAGACATAGAGAGTATACACACGAATTAAAAGAAAATAACAAACCCTTCCTCCCGCAGCAGTTTCCAAAGCAGTGCAGTAAATGGGATCGCACACGTCTATCAATCTACAGATTGTACCTGAAACAATAATTAAGTTTCGTGTCGTTAGATTCTATTCTGAGCTGGGTAGTGTTTTTGGGATCTCCCATCAGAAGTTGTTCTGTAGTGTCTGGTAATGAATGTCGTCATACCGGCGACCCTGCTGCTGTCAAAGTCCCGCTCGGGCGGCGAGTACCGGAAGTTGCACCGCTGTAGACGCGCGGCCAGTCCATCACACGTGTCCCGTCTCCCTCGCACAGTGGCGTGCAGCGCGCGCACCTTCTCCTTCAGTTCGTTCTGTCGCTCCGCACTGAAGTTCATGTCTGACAGCTCCGCCTGGGGGACGAGAGATGTATCTCATGAAGTGACGACACGCTAGACGTTAGCCTAAGGGACTTTACTCATGGCGAGACGCTATTGCAATTCGACCAATTCCAACTACAAGTGAAAATCAACCTTGCCTGCCGGGGTCGCGGGACTTATACCATTACCGTGACCCCGGAACATAAAGGGCTATTGAAGGACACCGTGGATTTTAGTCAGTACAAGTCTGACAGTCCCTCCCGCCCTGCCCGGGGTGGGAGGACTCATTTGATGATTTTACCACGATAAAAAAAAAAAAAAAAGTGAAAATCAACCTTACCACTACGACAATTATGACATAAAACACGTTGTTATCTGTGGGGAAATGAAAAACAAAACACGATCGGTACTACGACGTCAAGTCAATCGAATTGCATCATTTTTTCTTAGTAGAAAGGTTGATTTTCACTTGTAGTTGGAATCGGTCGAATCTCGACGCATCGCGCCATGGGTAAAGTCCCTAACGGTCCGTTCACAACCTCGTCGCAGTAAGGGGTGGCTAAGCGCGGGCCGGCGAGCAGTGTAATCCAATGCCTATAAATGTTTGAAGCATTTCACGAGACGCCGCTCGACAACGAAAACACGTATGGTTTTCTCCGCATGGTAATAGGAGCGCCTGCGCACGCACGATGTCCTGCTGGTCCTTGTTGTACTGCGCGCTGTCTCTGTTGAACTAACCTGCAGCGCGTCGACCTGCGCCTGCGCACGCACGATGTCCTGCTGGTCCTTGTTGTACTGCGCGCTGTCTCTGTTGAACTAACCTGCAGCGCGTCGACCTGCGCCTGCGCACGCACGATGTCCTGCTGGTCCTTGTTGTACTGCGCGCTGTCTCTGTTGAACTAACCTGCAGCGCGTCGACCTGCGCCTGCGCACGCACGATGTCCTGCTGGTCCTTGTTGTACTGCGCGCTGTCTCTGTTGAACTAACCTGCAGCGCGTCGACCTGCGCCTGCGCACGCACGATGTCCTGCTGGTCCTTGTTGTACTGCGCGCTGTCTCTGTTGAACTAACCTGCAGCGCGTCGACCTGCGCCTGCGCACGCACGATGTCCTGCTGGTCCTTGTTGTACTGCGCGCTGTCTCTGTTGAACTAACCTGCAGCGCGTCGACCTGCGCCTGCGCACGCACGATGTCCTGCTGGTCCTTGTTGTACTGCGCGCTGTCTCTGTTGAACTAACCTGCAGCGCGTCGACCTGCGCCTGCGCACGCACGATGTCCTGCTGGTCCTTGTTGTACTGCGCGCTGTCTCTGTTGAACTAACCTGCAGCGCGTCGACCTGCGCCTGCGCACGCACGATGTCCTGCTGGTCCTTGTTGTACTGCGCGCTGTCTCTGTTGAACTCTCTCTCCAGCGCCTTCAGTCGTGTCTCCGCGTGCTTCTTCTCCATCGTGCTCTGTGAGATGCGGGTGGCGGCTTCCGATGCCTCTTGTTTGGCAGCTACACACAGATATGAAAAAAGAAACTATTATTATGGATATTTTATGATCTATAGTTCTATACTAAATATAAGTAAGGAAGAGTTTGTTTGAACGCACTATCTCTAGATGTACCAGTGGGATTTGAAGATATTATTTTTGCACTTTTTAGGGTTCCGTACGTCTGAATATTTTAGGGAACTTTATCTTGCAAATCTTCCTACGAAAGTTTGTGAGGTTGCATGGGGGGACCTGGATTAACACATCTGATAGTTTTTATCTTCCCGTGGGATAATAGGCTATTTGACTAAAAAATTCTTATTAGTCCGTCAGTTAGATTATCAAATAATATTTGACCCGTTTTTTCTCTTTTTACGCAAACCAAAATTGACGGGGTGCTAAGACAGGAAACCTCCACGTGCGCCCGTGGACTGGAGTTCCCTCTCGGATACGTCCGGGGGGAAGACCAGTTTTTCGGGCCGGTGCACCCTGGGATGCGGGCAAAAACTCTCCTTAGGCACTGTGTGCCTAAGGGGTTTCTTTGCCCGTATGCAAATAGCCTGTCGGGTGGACGCTCCAACGCGTGTCCCTCTGAACAGCAGAGGGCACAGCGGCGGAGCGGGCTTGCGGACGGTGAGTAATGGGTATGCTCGCCGTCCGACCAAGGACCAAGCCCGGGTCGGTGGCGCGTCGTGTTTCACGCGTCACCGACGGGGCCCCTTATGGGGCCAAATGCCTGCCGGGGTCGCGGATTTTTCTTAATCCAGGATACCGTGGCCCCGGAACGTATTAAAGGGCATCCGACGGAACACGGGTGGATTTTAGTCAGTAAGAGTCTGACAGTCCCTCCCGCCCCACCCAGGGCGGGAGGACTCATTTGATGATTTTGCCACCCTAAAAAAAAAAAAAAAAAAAAAAACCAAAATTGACGGAGATTATGATGCTTTCAAAATTGCCAAAACGTCACAATTTAGTACAATTTTTACTGAATTCTGACGTCATGAGCCCCCACTCTCGAGTCTTGATGTGTTATATCTTGGTAAATATTCATTGATTTTACATAAGAAAAAATACGTGTCCGTTATTTTTCAAAACTCTAAATAACGGACTTATTAGATTTATAATTTATTGATACTGTCAAATAGCTTATTATCGAGTTTTAGCGAGCAAAGTCATCATAACATCACGCGCGCATAACATCATGCGGTCTTTAGGAGCCGAATAAGATACCTAAGTGGCCACGTCACATTGGACACAACAGTGGGATCAAGTGTCCTACCCATGAGCTGATCCTGCAGTGACTCCGAGGCCCCCTCCAGGCCGGTGCTGACGGCCAGGAACCTCTGCTGCGCCTCCGCCAGCGCCGCGTTGCTGTACTTACCCATGAGCTGATCCTGCAGTGACTCCGAGGCCCCCTCCAGGCCGGTGCTGACGGCCAGGAACCTCTGCTGCGCCTCCGCCAGCGCCGCGTTGCTGTACTTACCCATGAGCTGATCCTGCAGTGACTCCGAGGCCCCCTCCAGGCCGGTGCTGACGGCCAGGAACCTCTGCTGCGCCTCCGCCAGCGCCGCGTTGCTGTACTTACCCATGAGCTGATCCTGCAGTGACTCCGAGGCCCCCTCCAGGCCGGTGCTGACGGCCAGGAACCTCTGCTGCGCCTCCGCCAGCGCCGCGTTGCTGTACTTACCCATGAGCTGATCCTGCAGTGACTCCGAGGCCCCCTCCAGGCCGGTGCTGACGGCCAGGAACCTCTGCTGCGCCTCCGCCAGCGCCGCGTTGCTGTACTTACCCATGAGCTGATCCTGCAGTGACTCCGAGGCCCCCTCCAGGCCGGTGCTGACGGCCAGGAACCTCTGCTGCGCCTCCGCCAGCGCCGCGTTGCTGTACTTACCCATGAGCTGATCCTGCAGTGACTCCGAGGCCCCCTCCAGGCCGGTGCTGACGGCCAGGAACCTCTGCTGCGCCTCCGCCAGCGCCGCGTTGCTGGACTCGCTCGTCGCGCGGAGGTTCTCGAATGTAGACTCTACCTGATGACGACATAAAAAAGTTTCAAATTGACATCAGTACTACAATTCGATAAACGGTTATTTAATTCCGTCAATGTTTCTATTACAATTCGATGGTTACAAGGTTTAATGTGACTTGCACATTATTATAGGACTTTTAATTCACAAGGAGTTTTTGTCAATAGATAATTTATTTGAGAATACAAAAAGTGATAAAAAATTCTATTTACTACGTGTCTAGAAAAAGATATGTGCGTCATTGTTAAAATGAATGTCAAAAGGTTTCATGTATTGAATGTGTACGTTTGATATGGTGGCGGAAGAAACGTTGTTGAAGCGTATGTCCAGCTGTGGACTGGAATGGTCTGATTTTATTATTTTGTTTACAATGTAAATGTACAATATCTGAGTATTAAGCAGCCCTAGATTATATCATGCATTACCTGATCCAAGGCGTGCCTCTTGCCCTGTAGCGCGGCCTCGTCGTCAGCCAGCGCCCGCTCCAGCAGCCGCGCGCGCTTCTCGTGTGACGTCACAGCCTCCCGCGCCGCCTTGTGTGCCGACGACGCCGCTGCCTCCGTCTTCTCTAACGCTTGCAGTTCTGTCTCTAACCCTTTTAGGATATTGCCACTCTCCTAAGAATTAAATACATGCTTGATTTATGAGTGACATTTTCAATTTACATGTAAAATTACCTAGAATTGGTAAGGTACAATGCACATTGAATAATACTGAAACACATACATTTCTTAAAAACAATAATAAATACAAAGTGGCAAGTCAATATTCAGTAAAAAATGCGTGATTAAAATTACGAAACTACCAATATAAATAAATAAAAAACCTATGAACTCAAGGTTGAAAATCGCAAAGCAAGTAAAGTTTCCGAAAAACAGTTGTTTAAAGAATAATATTACCTCGTCCAACCTCTTGTTGATCTCAGCAATTTGTTTGTCAAACTCTTTGGATTCCTTTTCATTGCTTTTTATCTGGTCTTTCTTACTTTTTATTTGATTTTGCACTTCTGACACTTTTGCAACAGCCTCTTTTGCACGCTCTTCCGCTGTTACATACCTGATAAAAACTCATGTTTAAAATTTCATCTGCAGATTTAAACAACATAACAGAATTTAGATAATAATTTCGAGCATTTAAATAAGCCACTGACTTACTTATAAGCTATATATAATCTAGTGAGATTCTCCAACTCCCGGACAACTTTCTGATACTCTTGAAACTGAGCTCTCTCATCCTGCAACTTCTGCAGTTTTGGTGCTATATCCTCTCTGATTATCTGAAACAAATGAGTTTTTCAGTAACGGGAATACACTTACTGTAGTGAGGTAGGAAGATGAAAGAATTTCACTCTAACTAATACAAAGGGACTGTCAGACTCTTACAGACTAAAAATCCAAACCATTACCTTTCATGTTGTTCATACCCAACCCCCAGTCCACCATTGCTTCATATACATACAATTGTCATAATGTTGTGAAAGAATACCTACATCATTGAGCTCCCTAAGTTTGGCATCCTTCTTCTCAATAGTTTTCTGTGCAGCCTGTTTCTTTGCCTCATACATTCTGGTGCCTGCTGCCTCTTCTACCATTGAAAGGATCTGTAAGAAAGCATATTTTGTTGAACACAAATCTATATTTACTTTACACATTCATTATCAGATATTTCCATTATCTAAAAATCTTATCTGGTTTGACTTGACAAGTGCATTTGATTGAACTGGCATATATTTTGAGTGAATATTCAATACCTTCCATGGCTGTCATTTCTGTGTAGTCAAAGAACATTATTTATTTCCACATACAATGCTAACAATGGTAGTAGTGTTACTAGAATTTATTGAATGCACAGCCTTTTGCTCCCAGCCCCGGGCAGGGCGGGAGGGACTGTCTGACTTGTACTGACTAAAATCCACGGTGTCCTTCGGTAGCCCTTTTGTGTACCGGAGTCGCGGTATACGTATGTCCCGCGACAGGATGTCCCACCTTACGCTTGCCGATTCGCGGTCTCGACTCGGGAACACATCTACCCCAAGGGTCATATTTTCTACGGCTAATATGGCCGGCCCATTGCCACTTCAGCTTGCTTTTTCTGTGGGTTATGGCGATCACTTTCATTCTCTGTTGGATCAACATTCCTTCAACACCATGAAGTCCTTTAGTGTCTAAACTCAAACATAGTATTAACTTACCTCAGGAGGCTTCATGTTCAACACTTTAGTGATGCGGCCCTGCATAATGAGGAAGTGAGGGTTGTTCACATTGAGCTGCACTGAACAGAACAGGTCAGCGACCCTCTTGTTCTGCACGTTGATGCCATTGATCAAGTACTTATTCTTGCCACCCATTACAACCTGATGAGTATTGTGAAATTAAATGTTACATTTTAATGTCTATAATCCTTTCATATTTAGGCAGAGGCAGAATCCTACATGTACTTTTTTTCAGTTATGTTTAAGTTCTATTTAATGGAGGAATGCCTGTTAACAACAACTAGGCCCAAGAGTCTAGGAGGCATGTTGCATGCATAAATGGACCACCCAACACAAAAAGATTTTTTCAGTTCAAAGTAGAAGTTACTGAGATAAGCACATTCAACCAATCAATCAAACTCTTTAGCTTTGTTATATTAGTAGGTACATGGATTACTTAGATTGTATCTATAACCTTGTATATTTATTTTTTATAAGTTAGAGAAGTTAGTTCCCATTGCAACAATGGAAATAATTATTATTGATTCAATGAGTGCATCATTGAATTAAAAAAATTCAATGAGGAAAGAATTGATGCAGTGTTTGTGGTTGTAAAGGAAAATGGGTTAAAGACACAAAGATAAGTATTAAGGTGTGTATTCAAATTGTGTATCAAAGAAGTTATCTTTATAAACAGAAATTTAGGCTATCCATACAGCTAACATACCAAAATAAAAAGTAAGTAGATGAAATTACCTGTCTTGTAACCGTGATCTCATTTTGGTTCTCATAGCCGATGGGGCACTGCCTCCTGTCTCGGTTGTCGAAGGTTATGCTGACTGTGGCCTTGGTGATACCTGCCTGGCCATGCTTGTATATCAGCTCTTGCAAACTGCCCGCACGCACCTGAAACATTGCCAATCATGCTTCCTATGAACAAATCAGGGATATTTGAGACTGGACATACTCTTGACTAGTCTGAATATTTAGTGGCATGACTAAAAATTGAAGAAAATAAGTAGGTCTTGGATTTTAACCAAGAACCACATTTTGAGATTAGTTCAATCTGTGTAGTAAAAATGAAATTACAATGTTTTTATAATTATCTCTAACAGGACCTACGGGTTACTGTTAGTACAGTGTTTAGATTGAATTGAAGCCTGCAGAAAACAAAATTGGAACCAAGAAAAGCGTTGGCGGGAAAAAAATAACCAAATCAATGTTTACAAACAAATGAATGAAATCGAGTACTTACGTTTGACAAATTTGTGATTCCTAAGACAAAACATATTGAATCCAATATGTTCGACTTCCCTGTGCCGTTCAACCCGGTGATGGCATTGAATTCAGGATCGAACCCGGTGATCTCCACTCGATTTCCGTATGATTTGAAACCGTCCAACACTATAGACTTAATATACATCTTGAAGGTGATTAATTCATCGAGAAGATAGTAATAACACGCACTTTTGGATCAAATTACTACAAAAAATAACAAAAACTCGTTCAGCGGGAACCGTTGTAAAATACAATTTTTGTCATTTTTTTTGTCAACTGTCAATAATGTCAACTAGGGATGAGCGTTGAATCAACAAACTAGTTGAATCAACCGTTGATCTCATCTCCTTTCAACGTATTAACGTTAACTGTATAAGAATCAACTAGTTAAATTCGTCAACTCGTGCGTCTCGTTGAATTAACGAGAACGCAAACGCAACGAGCTGAGCAATTTATAAAACTTACGTTGAAAATAACGTCATTACGAGTGAAGGTCATTTCATACGATTTGAACTGTAAGTAACGGATGAAAGAGTTGATTTTCGAAATGTTTATTTAAGAATAGGTATTCTATTCAGTCAGTCCTAAGCCAGAAGAGAAAGTATGAAGGGAAGTTCATCTTAGTAGAAGTTCTACTAAGATGAACTTCCCTTCATACTTTCTCTGTATTGGTAAACGTTTGATTGATGGTTCTAATAGAACCATCAATCAAACGTTTACCAATACATAAATTGAATGAAATTGTTTCTAAAATTGAACACTAAAACTTGAATAATAAAAACCGTTTAATGAATCAACGGTTAACACTAGTTGATCAACCAGTTGACAAACGTAAATCAACGTTAACGTTTCGTTGACGTAAAAACCGTCAACCCATCCCTGTCAACCGCCTGCCGCGCTTCATCCGTTCCTTTTTCCATATTCAAACTTTTACTAATATAAGCTTTATTTTTCACGATCAATTTTAATTTTATTTAAAAAATTTAAATTAATAATGGTGTAGAAAAATGTTATTTGGAAATAAATTTTAGAATCGCGTCCCATATTAAATTTTCAATCGCGAAATAAATGTGGAGAAAGAAAAAGGGGTTAGAAGTGAATGATTTTCATTTTGCGTACACTGGAACACAACATATTGATCTTTTTGTTTGACGTTTGAAATTAATTTTTGTGCTGTATCGGTTATTTTGCGTATCTTTTAGTTTCAATCAAAATTATAATGGATTACAGTAGCACAGGTGCAATGAGGAGTCCGTTCTCACCTCGGGTGAGACAGTCCATCACAGGACGAAGGCCCATTGGGCTCTCCTCAGCTAAAAAGAACCAAAGGTTTGTACATAACCTATTCTGTCGAATTTCAATGAGAAATGGGGAGAAATAATCAATGCTTAATATTTTCTGCAGCAAGTTTATGCAGGCTACGGGGGAGCAAACTGGAGATGTTGTGTACAAGACTCCAGTGACTACAATAGAAACTTATGGAATGCCCCTCCCTGTGATGGTCACCGAAGCTCTTACCTTTGGTAAGTACCACCTTTATTAAACACTGTATTGAAGAACAAAAATACACCAGACAAGAAACTTTGCACTCATTGATCTAGCAATTTAGTTTCTTGTGACCACTATACAATACACTAGGTAATACTTTTTTTTCACTTATCCATAACGAAGATATTTTTACAGCCAGTGGCGAGGTGAGCGTGCGGTTATCTGCCTGCGGCTGGTGCTGGGTGGTGTCAGGGCGACGCATCATATCCTGGCCGCGCACCTCTACCATTTCCAACTCTGCATCAGCTGCACCCACAAGCACTATTGCTCGGGAGCTTTCTCTACCACAGACTGATCTTGCACATAAGGCTGATTTAGTTGTGCTGTTTTATATGGAAGGAGCACAGGTATGTTGTTGTACTGCAGTTTATAATTACAAACAGAAAAAAAAGTATGTAGTGCTAATAGTTAATATTTATTTATCAAACACTATTATTTAAACTAAAAGTAACTTAGAACTCCACAGAAAATCTTAATCCCTAATTTCCTCAGATGCCATCTTGCATCGGAGTATCCCCTGAAGGCACAGTGCGTTACTGGCCATCAGTGGGGCAGGAGGGTGTGTACATAGATGTCTCATGCGAGCTAGCGGGCCAGGAGTGTGAGAAGCTCGGAGATTATACTCCAGAAGGATTGGTGCTGGCCACCACTACATGCACTGTTGTACTTCTCAACCCTACTGAAGTTGGTAAGTCAACCTTTATACTTTATGACCAAACCAGAGATATTTTTATGAAATCTGAAATCAGTTAACAAGTCAACATTAGAGGTATGTTGACTTGTTAACTGACTAATGGGCAACTGACAGTGGCAGTGGATGATGGATTAGCAACATTTATCACACTGCCTCTAATATATTTTTTCTTCCACTATCAACATGTTGATTGGTTGTAGACGGTCGCGCAACAGTGACATGTCGCACTCTGCGCCCGCCTAGCGGCTGGCTTGGTGGCATTGGACGACGTGTCTCGCTGCTATTCTTCGGCTCCATGCCTGCCCATGCAGATACGGTGAGGAATCATTGTCATTATTGATTTATGAATTTTCGAAAATGTCTATGTTACGCTTTTTAACTTGATTAATAAAATGTTGTTGCAGAAATTAGTAGGTGTTGTCGTATTACCTGGGAATGAAGAGTCAGAGAGCACCATAGCACTGGTGTCGGGTGGCCCGGCGCTGCAGCTGTGGCGCGGTGCTGAGCTACACGAGCACTCGCTGCGACGTGCGCTCACCGAGGCACAGCGCAGCACGCACCTCGCGCCGCACGGTGAGCTACACTACTGTGACCGAAACTGTGAGCATTATGAGCTTAGGATGGTGCTCATGATTATTAACGATTTGAAATTGTTCTAACCAGGTGACCTGAACAGTCTGGAGATCATGGCTCTGGACGTGCGAGCGAGCGGCAACAACGCACTGCTGCTGCTCATAGCCACCGTCAATGTGGCGCGCTCGCCAGAGATGAGATATGCTATTGGTAACTACAATTGGTGCAACCAACTATTGAAGAATTTTGTAAATTCTGTGTGTAAAGGATATAATAGTTTGTTAATATAATTTTGTATTGTTCGTTTAGCGCACATCAGCGTGGAAGACCCCAGCAAGCCGCGTGTGACGTCAGTGGTGTGCGCGCGCGGCTGGGCGGGTGACGCGGAGGAGCCCCCTCGCTTCCTGCCGCTGTCGCACAAGGCCATCCTCTACACCAGCAAGTACATCGCCATCGTGTCCAGTAAGTGTTGTCTGTAGCAAATCAGCGTGGAGGAGCCCAGCAAGCTCTTACATTACATGTCACAACCTATAATTTTACAATGCTTCCATTTCATAAGTTCTGAACAAATAAAGTAAACCATAAACACGAATCATCATAGCATGTTAAAAGTGTGCAACATTCCATGTCACGTGGTTAATATGATGTTGTGTTCGCCAGCAACAGTTTCTAACGACAAGGTGGACTACATCGACGTGTCGTCGGAGGGCGACAAGTTGCTGGGCGCAGAGCTGTGCGGTGGCGTGCCGCTGTTGTTCTCTCACAAGCACGGTGTGCTGGCGCTCAGTCAGCCTGACGCCGCGCACAACACGCCGTGAGTCTACTATCTACTACTTTAGAGGACACACTAGCGCCACAGCCCCTCAACATTAAGTGTAATTATGTCACTAGATGTCATAAATCTACAGTTGAGGTTGACCATGATGATGGTGTATCATATCCGCAAAGCAAGAATTTGCACAAAACAGAGAGTTGGAAGGAGATATTTGAACCTTTTTCCAGCAGGACAAGTAATGATTTATTGACGAACTTATAAAAGCAGCAAGAAAGTGTAATTATATTCTCGAATACAAAATAAAATTTAATGCCATGATTGATATTTATGTTTTTCTTTTTAGGTCTATGTGCGAGAGTCCGTTGGGCTCTCCCTGTCCATCGGACATGTACGACGGAAACCTATCGCTCTATGAAATTGATCCTCATGAGGTAAGTTCTAGATCATTCCATTCTCCTGAAATTGGTATTTTATGTGGCAATTTGACACTAAGTATCAAGCAACCAATTTTTACATAGTTACTGAGTCTTGGTAAAAAATATTATGTGCAATGTTATCAGGTGAGCATGGTAACAACGGACGCGTGCGGCAAGCTGAAGACGGCGTTCCTGTTCCACGTGCGACGTGACGCCGCCGCGTGCCGCGCGCTACTGGCCGAGTTGTTCCCGCGTCGTGAGACCGCGGAACGCGACGTGGACGCAGAGCTCGACCGCAGCGTGCTGCGCATCGCCACAGAGATGCTCGACGATATACCCGCCGGGGATCCTAGGTCAGTACTTTGTCGTGCATTATTGTGCATTGGTATACCAATAAACCTGTTATCTTAGACTCTGCAAGAAGTATCATCTACTACCACTGATAGATGGACGGAAAATGGTGAGCTGTTTATCATACTAATCTAATCCTCAATTACAAAACTGGTAACCCTGAGTTATTGTCAAAAAATTGTAATGTGGCTTGTAAAGCAAAGTTTTAATCCACCTTGTAAACAAATCTCTTCAGATAAATTCTTGTAGCTACCCAGTAGGTTAATAGCCCAAACAGCTCCTTTTTGCAAAACATGTAAAACAATAGTAGATTATTAACCAAGGGCTGTATGACATCAATTGCATACGAGGTTTTTGGCGCCTGAGCGAAGCGAAGGCGCTAATTAACCCGAGTATGCAATTGATGCTTACGCCCGAGATAAATACTCTGCTTTACATATCGATTGTGAGGTAAGTAAACAACAAGACAGCAGGTTTCAATGAACATTTATTAAGAAGAAAAAAATGTGTATTTAATTAAAATTAATAGTAAAATTATTACAATTTGTAAGAAATATGGTCACGTTCTTTTTAGGTATATTTATAGTTTGAATATGAGTTTGTGATGATAAGACTTGAGTTTGAGTGACTTGAGGTTCTTGCATCGTAAATGGCGGCAGTTGACTGGTACTATTTTCTTCATTAAAAAATGGCTCAGATGATGTGCTTTGACGTGGTGATTTTAAGTTTATATTTTCTGTTATTTTAGAAGTAATTTTGCTTTTGTTTGCCATCGAATCTTCGATATAACCTTCGGCCACTTTGCTGGACTTCCAGCCGCCGTGCCTTTTTAACAGAGTGAGGTTGGCTCCCGAATCAGCCAATAGAGTCGCTGATGTTCTGCGAAAGCAATGCCCGGTGTATAACTCTACGTTACTCAGTTTTAAATATGTGGCTATTTGCTTTGGCATGCCTGTAAATTTGTTTTTTCCTATTACTTGTCTGTGGCATTTTCCTTTACTGTAATTAAGAAAAAAACGATTCGTATCCACGTTTTCAGGCCGAAGAGCTTGATATTTTTCAACATAATTTGCAAATTCTTCATGCACAACAAATGACTGGTCAATTTTAGTTTTCGTGTTAGGCAGTTTTATGAGTAGTAATTTGTTATGTTTTTCTACATTTTCTATTGTCAAGTTTGTCAATTCCACGGTTCTGCAGGCTCCCGATATCCCAAAAATTAGAACAACCTGTAAAAAAGACATAAGTTGTATTAAAGGCACCAAATTCGCATAGTATTTCTGTGAAATATTTTGGTAACTTATTAAAAAGGGCAAGTAAATACGTAGGTACCTTTATTGCTAATTAAATTTCATCCGGAGCTTCATTTAAGAATTTCTGTACTTCTTCTGCAGTAAATACCTTCGATTTCTTGCTTTTAAAGCCGTCAGACTGCCTTTTCAAGAAAGCAGTAAGTTTAGAAAAATCTTTCAAATTCACGTCATGTTTTGTCATCATTGTAGATTTTAGCATGGAATAAAAGCACCATAAACTGGAAGGTTGTAGCCTCTTAGATAATTCATCAAAATATGATATAAAAACACTTTCAGAAAGAGATTTTACTTTTTTTTCTGACCGCCATTTCATAAATTCGTCGTATGCCTTTACATATCTTTCTTTCGAGTTCGGCGGTAATATATTTTCGACAACTGTTTTTGCCCTATCTTTAATAAAATCGGGCGTTAGATCTATGTCTTCGTCACTAGACATGTTTAAAACTTTTGAAAAAGAACTCAAACAAGAAAATTAATTATTTTCGCGATGCTTTCGCGCCTACTAGTAGACTGCCTTTTTTTTTCACGCACGCAAGCGCGTCAAATCTTGCTGGCCAGTTTGATTTTTAAATCGATTCCATCTAACATACGATGTGGAATCAAATAGTTCCATATTTAAAATAAAATCTTTATAAAATAAATTGTCTAGATTCCGATTCGAGTAATTAATCGATACCGAGAAAAAAATATTAACTTTTTAAAAATATTCTTCGTGCAGTATGAGTATGACAGTTCTTTTTTCAAATTCCAAAACCTATGCTGTAATGATAGTCATACACCCCGGCATTCAGGGGTGTAAGGGTGTACTTACAGAGCAAGAGATATGTAAATGCTTTTAAATATGAGCAGCTGCTTTGGCCCACAACAGAATACCGTACGACACAGTTACCATTACTTCGTAGTAACGAAAATAAACTTTAAAAAAAATCCTTGCCGCCCACTAGGAATTTTCCTAAACGTTTAGAAACATAGAAGCTCACAAACACCCAGACCCGGAACAACTACTTGAAGATCGTACAAATATTAGGCACGTGGCGAAGCTCAATGTATCTTGTATGACGTGTAGATGGAAGCAGCGCGGCACCACTGCGACGAACATCTGTCTGGGCAGCTCAGCAGCACTGCAGGTGGCTGCACAGCTGCGCGACAAGCAGCGCGCCTTCTCACTGTTCTGCGACTTCTTGCGCGCTGTTGGACTGTGGCAGCGTCTCGGCCTCGTCACCAGAGGTACGTCACACATCAGTGAGAGACCTCATCTTGTAAGATAGCTATTGATGATGTAACGGTGATGTGCAGAGTGCGGCGGTGGTGTGGTGAGCACGGAGAGTGCGTTGGGTGGGCTGGCCGAGCAACTGGCCATCGCCGGCGCACTGCGGCGACTGCAGCGGGGGAGTGACGCACAGCTCATCGACGCCGCCATCTACCAGGTCAGTGGCTGCTCATTGGCCAGTTAGTTCTGCACAGATGGACAGTACGCAGAATGTTCGTTCTCGTTTTAACTTGTATTCACGTGTCAGGTGGTGTGTGGCGACAACCCTGAAGTAGAGGAGGAGCCGGAGGTAGAAGAAGCGCTGTCATCCGGAGCACTGTCCCCGGGCGACGTGTGCTACCGCCGCGTGTCGCGTGTGTCCCGCGTGCTGCGTGCACTGGCCCGCGCGCCCGCACCGCAGCACGACGCACGCGCCGCCGCCAGCCATGCCGCCGCTACCATGAACATACTTACTGTGAGTACAATACAACGATCTCTAGATAACTATGCTCGGAGTTTCTTTGCGAGATAAAATCCGGAACATGGATATTCGGCAAGTTGAAGTGGTAATGGGCAGGTCACATCAGTCGTAGAACCGACAACCGATGGGGAAGAAAAGTTCTCTCATGGCGACCACGGACCGGAAGACGCAGCGTAGGTAGGCCTCCCACTGGTGGACCGACGACATCGAGGGTCGCAGGCAACCGATGGATGCAAGTTGCGAATTGTCGTTCGGCGTGGCGGTCTAAGGGGGAGGCCTATGTTCAGCAGTGGACGCCTTCCGACTAATGATAATGATGTGCTGTCCTACACGTCCAAACTAAGTTTGTAAGTGATGAATGAAACTCTTGTTATCAGTCCGTGCTGGGCGCGGTGCTAGCGACGCGCGCGGCGTGGCCGGCCAGCTCAGCCCCCCGGCCAGCACTGGGCCCGCGCGCACTGCTGCCGGCGCTGGGCGAGCTCCTGCGGCGCGGCCTGCAGCTAGCGCGGCCCTGCCCCGAGCCAGCGCTGCGCGCGACGCTGTACGAGGCCGCCGCAGCGCTGGCCGACCTCATCCTCACGGACGCCGAGCATCTCAACAGCTCCTCGCACACGCAGCATGTGTATGAACGGATCAGACAGGAGGCTATACAGCCCTTCAGTAAGTATATCATCTCAACATATACACCGTGTTCTTCACGTTATCCATAAACTTTAGCAAATACTTCTATGGCTTTTACAAATCAAATCCAACAAAGGAAGTAGTACTTAAAAAGGCTTCGTTACAAAGATATTTGTAATTTCATTTAATGAAATTTAATTGAGCTATGCAGTAAGAAAGTATCTTAATTTGAAATCTATCAAATACTATTTGCATTTCATTTGTTTCAGCCCGCCAAATGTTATGAATGAAAATACGACGTTGCCAATTCGGATAAAGAGGCATGCATATCGGGTTATTTACGTCTAGGTATTTAGTTTGTATGAAAATTAACAAAAAATAAAAAATAAGAATTTATTAATGTGTCCATAATGAAAAATGCTTACTTCCGTGGTTTGAACATCTGGTCGAAATTTATGTATATCGTCCGGAACACGGTGTATAATCTTTATCTACTCCTATATCGTTAAATTCACATTCGTCACAGCGGTGGAACAGCGCCGCGCCACTCTCTCGCGGACCCCTCTAACGCGCGCGCATTCTAACGGTTTTTTTTCTTGTAACCAGTCCTATCAATACAGTCTATTCAATCGCCAAGCAGCAGTTTTATTTATATTCAAGACCACCAGTATCTCACCTGGAGCTTGGTACTCACCAGATATATTTAACAAAGACATAGTATGTCGAAATGAAATTAAAACATTTAATTATGACACTATTTCTCTCTTTTTTTTTCATTGCAATACAGATTATAGATCATAGATATATCTATTTAATTTTTTGTCTGTGACTGCGCGCGCTTTGGCGCATGCACGGTGATAACGGGAAGTGTGGCGCCATAATACCTTTGTGTACTGTGTCAATCTTTATCTTTTATTTGATATGTTCGAGACTAAGATTTTCGGACAGCAAAGGAGTGGAACTCTCTGCCTGCGTCTGTGTTTCCGAATACCTACATACAACCCTAATCTCTTCAAAGTTAGAGTGAACAGGCTTCTTCTGGGTAAGCTCGCTCCATCGTCGACCTTGTCTTAGTCACTCCTGACCTAGACTAAGGTCAAGAGCAAACCCATCAAACATAAAAAAAGATATAATGAGAAAGGTTCTCTCTGGTGAAAAGTTAACGTTCATTGATGTAATCAAAGATGAAAATATAAAATATGTTTTTTGTGACTTTCCTTACTTTCAGTCGATGAAGGTCAGACGGAGCGTGCGGCGGCACTCGCGGAGAAGTTCAAAGACTTTGAATTGTTGATAGAGATGTGTGTCAAGAACAACGACATGGACAAACTGTTCTCCTATATCGACAAGTATTCCAATGAGGTGCGTAGCTTTATAGAGATTAATATATTTGTGGACCCGGTCAAAATCAAAACTCATTTATTAAAATTATGCTGATTTATCAGCACTTTTTGAAGGTCAATTTTTACATAAGACAGTCCCCCAAAACATCCTCCCCAGCAACACATCCTGTCTGTACGGTTAGAAGAATTAAGTTTTTATACAATTTAATCAGGTCAGGTTTCAGAGTCAGACTTTGATACTTATTTTGTCATAGAAGTTGATAAAATTAGAGTGTTTACCTTGGGCGCAATATTATTTTAAGCTCAAGTACTTTGAAACCATCGCTGCGCTCAGGAATCTACTTTAGAATCCTTCGCTCCGTTCTAGATTCAAAAAGCACTCTTGTCTTTAAAATCATTTTTTCATCTGTCTGTAAACAATATACAATTGTATGCTGTGTAAACAAAAACAGTTGTTAATTAGCTTCAGCGTCTTTTTTATTTTGCGTGTGTCTTATAGAAAAGACAGCTTTACTATTATTTTCAATTAATTTTCCAGAATGATAGAGATCTTTAGCAATAAAGTTTATTTTGGGTCTCTATCAAAAGAAGTAGCGCTGTGCTGCACTGTATACATCGTCTCTCTGCAGGGCATAGCGGAGGTGACGTTCGCCCTGCTGGCCCAGGGCGGGGGCGTGCGCTCCTCCCTGCTCCTCCGCGCGGTAGGCGCTCGCCTGCCCGGCCAGCTGCGGGGCTGGCTGCACGCCGCGGCCGCACGCACGCCCCTACTGGCGCTGCACGAGCTGTGCACGCAGCACTACGCACGCGCCGCAGAGGCACTGCTCGTCATGGCCAACGAGGAGCTCGACTCCGTCAACAGGCTCACGGTACATTTGCCAATATTTTTTCTATTACCTTATCTGTCTTTCTGTCGTTATCTATATTGTCCTATTAGAAAAACCATACCTACAAGTGGAACACCATCATTGTCCCCCTCAGACCACAGCGTCCCTGGCCAAGCTGTGCCTAGTAGCGTCAGACTGTCCCAGCGTGCAGCAGTCAGGCGCCTGGCAGCGGCTGGAGTCGCGCCTGGCGCTGGCCGAGCAGCACGAGCAACTGCCGCGCGACCTGCGCCTGCACCACGGACTGGACGGAGAGGACACCAAGGTGCTGCCGCCCGAGGACATCGTGCAGGTACTGCATCATATCATGTGTCAGTCGGAGCACTGCCGCGCGACCTGCGCCTGCACCACGGACTGGACGGAGAGGACACCAAGGTGCTGCCGCCCGAGGACATCGTGCAGGTACTGCATCATATCATGTGTCAGTCGGAGCACTGCCGCGCGACCTGCGCCTGCACCACGGACTGGACGGAGAGGACACCAAGGTGCTGCCGCCCGAGGACATCGTGCAGGTACTGCATCATATCATGTGTCAGTCGGAGCACTGCCGCGCGACCTGCGCCTGCACCACGGACTGGACGGAGAGGACACCAAGGTGCTGCCGCCCGAGGACATCGTGCAGGTACTGCATCATATCATGTGTCAGTCGGAGCACTGCCGCGCGACCTGCGCCTGCACCACGGACTGGACGGAGAGGACACCAAGGTGCTGCCGCCCGAGGACATCGTGCAGGTACTGCATCATATCATGTGTCAGTCGGAGCACTGCCGCGCGACCTGCGCCTGCACCACGGACTGGACGGAGAGGACACCAAGGTGCTGCCGCCCGAGGACATCGTGCAGGTACTGCATCATATCATGTGTCAGTCGGAGCACTGCCGCGCGACCTGCGCCTGCACCACGGACTGGACGGAGAGGACACCAAGGTGCTGCCGCCCGAGGACATCGTGCAGGTACTGCATCATATCATGTGTCAGTCGGAGCACTGCCGCGCGACCTGCGCCTGCACCACGGACTGGACGGAGAGGACACCAAGGTGCTGCCGCCCGAGGACATCGTGCAGGTACTGCATCATATCATGTGTCAGTCGGAGCACTGCCGCGCGACCTGCGCCTGCACCACGGACTGGACGGAGAGGACACCAAGGTGCTGCCGCCCGAGGACATCGTGCAGGTACTGCATCATATCATGTGTCAGTCGGAGCACTGCCGCGCGACCTGCGCCTGCACCACGGACTGGACGGAGAGGACACCAAGGTGCTGCCGCCCGAGGACATCGTGCAGGTACTGCATCATATCATGTGTCAGTCGGAGCACTGCCGCGCGACCTGCGCCTGCACCACGGACTGGACGGAGAGGACACCAAGGTGCTGCCGCCCGAGGACATCGTGCAGGTACTGCATCATATCATGTGTCAGTCGGAGCACTGCCGCGCGACCTGCGCCTGCACCACGGACTGGACGGAGAGGACACCAAGGTGCTGCCGCCCGAGGACATCGTGCAGGTACTGCATCATATCATGTGTCAGTCGGAGCACTGCCGCGCGACCTGCGCCTGCACCACGGACTGGACGGAGAGGACACCAAGGTGCTGCCGCCCGAGGACATCGTGCAGGTACTGCATCATATCATGTGTCAGTCGGAGCACTGCCGCGCGACCTGCGCCTGCACCACGGACTGGACGGAGAGGACACCAAGGTGCTGCCGCCCGAGGACATCGTGCAGGTACTGCATCATATCATGTGTCAGTCGGAGCACTGCCGCGCGACCTGCGCCTGCACCACGGACTGGACGGAGAGGACACCAAGGTGCTGCCGCCCGAGGACATCGTGCAGGTACTGCATCATATCATGTGTCAGTCGGAGCACTGCCGCGCGACCTGCGCCTGCACCACGGACTGGACGGAGAGGACACCAAGGTGCTGCCGCCCGAGGACATCGTGCAGGTACTGCATCATATCATGTGTCAGTCGGAGCACTGCCGCGCGACCTGCGCCTGCACCACGGACTGGACGGAGAGGACACCAAGGTGCTGCCGCCCGAGGACATCGTGCAGGTACTGCATCATATCATGTGTCAGTCGGAGCACTGCCGCGCGACCTGCGCCTGCACCACGGACTGGACGGAGAGGACACCAAGGTGCTGCCGCCCGAGGACATCGTGCAGGTACTGCATCATATCATGTGTCAGTCGGAGCACTGCCGCGCGACCTGCGCCTGCACCACGGACTGGACGGAGAGGACACCAAGGTGCTGCCGCCCGAGGACATCGTGCAGGTACTGCATCATATCATGTGTCAGTCGGAGCACTGCCGCGCGACCTGCGCCTGCACCACGGACTGGACGGAGAGGACACCAAGGTGCTGCCGCCCGAGGACATCGTGCAGGTACTGCATCATATCATGTGTCAGTCGGAGCACTGCCGCGCGACCTGCGCCTGCACCACGGACTGGACGGAGAGGACACCAAGGTGCTGCCGCCCGAGGACATCGTGCAGGTACTGCATCATATCATGTGTCAGTCGGAGCACTGCCGCGCGACCTGCGCCTGCACCACGGACTGGACGGAGAGGACACCAAGGTGCTGCCGCCCGAGGACATCGTGCAGGTACTGCATCATATCATGTGTCAGTCGGAGCACTGCCGCGCGACCTGCGCCTGCACCACGGACTGGACGGAGAGGACACCAAGGTGCTGCCGCCCGAGGACATCGTGCAGGTACTGCATCATATCATGTGTCAGTCGGAGCACTGCCGCGCGACCTGCGCCTGCACCACGGACTGGACGGAGAGGACACCAAGGTGCTGCCGCCCGAGGACATCGTGCAGGTACTGCATCATATCATGTGTCAGTCGGAGCACTGCCGCGCGACCTGCGCCTGCACCACGGACTGGACGGAGAGGACACCAAGGTGCTGCCGCCCGAGGACATCGTGCAGGTACTGCATCATATCATGTGTCAGTCGGAGCACTGCCGCGCGACCTGCGCCTGCACCACGGACTGGACGGAGAGGACACCAAGGTGCTGCCGCCCGAGGACATCGTGCAGGTACTGCATCATATCATGTGTCAGTCGGAGCACTGCCGCGCGACCTGCGCCTGCACCACGGACTGGACGGAGAGGACACCAAGGTGCTGCCGCCCGAGGACATCGTGCAGGTACTGCATCATATCATGTGTCAGTCGGAGCACTGCCGCGCGACCTGCGCCTGCACCACGGACTGGACGGAGAGGACACCAAGGTGCTGCCGCCCGAGGACATCGTGCAGGTACTGCATCATATCATGTGTCAGTCGGAGCACTGCCGCGCGACCTGCGCCTGCACCACGGACTGGACGGAGAGGACACCAAGGTGCTGCCGCCCGAGGACATCGTGCAGGTACTGCATCATATCATGTGTCAGTCGGAGCACTGCCGCGCGACCTGCGCCTGCACCACGGACTGGACGGAGAGGACACCAAGGTGCTGCCGCCCGAGGACATCGTGCAGGTACTGCATCATATCATGTGTCAGTCGGAGCACTGCCGCGCGACCTGCGCCTGCACCACGGACTGGACGGAGAGGACACCAAGGTGCTGCCGCCCGAGGACATCGTGCAGGTACTGCATCATATCATGTGTCAGTCGGAGCACTGCCGCGCGACCTGCGCCTGCACCACGGACTGGACGGAGAGGACACCAAGGTGCTGCCGCCCGAGGACATCGTGCAGGTACTGCATCATATCATGTGTCAGTCGGAGCACTGCCGCGCGACCTGCGCCTGCACCACGGACTGGACGGAGAGGACACCAAGGTGCTGCCGCCCGAGGACATCGTGCAGGTACTGCATCATATCATGTGTCAGTCGGAGCACTGCCGCGCGACCTGCGCCTGCACCACGGACTGGACGGAGAGGACACCAAGGTGCTGCCGCCCGAGGACATCGTGCAGGTACTGCATCATATCATGTGTCAGTCGGAGCACTGCCGCGCGACCTGCGCCTGCACCACGGACTGGACGGAGAGGACACCAAGGTGCTGCCGCCCGAGGACATCGTGCAGGTACTGCATCATATCATGTGTCAGTCGGAGCACTGCCGCGCGACCTGCGCCTGCACCACGGACTGGACGGAGAGGACACCAAGGTGCTGCCGCCCGAGGACATCGTGCAGGTACTGCATCATATCATGTGTCAGTCGGAGCACTGCCGCGCGACCTGCGCCTGCACCACGGACTGGACGGAGAGGACACCAAGGTGCTGCCGCCCGAGGACATCGTGCAGGTACTGCATCATATCATGTGTCAGTCGGAGCACTGCCGCGCGACCTGCGCCTGCACCACGGACTGGACGGAGAGGACACCAAGGTGCTGCCGCCCGAGGACATCGTGCAGGTACTGCATCATATCATGTGTCAGTCGGAGCACTGCCGCGCGACCTGCGCCTGCACCACGGACTGGACGGAGAGGACACCAAGGTGCTGCCGCCCGAGGACATCGTGCAGGTACTGCATCATATCATGTGTCAGTCGGAGCACTGCCGCGCGACCTGCGCCTGCACCACGGACTGGACGGAGAGGACACCAAGGTGCTGCCGCCCGAGGACATCGTGCAGGTACTGCATCATATCATGTGTCAGTCGGAGCACTGCCGCGCGACCTGCGCCTGCACCACGGACTGGACGGAGAGGACACCAAGGTGCTGCCGCCCGAGGACATCGTGCAGGTACTGCATCATATCATGTGTCAGTCGGAGCACTGCCGCGCGACCTGCGCCTGCACCACGGACTGGACGGAGAGGACACCAAGGTGCTGCCGCCCGAGGACATCGTGCAGGTACTGCATCATATCATGTGTCGGACTGTCCCAGCGTGCAGCAGTCGGGCGCCTGATAGATTATCAAAAGCTCCACAGTCAATTTTACTGCTGTTAAAGATTTAAAATAGATGGTTAAGACAGCAGCATGACCTTGATTACAAGAACCATAAAGAGGTCTCTGTGTTATTGACTTCCGACTAGCCACGGAAGGATTCCCAATAATTTTGCATTATCAAAAGTTTCGCTCATGTTGTTCGTTTCGTTACAGATGTATATCGACTCTGAGAGCAAGTCCCTGACAGAGTACGACTACAAGAAGGCGCTGGACCTCACCGACTACGTACAGGACATGGAGCGCAGGGACGACCTGCGACTCAGGGTAATTTGATATTTTATATGTGTGACAAATATTATTGTGTGACGTGTGAATAGAAAAAAGTAATGTTATAAGCAATATCACTCAGGGGAGAGCGGGTTGAGTTTCGACCCAACAAGTAGAATAGTTTTATTGATAGAATTGAGCAAGCTAAATACATATTTTATCTACTCTCATATCGTTAAATTCAAAATATAAAACTCAAAACGAGTTTATAGACATACTTTACAAATAATAGTACTTATATCGAAATGAAATTAAAAAATTTAATTATGACACTAGTTCTCTAACAAAATAATGTTATAATAATTTTTTTTCATTGCGATACAGATTACAGATCATAGATATATCTATTTAGTTTTTTATCTGTGGCTGTTCGCGCTTTGGCACATGCGCGGTGTGCGGCATAACGGGAATTTTGGCGCCATAATACGTTTGTGTAATGAATCAATCTTTATTTTTTATTTGATATGTTCGTGTTCAATGAGAGTAGATAAAGTAGTGTATAATACTGCACATAACTAGGTATTATGTACCAGTTTCATAAACTACTTTATGTTTTGCAATTTTTTTTTTTTATTATTATTTTACGTGGCCTCTCGCAGTGCAAGAACTGTCTAAGGTTGATACTGCTTAACCGGACAATCCTGTGGTGGCCAAAAATTACTTTAAGGCCCCCAGCCAGGGCTTACAACTAAGGTTCAATTAAATGAACGTCACTAAGGTCACCCCCTGTGGGGTTCGGGACTCGGCTTACTGCGTCATTGAGGGGGGATTATGACGAGAATTTAAATCTACTTGCTCAGCTTTTCGGGCTGGCTCGTCGAGCAAGGGTCGGACGGTATTATTATTGTAATGAATAGTGTATCTAACCCAGTATGTCCGCAGGTGTGGTGTGCGTGTATCCGTCGTGACGACTGGTCGGTGTGTCGGGTGGACGCGCCCGCAGACGAACTGCACAACAAGATGTTCTTCAGGCTCATCGACCTGGTGCATGTCATGGGTGAGTGGACGATAGGTTGGACAGGAATAGACAAGCTGCCGATCTATACTGTAGCTGTGTGAGCCAGCACAGCAAACACTTCCACTTATTAGATATCCAACAAGCTCATCCAGCATACATCCGCGATAGCAACAATGTTGTCTGCGTGTCTCACCGTCCAAATAATTCGCTAATTATCCGTATATTATATTATTATAATAATTTATTAATAAAATATCAGGATAAATTACCAGAAAACCTGCCACCCTTTCTCCAACCAAAACAACTCCTATTGTAGAATCTACTGGCAGTGTCAACCACCAGAAAAAAAAAACAACAAACTCAATAAATCCCGAAGAAAGATCTTCTATTTATCCGCTTTGAAGCCTCGAAAATTCACGTAGATCACGGAAAGTGCTTACTCATCGAAAAAAAAATGGCGGGAGCCGCGCGCCAGGTGGTCCTCTATGATAAACACGTTTTGCCGGTTGCTCGGCGTACAAAAGAGCATTCAAGTGTTGTTTTTATGAATAGTTATGAATGGTCCCATTCATTTTTAAAGATCGCGCCATTTCCAGAATGGTAATATATTACCATGTTGCACTCAACGGTAATATTCAATGATAATATATTACCATTTTGCATCTATCCGTCAGGCGGTGATCTAGAGCTCCTGCTACCTCCAGTAGAAGACATCCTGACGGCTCCGGAGCTGGCCGAGCTGGTCTCCGACCCTCGGTTCCACTTCATCATCAAGTACGGCTACGAGTGCGTCGACACCACGCGCAACGACTCCATGCAAGAAGGTTAAACCTATAGCTGATTATGTATATTCGCCTTGTGGAAACATTGATCGCTTTAGAACTTTGTCACATTAAACTCGTTTCTCGACGTGGCACTTTTTCTTCACTGATATTTATACCGTTTAATTTGAGAAAGTTCTGAATTGCGTTTTCGTAAATCGAGCCTATCATCCGTACGTCTGTAGTAACACTTTAAATATAAAAACTGCAGTCATCTATACAATAAGTGAGAAATATTAGGACTGTGTTTGAATCTATGCAAAGAACGTTATTTAAGTATTAACAGACTGTTTATTAATTTTCGGTGTTGAACTTGTCGAATAATAATAATATACCTTAAAAAACGAATACACATTAATGAAATTTCTATCAGAAACTGGTGAAACAAATAGACAGAGAGCCTCACATATAAACCATAGTGTTGTTTCAGCTTGAGTCGTAACACAACTGACAAATTAGGAAGTCTTAAGAGCTTATATTCTGAAAGTTGGCAACGTCGCAAGTAGCTGTCAAATATTAGCAATTTCTAATTAATTTAGCAATGTTACTGAATGTAAACAAGAAATATTGCTCTGTAGTGCACTAAAAAAGTGATAAGGGAATGCAATAATTAATATCATAACACCGAATATAAAGTTTTAGATGTAAAAAAAGTATTTGGAAACCTTCCAAATGCCTTTTTTACACCTGAAACGGTGACAACATCAAATGCAGTGTATTAATTGCATTCCTATATCAACTTTGTAGTGCACTACAGAGCCAGATTTCTTATCTTCATACAGTAAATTTACCAAATGGATTAAAACTTGTAAATATTTGACAGCGACGTTGCAAACTTTCTGGTTATGCGCCCTTAACTGTAATCAGACTCATAGATAGCAATAGCATGAGCACTACAAAGAAAAATTGAACTGTTATATTATTTTTTATATATTTTTCCACTACAGAGGCCTCCCTTCCCTTTCAGTTTTCGCGATCTTATGCGATTATAAATTAATAATAATAATATCAGTACATAATGGACCTCTGTATTACATTGTCATGAAAGACTTATCGAAGTCTGATAGTTTAGTTTAGGATAGATTCAAAAAGCTTAGTAAATGTAAGTAATGTGTAGCAAGGCTTGTGAAACTAATGGCTTCTTTCTTCTTGTTATTTCTTCGTTTAAGCCAAAATATTATTACATGGTTGGAAATAAGGTACATTTTGTTTTAGAACAAGTTCGGATTTATATAACGTCGCCGACGTTTCTATAATTCATGTTTGTCTGGCAGTCTATTTCTAAAACTGGATATATCTTATTAAGATCCGAGTTCAGTATATTAAGTTATTTTTATTAAGTAGTATTATAGGTTTATTAGTAGTGTTTTCCTTCACAATACGGTTTGAAATAACTAATAAATAAAACAATCAAACCAAAGGTGGAACCGCATCTTTAGCATGTAACTAAATTTTCCGGAAATCATGCACCAATGCACCGGCAGTAGTTGTAGGTTTACTAAATAAAACTAAATAAATGAATATAAAAGTTCCCTTTCTCCAGCTTTTGATTGTTTTTAGAACGTAGGAGAACCGTGGAATAGTGAGAAATTTTATTAATAGATAGTAATGTTAGTTACGTAAGTACTTAGGGTATAATTTAGATAATTCCCGCTACGGCTGGGTTATCGAACCGCGTCCGACTGACATTCTTGGATCACATCCTTGATACAAACTAAACCTAATACCTTTTTTTAAAGTCTTTAAGTCACAGTAAACACTTAATATGTGTAGTGTAAAACGTACCGAATAGATTTTGACTCTGTTATCTACAAACGCTAGGCCAGAATAGCATAAAAAATGTAATGAGGAACAACAGAATAGAAACCACTGTTGTCTAAACCAACTAATAAAATAATTTATTTTATTAGTTTTAACATCTTTTTATTCAGGCTATAAAAACGTATATCTATTGAATTTTAGTTTAGTTACGATTTAAGACCTATCCACACACAACAGTGCCGGCACGTGCTGACACGTGCCCATCCGTACCGTATCGATCAGTGTCAGTGAAATATGATAGTGACTTGACTTGACTTAAAGTCCCTATGTCCTATGTATGCTGTTCAGTGATCACTAAACAGCACGGAACATCACTGTCACTGATGAGTACGGATAACGTCGTACAAAATGTATCCGAAAATATCATATTTCACTGACACTGATCGATACGGTACGGATCGGCAAGTGTCGGCACGTGCCGGCACTGTTGTGTGCGGATAGGCCTTAACAAGGCAATCTTACTAAAAACGTATTCCACAGTCTCGATGTAATATCTCGCACACTTTGTTATAATTATGAGCATAATTTTAATGTTTGTACCTATTACTACAGAACTTTTAAACGGTATCATGACTAAAGACTGACCATATACAATATCGAATATAGCCACTTAATAAGCACATAAGAAAATACGTGTTCAAAGAGTGTCAGTCGGATTGCAAACATATAACTCACCATTCGATGATGTGCTGTCAGACTGATTTAGATGTAATTAGTTTAAGTATTCGGAACGTAACTAAAAATAATGGAACTTTACAAGCATCGGCTGGAAAAGTTGCAGCATTCAACTGACGAAAAATTACAATTATGATTTGAATAATCTGATAAATCATACAATGTATCCCCGGTTATTCCGTATATCGAGTTAATTTTAATGGACGGATCTAACGTATGGTTTGGCACAAGTGATAATTAAAGGAAAGAAAAACAAATCTGATTACCACTTTTTTATGTATGCAAAGTTTAAAGTAACCTAGCACGAAAGGGTAGTCAAGGCCCATAAAAGTGTTCCTTATTTGTAGATATGCTCCGAACTTGTAATTTTAAGTTACATAAGGCCTAGACACGGCGTTTCTTATACACACGTGTAAACATACACTTTCGGACTTGAAAGATGTAATTCGTTGCGTGTGCAGCGCGTCGACCACGCTTACTGAAACGTCGTGTGTCAACCCTTAACTGAGAGCCAAGACAAAATATACTAGATTTATTCGGCAGCGAAGTCGGGAAATATAAACGGTTCCGGAAAATTATCCCTTTGGGCTTCTAATTCTTATAAAAAAAAAACTATTTTAAAGGCCCTAAAGCCTAACTCTTTGCGACTGAATATAAGAATGTAATTTCAATGTGTTTCAACAATTGATGTGGCTCTCATAGGATTTAGACAGAATACCATGTCCAATTTTTGTTCAGATTAGTAATTAGCATAAGCTAATCCGAACTGATGCTTATGTTTGACCTAAATTGGACATAGTGTTCTTTATTATTTTTTATTAAGTATCATATAACTCGCAATACCAGTGGCGGATACGTAGTGTTCAGAGCCCTTCTAGAGATTCAATGAAATTCTTAGCGAAAGGGTAGGAAAAGACCCTTTAATAAAACCGAGTTTTCACTTATAATACTACAAGAGCTTCAAAATTATCGGGTATTTTCCGATAGGTTCGTTGCAAACAAATGAAGGAGTCAAGTTTTTCAGGTTAAAAAATCACGAGCGCGAAGCGCGAGTGATTTTTCCTGAAAAACTTGACGACTTTATTTGTTTGCAGGGAACCTTGAGGGAAATGCCAGATAATTTTGAAGCTCGTGTGGTATTCAGGGGATTATTTTTCCGACCCATCTCCAATTTTCACAATTGAATTCAACCTGTCAGTTTGACGTGACTACCAGAGAAAATTTTCAAAAAATTATCAGTATAATACCATGTAGGTTGTACCACGTGACGTCGAATGGTGCAATTCTATTGGTCGATATTTGGGTCGGAAAAATAATCGTCATAATCCCTTTTCTCAGCAATAATTTTTCTTATAAATTGATGTCGTTGTTGGTTGACGGCTTCGTAAAGTGTCTGTTTTCCACCTTGTGTACATAATAAACTTTCGCATATAAAAGTAAACTCTATGTTAAGCCATATATGTATAGTATATCTACAAACAATTGAGTGATAATGTAAAACCGGTTCGCGAAATGATAGAGAGCAATAAAATTTAAAGACTGTTCATTTTACATAAATTTAAATTTCACCAAAAGGAAAAGATATTTTTTTATTCAAATGCGTGAAGTCTGAATGTTTATTGATCAAATTAAAAACATGTTATTATTCAATGTAAGAAATTATACGTGTTTGATGTACAAATAAATGTAAAAAAAGAAATACCTTGCCCTCAAGCTTTTCCTTCATTTTATTATTAATGAATATATTTATGTTATGTATTCACCTTATTACTAATTACATAATGTAATATCATTGTAGCTGTACTTTAATTAACATTACATAAGTTCGCTTTTAGCTTTTAATGTTAATTTTGTTAAAAATTGAAATAATTTGTTTGAACTCTAAAGCGTCATTATTTTGTTCTAAAATATGAATTTTGTTGATCTGACTGTTTTTTTTTTTTTTTTTTAATAAAGTTTCGTTGAAGAAACATGCCTGTTTTTAATTCCCCGGTATCCCGCGTGTTCGCGTGTTGTCGACGACAGTGTGCGGCAGTGTGCCGGCGACCGCGAGCGCGCGCATGCGTGTGTCGCTCCCTGACTGCTGAGTGCCGAGTGCTGTCGAACCTTTTGTTTACGTCCACACGACGGTTGCCGCGGCCGCGTCGTCGGTCCTGAATAATAATTAACTTGGTTTTCGATTAAAATCACTGTTATAAATTATTTAAGTGAATTTATAGCTGTGCAAGTTAGAAATCAACGTTTTCATCTGTGCTCTAAGGATTTTCTTCGTAGAAGGGGTCGGGTTTATCGGCTCTGCGTTGCCGGCTTAGCCGTGTAAGTACTTAGAATTAGAAACAACACTATAAACTATGTGTTATTACTATTATTTAATATAACAACTACAAATTATTCGAAATTAAAATAATTAAGAACCAGATAATAAATTGCATAAATTTATCACGTAATTCTTATCAACACTCGTACATATAAAAGTTCCTTGAGCAGCTGCCGCTAAACTCGTTTCTTATTATTTACAAGATTTTAAAATATCAATGCAACAATTTACGGGGCTAAACCGACCGTGTTGTGCGGTTTTTTTTTTTTGCAAAACTTTAATCAAACTAGATTCATATTAGAATCGAAGCGAGCGAGAAACTGCTAGATCATGACCAGAGCTGATGTACAACATCTAATGTCGCAGAATATTTGAGTATAAAACAAAGACCTCTTACAGACAGCACTGTCTATCCTTTTGGGATAAATAGGTGTGATGATTTTTCCGGTAGTTTTGAGATCAAAAGCCCCCAACATCATTAAAATATATCCTAATTTTATAGGGCTGAGTTGAATTTGTCCGTTTTATGGCAACAGGGTATAGCCCTTATTTTTCCAAGGTTGCGTAATTTTCCCGCCGCCCTGGAACTCAATTGAATGAACAGGGTGGGTTTTAGTAAATTGGTACGAATCTGACGGTGCCTTCGCCGCTGGACCCTTGATGGGGAAGACTCATTTGATACCTAAATATCAAACTCGAAAAAATTAGGCCAAAAGTACTGACAGAAGTGTACCTAACTTTAGAACTCATGTTCCACTTGTAGACGGCAGATGTAGGTACAGTTTAGCTTTAAGTGCCACACTTCCTGCGCACAAGGGGTGAGTACGTACCCGCCAGTAATCGCGTGTCGTCGTTAATTCAGCGCTGTTTCCCTAGCCAAGTCAACCAACCATAATTGGGGCAATTCTCCACACGCGCCGTATTGGTTAAACTGTTGTTCTACTTGTGCTAATTCTCTATAATGCCAACAACTTATAATGACTTCATAGTGACTCGCTATAAGAACCCTAGCAGGAACAGTCCACTACACCAGAATATACCGCCGATAGTTAATCAGCATCCATTGAATGATCTACATCTACACTAATATTATAAAGAGGAAAGATTTGACTGTTTTAGGCTCCGAAACTACTGGACCGATTTCAATGAGATAGAAGATTTAGGACACCCATCAAACTGTTCATGAGTCACACAAAGTTTCTATTGCCTCCTTCAACATCAATTTCATGGGGATCTCGATCGTCTGATCAGCGATGACCGCTTAGATTATCGGCACGCCACGCCAGTTAGCCGCCATTACCAGCCGGCACCTTGGAACGACCTCAGTATTTCATATCTGATACTCGACACGAAAGCCAGACCGATTTCAGCGAAATTATAATTAGGCAAGAAAAACTACCCAATTTTATCAAGGACAGAGAAACACTCAAGTTACTTAGTATCGCGTATCGCCTAATAGGGGAGATGACAAATGACAACAATAAATTTCAATAAATTGCAATTTTAATTAGTCTGTCAGAGTTCTGAAAAAATAAACGACTCGTATTTTTACCCGACTGCGCCAGAAGGAGGGTTATTTAATAATGAATGAGGATAAAAACATTGTTAGATCTATCAGAACTAATTTAGAACAGAATTAGGTAGTAGGTATACCTAGAAGTGACGTAGGTATTATGAATTTTTATAGCGTCATAATTTTGCCAATTTTGGCTTACACGAAAAAATACAGGTGAAATAATTTTTGAATAATTAATCTAATATAGGGACTAGTTAGATTTATTCAGTCGTCTTGCCTATTGGCCGACCCACCATACCATACGGATCTCATTTACTATTTGTAACTAATCGTGGTTTCAGTCGGGTACAATCTTGACCATAACTTTTCTCTCTCTGCCGTCATCAATTATCCAATTACCTATTTGGTGCAACCCAAAGCTTAGAGCCCGCAGTCATTTTCTCAAGCCGTTGACTGGGACTGTAGCACCATAACTTTTTAGTGTTTAATAATATTTTTGTCTATGACAATTCAAAAGTGCCTGTAACTGGCCTACTTGAAATAAACGCTTTGATTTTGATTTGATTTTGGTTGTTTGTGACGCTACTTATATAAAATGAACGAAAGTAATTTATCAAACGTAAATTACTTTTCCTTGCTGGCAGTTTAGACCTTTCAATACCATTTCAATACAAAACATAATAATTAGAAGTTGTCAGACTCAGCTCACGATTTATTTATTTTTATTAGTTACATCCTGCAGGGTAAAAGTTTGCAACCTTTTCGCAAAAATAACGAACTAATTTACATATCGGTAACATTAATTAGCCATGACAAAAATAAATTGTGTTCGATACATACAGGCTCTTATCTCTAATTGCGAATTTCACGAATTTGCAATTCTATATTCTTCCACAAATTAATAATACATTTTTCCACTGTTTACTGTTCCTGTTCGGGGCGCCACTTTTATACTTGTGACGTCATCTGGGCACTACTCACGTCATAGTTGGAGGGGTGCGTATCGGGTCGTAATCTGAGAATATTTGCACTTTGCAGCCATCGGGAAATATTCCATAATGACGTCATCTAAACTTATAATCCGTTCCGGATAGGTATAAAATCTTTATGAGAACTTTAATCAATTACATGGTGAATTCGAGAGGGAAGTTTAAATCTGTTTAGAAAAATCACACCTTATCGCATATTCAAGTAGCAAATGCTTACGTTATCAGCCTGTTTTATTGGCACTCTAACTAAAGTCCCTTTTAATTACGCAGCAGTTTCCAAATAAGGCAAATAGTTATTTAGACTTACCTTATCATACGTATGGATATATTCATACTTACAAATATATCTTTCAAAAAATTGAACATCGAGTTCTTTAACTCCCAGTGACCTTATTGAACTTCAGAACTGTAGAACCACTCCTGAAGTTCGATATGAGTCATAATAAGTAACCGGGTAATGGTGAAGTCAACACCCCCTAATCAAGTCACATGTTGATTGGTAATCACCATAGAAACTGGCTTACATACCTAGTGCTTGGTTGGTGCCAAGAACTTGGTTACTCATTAAATAAAATAGGGAGAACTATCCATTCATTTCAAATTAGTGACCCATTCAAAATTCTTTTGGTTCTTTACAATAAACTATGACTAAGCGGTACCTAGTAGGTAATAATAAAATATTAATTATTAATCGTTGTTATTAACATCAAAATCTGTCTATCCCATAGGTTTATTTTTAGTGCTATGCCTAAATTCTCAAAAATTAGCAGCAGAGGAAAAGAAAGAAAGAAAGAAAATGAGTTTATTTGGCAAGCCTTAGGCACACAATTTTATCACGAGAATACAATAGAAAAAGAGGAAGTACACAAAAGTAAGATAAAAGAAAGGAAGTTAGATGCCTCCTTTGAAATTGAAGTGAAAACAAAACTATAAGTACCCAGCATCTTTTGCAAAATACGCAACATGCATGCTTCTGCGTGTTTCAATTTGTAATTGAAAGATATAATCAATTCAAAACTCACACCTAACTGATCATTAGGTCCGATAGCTTGCACATAACAGGGCAGACCTAGTTAACAATTAAGTAACAACAATGCTAGTGCCTGCTACGTCAGCCCGTGAGAAAGTCGGCTAGTCAATGATGGCGGCTACCGCGCTAGGCGCCCGCGCAGCGCTGTTGCCCCACAGGCCAATCGTCAGTTTTTCCTCGCCTATTGTGTGTTAATTAGATCGGCGTCTCGTCATACTGATATTGGTATAAAAATAGTACCTATTGATTTTATTTTCAATAATAATTTTGTCCTGTGTCAGTATTGTGCAGATATTCTGAAATCTAGTCCTGCTGCTGTAATGGATTCGTTGAAAAGACGAGCGTAACTATCGACTTGTAGAATCATTTAGTAGGTACCTAGTGATTTGCGTTAGCAGTTTCGTTGGCAGTTTCAGACCACTCCTATCAATTTTCCTCGCGCAGATTTCAAAACTTCAACAAAATTCAATTCACTCTAGTCTGGCTCTATCGCTCCTGGATCCATAATATGAAATAGGATTCCTTACGATTCTCACTTCATATTTAATTCCGTTCACGTCAATTCAACAATACGTTTCCTATCCAACTGGAAGTCTGCTAAAATTATTATTGTTACAACAACTTATTTCAAAAGAATGCTTGACGGAAGGTATGATACGTGATCATTTTGTCTGATTTGTTCGTCTGCAGATTTACAATCAGCATGTAACGCATTTGTTTTGAGTGGCCAAACATCCTGATTGCCATCTAAATGATTATCTATGTATCTTTAGCATGCAACGATACTAAGGTAAGTAGTATGTGGTTATGTGTGGCGACGTGTGTTACAAAAAATATTCCAGGTGTTCTCAAGAAAACACATTAACTTGCCACTTTAGGTAATACAGCTCATTCCAGTAAGGAGGATTTCCTCCATTGTTCAGAATCATCAGCTAATGCAATGATCTGTCGCCAGCATCTGATAGCGGTGACCTTCGTGATGATTAGCTAATCATCTTCCAGTGTTTAGTGCACCCACTTATGCGTGTTAGTATTCAACATCTGCCCCCGGTTAGAACTGGACCTGCAGTGTCGTGTCCTCTCAATATTATGTAAGTGAACAAATACCTCATTTATTTTGATCACGCTTCACGCTTCTTCAATCCAATTCAATTACTCAGCCTGCCTGTCCGTTGATAGCTCTATACCTGATGTAGTTCATAATCTATTCAATTAGGTACTACTAGCACTGAAAGCTCAATCCGGAATTTTGCTATACACACCGAGCGATGTGTCACGTAGCGGTAAAACTCATAAAACAAAGTATTTTTGCATAATTATAATTACTGGAGTGCGGCACGAATCTACACACGCAGTACTAACTGGTTACTGACTGAGTTACAGTGAGTAAAATAGACCGGAGGATTTATTTTTATTTTTATTTATATGCTGAAGACAGCGGGAATCAGATTAAGAACGGAAAGAACATAAGGCCGATCGTTGTGGTGATTCTTCAAGAGTCCCCTCATTTAGTTTTGGAGGTTTTTTTATTATGAGCATTCATGGCATACCTTTACTACTTGTACGCACCATGCATCTCTTCGCCAAAATCCATCACGATTGGTTGCACTATCGGCTCGGATCGGCGCACGGTGGGCAAACGCATCCTACTGCATAAATCATTGGCTTTGTTCCGAGTCGCGCCCCACGCCCTGTTCCGCGAGTGAGCAGCGTAACATGCACCACGATTTATTAGCTCATTCATATCGATTACAACTCTGATAAATGAGGCTTTCTTGTCAAAATGAAGTCAATAATAAAACGACAACCGGAAGTATTGAAAGCATATTAGTCAATTAAATCGAAGACTCCAGAAGCACAAGAGCGGGCGTCGCTTACCTACCGGATCCATAGATCCTCAAATTACTTAAAGTTTGAAGGTGTCTATTGAATAACCAATTTCAATGTTACTTATTTAAAATTCAGAAGTGTGAATTCGTGTTTTATTAATAAGCAAAGTGTCGCCAAAATCCTGAGTAGCTACGTGTGTGTAGATATGTGTACGTACATAATTTAAATGTTCAATGAGTTTCATTGCTAATAGGAATAAGAATAGTCACTTTACATGATAATTGAACCGGTACAAGAAGATGGCGTATTTTCTTTACAGTAAATTATGTAATTCGTCAATGTCAGTTATTTTTCAGTAAATAGTCGTGACTTCTATGACCTTGTTGATTGTAAATAAAATTTATAATATAGTTTCGAATAGAAAATCAGTCAAGTTGGCATTACACTTTTACAGCAACATTGTAGGTAGGTATAGAAAGGTAAATTGTCTTAGTTTCCCATAGCTTATTAGAATACGGAAACCTACCTAGATACTCATTCGTTTTTTTAAAGCTATCAATTTATTTGCAAAACCAAAAAACCTAACGTATGTGACACAAACCAGGCAGACTTTCTGCGGTCGAACTTCGCAAATAGGCCGCGGTATCACAAAACAAATAAAAGTTCACAAGCACCCACACACCACACCTATCTGTTTGCCATGGCTGGCTCGACAAGTCCACAGACAATCCACAGAGCACCTATATGTACTAGGCATTGTATGTTCTGATATAATGGTGTTGAATGAGGCATTATGTCGCAGCAGCTGTGCCGGACGCGGCTATTCAGCGGGGACGCGACGTCGACGCGCGCAATGTAAAGGGTTTCTATATAAAAATGTATGGCTGTCCGATAGGCACGTCTTTTGTGACGGACTTGACTACAATAGCGCTAAAGCTTGCACCTGTTGTGTTGCCCCTGCTGGTGACGCAACCGGTATGCAGATAGCTGATGGTTGAATAAGCTGTGTGATTGAGAATTGAATAAAAATACGCTGTTGGAAGACTGTTGTCTTTCAATGATACGGAACTGAAACTCGGAACATTTGATAGACACAATGTAGCCAAATGTGTTGCCCTGATACCGCACCCCTGTTTTATTATAATGAGCTATATACAGGGTGGAATTTTGTAATGCCACCTGGAGGGAAAGTACTCTTAATACTGCAGATAGAAAATTTTACTCAAAGGAAACATTCCTTTATTTTTGAATAGAAAGCAAACTGCATTCAAAATTTTCGAAAATTCTCTTCTCCCACACCCGGGATTCGAACCGGCTAAAATGTGAAAAAATTATACCCTGTACTTTTATTGCATCGATCGTTTGGTCAATTATAAGGATGAAATCTAACAAACATGATAAATTAAATGGAAGGAAAACAAGGAAATCTTAAATTAATTTAATTATTTGCAAAAAATGTTAAAATAACTAATTAGTTGCTCGAAATGGGCTCCATTCTCTTGAAATCTTTGAATGCAGTTTGCTTTCTATTCAAAAATAAAGGAATGTTTCCTTTGAGTAAAATGTACTTTCCCTCCAGGTGGCATTACAAAATTCCACCCTGAGATAAGCTGTCAAATCGCCATTTTTATTCCTCAGATAAAAGTTATCTGACTATTGAAAAATCAGCCCTAAACAAATACCTACACAATACAAAGATAAAGAATTAGAAAACAAAATATTCTATTGTTTAATTTTGGAAACCTGGATTTTGAGTTTCCAAAATTCTTTCACATAATAGAACATTATAATTTTCTAAATAAGTAATCAGAGATTAACATGGGTTTTATTCTATTTTAAAACCGCTACCCATGTGAAGCAGAGGCCGGCTGTTAGTTTTAGATAAAATCATCACGTTTTAGTTTAGTTTGCACAATCGCGAGCTTGATTATTCTACGATTCATTTACATTGTATTGTATAATGTAACATGAAACCAAGTTCGTACCAACTGATTCTGCCAGACACCCCGGTGACCTAGTTTTCAAACTTGGAGTCCGACTGTCCCAAACGCGACCCTCCGCAAAGGGTTGCCGGGTTCGACGACCTCTCGTCTGAAGGTCAACGTTCCCTATTTCTTGTGCTCCTTCTTAATATTAACTTGGATTCGAATATGTAAAGAAGGACTATTTGAGTAGGAACCTATCTTATGTGCTGGTTTACATTTACGGTATATCTGCAATGTAAACAATTTGAAGAAGATAAGTTTAGCTTAAGCATGGCCAAATCAGCAGACAAATTACGGTGAAAATATAAAACATAATAGAACTCGTGAAAAAATAAAACACAAGACGCCGCCACCGACTGGGTTTAGATATTTCACCGATAGCAGGCCTGTCTCACTCCGCGGTGTAGGCATAAAACTGCAAGTAGTTGCGGGGCCATTATGTCGTGGCCCATTCACTACGGCTGCCACGCGCCACCCGTTACGCACGCGCTCCGTCTCCTTAATATTTTTGTTACGTTACGTGTAGTTACGCACAAGTTTCTTGCTTTAGGTGCTTTTGGTAAATTAATAACACAATATTATTATGAAGAAAAAAAAAATATAGTACCTACATATTTAGTAATGATCAACAAAATTATCTCCCTGCTTGTGAAGTATGGGCTTAACTGATCATGATACCTAATCATGAGGTTACAAGTTTGGAAATGAGGCGAGATACTAATTGGGGGGGGGGGGGGGTGAGCCTACTGGACGACCAAGATAAAAAGACGACACTCTCACTCACCTTAAGCTGAGTACTAAGAATTAAGATCGGTAGAAAGTAGAAAGATGTTTGCGTTGTTGTTTAAAAGTTCTAACTCAGAAAATGGCCACACTACGCATTCAAGGTCAGCGGTCGTAATTCGCTGCGCCACTTTTTTACCTACCTACAAAGACACGCAACGCGGGGCCTGTGACAGTATGCGATAGTAATTGGTCGGTTACTAGGTTGAGTGCAAAATAATAAGGACTGGCTATTTTGCCATCGACGATAAAAATCTTTTAAATATTATTCTTTTTTTTTTTTGTAAGATAAATGTTCAAAAATATAACAATAATAGGTAGAAAAGATAATATTATTATAAATATTATTCCTCACGTAAGGTGCCGTAGGTACCTACTATTATCATTCTGTGCTAACAATCAATAATGTATGTAGTAATCGATGACGAAACCAAAAAGATATAGGCTGATGATAAAAACAAAATTCCTTGAGGAACATAGGTATTTATGGTAATAATGTAATTTAGCAAATGCATAAAATACGCATAGGTACCTACCTATTAGTGCCTAAACTCGCAAGTCGCAACCCTATTGAGCTTGACCCATAGTAACCTTTTAATGTCGTTGGCGTCAGATAAACCAAAATAAACTCTCGGGCGTAACCATTCAGTACATTTTTGCTTGCGCACGGGAAGTTTAGGCTATTATAAAAGTAGGTGGGCGGTACGGCTGCCAGTTAAAATGTACTTTATTCTCTCGTATATAGATTTTACATTTGTTTGATTTTTTTTTGGAGTAGTCCTTCTGTACGTATAGTACTATTAATTATTCTGTGCCGATAGAGATCACGGCACACGCTCGCTCATCGCTCATCTCGTCTAGCCGATCCCGTTGCATTGTTTAAAAGTCTGTGTCATATTAATACATGATCAATAATATATAATGTTGAATCTGATCAAAGTCACGGTTGGAAGACGCTGGTCCTGCATGATTCACTGGCATACTTCTGTGACTGCGAGACGGCGTGATCGCGGACCAAGATTGAGTCAATATTGTATGGCCTATGAAACGTAGACTAGTCAGAAAATGGAGTGTCCGTAATACCGTACCACTATCCTCAGTGATAGCGACATTAATTTACTTGTAGAACAATGAGACAGACAATACCCATGTGGATGGTAAAGACGAAATGCGAAAGAAGAAACGCAAGACCAGCGCACTGTGTACATGTTTTTGAAGGAACCGTAAGCATAATATCGTCCACAAATGCAGGGCAGTGGGTGAACTCCTGTCAAACATCAGCAACACGTGTCACTATATCTGTGTCATCTAGATTCATGTTTCAAAATTTCTCTCTGCTACCAACTAAAGTAGGTGAGTTTGTTTACTTCTCCATTTGTTCCGTACTCCGGCGTGGTCACGGTCCATAGGTCCCGCCGAACGGTGCCGGGTGAGGGCCGCACCTCCGTGCCCACTGGAGCGTGCCAGCGCCGGCACCACTTGTTGATGATTTAGCTTCTGACTCTCGATACTCCGATACATTACTTTCGCGTGCTAAGTACGTGATGCGGATGTTTGCGGGACTTAATTATAGGAAGCCAGAAAGCGTAAATTGCGTTTTTCTGTAAGAATATGAGCCAGTACTTGAGATTGAATTCAACAAACGTTAGAATGACTTCAAAATATACAAATGTTGACTCTATCTTCTTGTCATGTTGTGGAACACTCTCTTACATTTTGAATACTTTTGTGAAGTCAAGCTGATGAACATGTTCATTACCTTGGTCGCGGGACATACGTATACCGCGACTCCGGTACACAAAAGGGCTACCGAAGGACACAGTGGATTTTAGTCAGTACAAATCTGACAGTCCCTCCCGCCCTGCCCGGGGCTGGGAGGACTCATTTGATGATTTTACCACGAAAAAAAAAATGTTCATTACCTTATATAGATACCGCACGATATAAAATGGGAATGTTCTCAGTTACACCTGATATCCAACACATGGTGGATATTTACGCGTTGCCGTCGTGAGAACAAGTGATGGTATTTAATTAATACGGGTCATAAATTATGGCTGCTTGGCCCAGGTGTAGATGAGCTCTACCTATACTGCAGCTGATTGATACATTTGATACGCTACAGTGAGTGGGTACTGACAGGCACGTGACAATCGATTCATAGCGAACATCATTGTTTTACAACTACTTGTCATTCGAAGACTTATTGATGAAGCAACTTCCTTCGACAGAATCATATTTTCGTAATGAAACTTGAGCCAGATCAATGATCTATTATATTTTGTACGGTGCAGAGTGCGTTCCTACCTTGATGTTAAAGATGTAACCTAATGTCTGAGATCCATCTCCAGTTTCGTAGCCTAATCTACTTTTGGCCTAATTACCTATTATACATACTTCCGTCAAACGGAGAGTACAGTAGGTATCGTAACTATCAGAAACACTAAAAATTCATAAACGGTCGGCACAACCATCAGAATTGAACACTTCGGGCATCTTCTTACCGTTCAGTACTGCAAATAAAAAACTTAAAAAAAAAAAATGTAACCGACTTCAAAAACGACCACGAAAAAGGTTAAAATATCCTACCAAATAACTTTTCTTTCGGAAGTCGGTGGCTTTGCTTTTTTATTTCATTAAGGTTTTTGCCACCGACCTTTTTTGTGGTCGTTTTTGAAGTCGTTTACAATTTTTTTGAAAACAGTTTTTTATTTTGCCTTTTTTAGTTTAAATAATCAACCCAAATTCTTGTCAAATACATAATTTTCTTACATACGCACTAAAATTTTATTATCCGTAGCACCAGTTACAACATCGCCCGTGCACACAATAAGCCAAAAACGCTAAAAACTACTATTTTTTATGGGACCAAATGGCAGGTATACTGCATCGAAAAATAACCCATATGGGTGCAAAGTTCTCATCAATTTTAATAAATGAAGTCCAAATACATGGTAGCTGCTGTAAACCGTTGAAGAGTTCCCTGAACTGTCCTTCGTCTTCATCATCAGACCCTTATGACAGTTATAACCCATTTAGGTGTAAAGTCCTTATCAATACAAATTAATCAAACTCAAACACAAGATAGCTGCTGTGAATCATTGAGGGCTTCCCGCGACTGTCTCTCGGCTCCAGACCTTTATTAAATTCAGTGGCGGGGCAAGACCTAAATTTGATGTGGGCAAGACAGATTTCGCGAGGCCCTGTTCTATGGCGACCTGAAGACGGATTTTATAAAATAATAAAAACAAACAAAACAATTAACACTGCCAAGTTTTTATTCATAAAAATACAAATTAGATTAATAAGTATTAATGAAAAATTACAAATCGTTAATATAAAGGTGGAGATACTTATACATTTCTTAAAGTGTATACTTAAAAATCATTAGATTTCTTTATTAAAGGAACAGAAATTTCCTGCTTTTAACGTTACTAAATTCCTTAATTATGGTATCGTAATTCAGCCTAGATGCCAAATCTGATTCAATTGATAAAACAGCCAAAGCTGAAAGTCTTTCTTGGCTCATTGTGTTTCTCAAATAATTTTTTATTAATTTTAATTTAGAAAAACTTCTTTCAGCAGAGGCTGTACTTACCGGAATTGTTAATAAATTTCGGATGACAATGTAAATATTTGGATAAATTTCTTTCAAGCTATTTTCTGTTATGTATGACAGCAGCTGTTTCACGTCTTTAATGAAGTTGGGTAAATTCGGGATCATTGTATTTAATTCTTCATATAATTCAAATGGTTGGAAGTCACTGCTCTCACCCACACGCAGGACGTTATGTAAATCGTTACAGTGTTTTAATATTTGCTCCTGTGGCATATTTTTTAGCGCGCTTAAATCATAGAGAAAACCAAAATCTTCAAAATGTTGATTTAAAGACGTAAATCTTAATTCCATATTGGTTATTATAGAATCAATCATGGCGTAAAAAAAATCTGTTTGATACCGGATTTTGGGAGACTGTATAGGTTCATCGCTGCTTTCATAATCGAACATCCTTTTCTTTTTGGCTACTCTTTTATTCCTAAACTCTTTTGGCAGGTCATAACAGCTTCGCTCAGTAAATTTCCGAACATCAGACAGGGATTTTTCAAATCCAGTTTCCCGATACTCTTTTATCCATTCACAAAATGTGTGTAAATGTTCAAGAGCAATGCTTAAATGAATTTGTACTGATTGCCATAATTTACTTATTATATTAACACGCGATAATATCTCATACCACACATGTTTAGAATTTATCGTATCTTTAATACGATAAATTCTAAACTTAACATTTCATTTAGTATTGAATCGCAATCACTGAGAGTGTCTGATTGCTCCGTTTGATTTTTTAAGTTTTCGATGCATTCAATCACTTCATCGAATTGCAATAATACGGCCTTTACTGCTTCGACTCTATTTTCCCATCTTGTGTCTGATAAAGGTTTTATAGTAAGTTTTAATTTGCCTTTTATAAAATCCCAGCGCTTGCTTGAACTTGAAAATAGCAAATAAATTTTTTGTATGAAACCAAAAAAAGTTTTTGCTGCCATAGATGAGTTCGCTGCATCTACCAACAGTAGATTCCAACTATGACAGCCACAAGGTGTGAAAAATGCCCTAGGGTTAATATTCAATATTCGAGTTTTAACTCCACTATTTACACCTACCATATTTGCACCATTGTCGTATCCCTGGCCACGGCAGTCATGAATATTTAAGTCATATTTTTCTAGGTGTTCCAGTATAGCATTGGCTAAATATTCTCCAGTTGTCTGAGTAACAGCTAGAAATCCCATAAAATGTTCGACTATTGTACCAGTTGACGTATCACAAAATCTTAAGATAACCGACATTTGTTCAACTCTACTACAATCTCTAGTGCAATCGAGCAAAAAAGAATAATACTTTGCTTCTTTTACCTTACGAATAATTTCATTGACAACTGTTTTTGACATCAATATGATCAATTCATTTTGAATATCGTGACTTAAATAATGGTGTGAAAGTTGTTTGTCACTAATGCGTTTCATGTGTTCACGTAAAGTAGGATCAAATTTTGATATCAGTTTAAATAAATCTATGAAATTACCGGAATTCTTAATACCGTCACCTGTCTTGAGAGATTCTCTGTGACCTCTAAATGCAAGATTATGAGAGGCCAAAAAAATTATTATGTCAATTATTCTCTCTAACAAGTTGTGCCAATGTTTTTGTGATTCACGTATTAGCCTTTCGTTTTCTTGGTCTATTGTTTTGCCTTGATTTATTCCTTTCTCTAAAGTTAACCATTGGAACATATGTGCCATATGTTCTTTGGTATTCTCATGTCTATGTAAAATGCTACTTAAATGTTTCCAGTCACAACACCCTCCTTGCACCACCTGAGTTTGTGAATTGCTAAATAGTCTGCATGGAAAACAGTAAACTTTATTTTGGGAATTGGAATATACTAACCAGCGACGATGTTGAGTTTCACCATTATTTAGTTTTCTCGAGAAATAGAAATTGGAAAAGTGTCTGTTATCATCACCTTTGGGATAATATTCATCATCATCATCATCATCATCAGCCGGAAAACGTCCACTGCTGAACATAGGCCTCCCCCTTAGACCGCCACGCCGAACGACAATTCGCCACTTGCATCCATCGGTTGCCCGCGACCCTCACGATGTCGTCGGTCCACCTAGTGGGAGGCCTACCTACGCTGCGTCTTCCGGTCCATATATAATATTCATCACCGCTATTTAATTGCTGTGTGGGGCCGCTTCGAACTATGTCACGACGCTGTGTATCCGTTATGGGAAACGTCCACAATCCCGGATCCGAATTAACAAGTACTTGCTGAACTATGGCGCTGGCGTCGTCGCTGCGAATTGGAGAATCTATGTCAATCTGTTCTTCTTGACTGCTTGATGACAGCACAAGAGTTTCAGCGTCAAATTTTGATTGGCTAGAAGATGATCCAAGCTCTACGTCTAACTGACGTTCGCTCTCGGTATTCAGTGCATCTGGAGCATTTTCCAACGGTATCTCGGACGTTTGTTGTGTAGAAGTCGAAGCTATCGATTCAGAAGGTTCTGTACTACCAGATGCAGTTTGGTTGAGGAACTTCATCATATTTAAACTCAAAACCTGGTTGGTTGCAGTTCTTTCAGCTTTTCTTTTTCTTTTTGCTGATCCAGACTCCCATTTTCTTCCAATATCTCTATCTCGGCCGGACATGTCGATAACGTCGTATCTATAAACTGTAAACGAAAGCAATAGTTAACATTTTTTTGCAGTTTTATCTACATAATATTGTAAAACCTAAATTTAAATTAGTTTTCAAATAAAAATCTTTAAGATAGCTCTTACTACCTACTAGTTTTAAAAACTTAAAAAGTCGATACGTTTTTTACCTTAAAGCTTTTTTGGTTTCCTTCAAAAGATATTATAAAGCGTATTTTATATACAAGTAATGACTGCGTTATATACTTATTACCAATTAAATATTTCTTACCTTATGTAAAATAGACGAGTACAGGTACCGGTGTGTTACAAATCACAAAGAAAACAAAAAACAATTAAAAAAGTCACTGTTTTAAAATTTTGGGTCAGTTTACAGGAGCAATCAGTATACCTAAACACTATCTATTTATTCACTAAATATTATTAAAACATTGAACACACTATTCTTATCAAAATAGGTACGTACAGTCATAAAAATAAACAATATTGAATAACACAATTATACGTTTCTATTGTTATGCGCCTAGCGACTGCGTTGCGAACTTTGATTTGATCATGGTTGACTTCCTAGTAAAGAAAGTAAACAAATAAAACCGGGAATTCCCCGCACTCTGGTCGGCGGCAAATGTTGCCATACTATGAAAACATGTTTCACAACAAAATTGATTTATATTTTTTTTTTGTTTTATTCTCGCTTTAAAAATTTTTGAGGCGCGAGGCCCCTTGTACCGCGAGGCCGTAGGCGGTGGCCCACGTCGCCCACGCCTTACGCCGCCTCTGATTAAATTGTAATGCTTTAAAAAACTTACCCTACGATTTTTGAAAGTTCCCCTCGATTTCTCTGGTCTTCCATCATCAGACCTTGATATCCTTATCATGTGACCACCTCTGAAATATCTTCTTTCCAACAAAAAAAGAATCATCGAAATCGGTTCATAAAAGACGAAGTTCTGCGCGAACAAACATAAAAAAAGCATAATTATGTACGGTCGAATTGAGTAACCTCCTTTTTAGAAGTCGCATAATTAGAAGTCGGTTAAAAAATAGACCTCAATTCGCTATCTATCGGTAGGTATTGCAATTTTTATTGCTTCGAATAAAAGAACAAAATGAAGAGCACGATTGATATCAACAGTGAGTTTTTTTTACAAAAAGTGGGTCCTGTAAAAATAAAAACTCAACTTAATCTGGCTCATAAATCAACCCACCAGGGTCGTAAAGTGCGATTTAGTATGTAAATTAGTGGCTTAGCAAGATTTACTAATTAAGTGGTAGCCCTGAGTTCAAAAGTTTAATTAATTATTTAATTATAAAACCTACATGATACTCGCCCTTACCTACTGACAAGTGTGAAATATGTTGAGAAATTCGTGACAAAATAAACCAAGCCTACAACTGCACCTCTTGACGTCATTCCGAAACCATTTCTCACAATAAGCTCTCGAGCCTCGTTTACGTTGTCGCCACATACTCATGCCACTCGTGCTCTACTCTCACAAGAAGTATCGCAACATCGTATAAATCCTAAGCTTATCGCCGTTCAAGTTGTAGCCCCGCTCACCGGCACAGCCCCACAGGCGCATGGGCTTGTCGAGATAAGATAGCAAGTGTCACTAAACCGTGGATGCTTTTACACGTGAACATACATAAAGTTGTGTGCTCTTATCTAATAAGAGGTGAAGTTTTGTCATGCCGTTGTATGAGGCATGGACGTGGCCGTTGCAAAACTGTAGCTTCTTATTTGAATAATAGGGGGAAAACGTAGACAATTTATTATTGTCTCGAGGACACCATTTTCCTTTATTGCATTTGAATTATCGCTCAATTAGAAATCTATATTAACACGAATTTTTCATGCCTATAAATTAAATCTTACAGTTTCCGGCGTAACATCATCATCCAATCTCTCCACTTACCAATGATGGTTATCTTTTTCATGACAGTTCCAATCATCAAAGAGTCGCATGATTAATGAGCCGAAGATCAACCACTAAGTGGTATCCAGTAGCCGCCCTCGACGCAGTGCAGCGGTGTGCATGACAGACAGCGGAAGAGGAACGCGCGAGTGTCGCCTTACAAAGTCGCGAACGCACGACATGGCATACCTACATTCTCATAGATGTGTCGCACGTCAGCGCGCTATCTTGTGCCGTCTGCATTCGCCGGGAATCTGGGCCAGCTCTTTGGCTTTGACTTGGAACTGTAATAACTGTGTCAAACCAACAGGTTCCTCTTGTCATTCAGCAGCGTGAAGACGTTCTTGTGTAACTACAACAAACATTGTATTCATAAACTGTGCTTGATCGTTTGCATATCGCTGTTCTTCGATGGTAACTGATGTACACTGTCAAACTTTTGCATTAGAGCTTCGGAAACTTCTAGGTACGGGTAGCAGCTTATTGTATTGCTGAGAGATCTAGTTCCACTAAAATAAAGCCACTTCACGTCAAGATCAAGACATTGTGGTGTTTTTATGTGTTGAAATAAAATATAGATAAAGCTTTCAGCAGTCTTCATGATTTCCAACAATTTTCAAAATGTTCCGAAGGTGAACAATATTTTTAGTTTACGACAATCTATCGGCAGCGCTTTATTGATCTTTTAATAGTTGGATGAGTGGATGCTGTGGTTATACGATGGACCTTGAAGCTGAATTATCTGAGATCATCGGAACACTTCGACTAGCCACTTAACATTGTCGTAAATCGCAATCTCATAAAAAGTTTGGGAGTTATAAACCGAAGCACTCGTTTGAAAGCTTTTGTATTTCATATTATTATTACTGTGGTATAAAGCGATAATCTGTATGCAAACAAACTGAGTATTCTCAATGGAACTAATAAGTACCATGGACACTATCCTACACTCTTTAAATTCTGTAAGTAGTTGCGTAAGTACTCCACACAGTAATTGCGTCATGTATGACATTGTGCTGATGAAATATTGTTCTGAAATGTTTTGCTGCTTCCAAAGCAGTTCAAGAGTACTGCTAATTTTAACTCTTTTGACCATCTGAAATAATACCGAGTGTTTTGTTAGTCAGCCCGAATATCACAGTCATCGTTAACAATACGCATGGTTTATTGAACCATATCTTTCAGCATGTTTATAAGATCATTAGAAATAGTGTTTACTATAACATTCGCAAACATTACAGTCATATTTACAACGATTTCACAAAGATCTTTGTGAACGTAAACATGCGCTTGTGCAACCAATTTGTGTGTAATACAACTGTAAAATAAAACAGCTGACAGTATCACGGAGTTTTCTCAATCGCTTTACGTGTTTGGTCGGCATTTTCTGCGGGAAGTCTATCGAAGGCCGTGTTTTTGTCGTCGATTGCTCAACTAGGCAATTTGTCTCAGATCAATTCTCTCAACGAGGATACTTATCCAATATTGCTATATATTTTTTCTGATCTCCTGTTGCGGTATTCATTTCACTTATTATTATATCAGTAGGTACTACCTACAGCGTGACTAGAACCGAGTACTTTATATAACTGTAAGAAGATTGAATTACTACACTCAATAACACATTTTATTGTAACGTAAATGACTCAGACTGTATTAATTACTTCACTGGGGCATTATCTATGATTATGTAGCTTTATTGATTGTCCGTGCTGGCGTGTTTGAAGAAGAATCATAAATACAATACGATTTCTGATATTGAAGTGTGCAAGTGACTGTCACAACAAGGAGTGAGGATTTCATAATGAGTAACGGTGCAAAGCTGTCGGTAGGTGTAATCCTCGCCGTACGTGCCCCGGGACACGTCGGGCCCTTAGACTACTAACCCAATAAGTGTGACACCAATACGAATAGATTCTTATCATAGACATGCCCTTTGTTTGTTGACTAAGCTTTCTTTTAGAAAAGTGAAGTGACGTGCATATTCCAAAAAGAGCAATAGAAATAAAAGGGTTAATATGATGAAATAACAGAAATAAGATACTAAGAAAATATAGAAATGTTAAAACAGTGTCTTAACATAAAATATAGCAGTACTGCTGTAATAATTCAGAATTCTAGACGACTTCATCTTACAATGGTAGCTACGGAAGAAGACCTGCGTAATACGACCCGTCATAATATATCTGTGTTAGTCCTCATAACGTAGGTAATATAAAAGACACTGTTTGGTCTACAAAAGTGTTTACTAATTCGAAAAATCGATTGCGTGTTTCTCAAAAGTTTCATGAATAACCCGAGAGCGTAGAACACAACTCTCCCATGATTCCAGCAGTTGAGTCGCGTACTAATCGGCAACCTTTCGAGTGCTTGGCATGCTCCACTGAGGGTCTAGCGGGAGTCGCACGCGCAGCGCATTCGTAAACATACTGCATATTGTGCACTGGGCAGGGCCACAGTCCTTACTGCAGAAGTTATACTCCGCAAAACATCGATATTAAAGAAACAGGTGCATTGCACATTTTCCTGGTTTATACCATTTAGGTACCTTCGAAATCAGGAAAATACTATTATTATTATGCTGATATTTTATATTCCTTGTTACGGCGATTGTTTTATTGTTTTGTTTGTGAGATTTCTGGCTCTCACTTGTCCTACAGCGACACACGTTACAGTAAGACATGACAATACGAGTTCAACAGTGCTCAAGTAATGCAGCTATTTGTACGACTGGCAGGCTTCATTGCCGCACTTGTGTGCTAAATGATACCTAATAGTACCTACTAGAAATCGACCCTTTATTGCGATTCGTCAGCGGCTAACAATGCGATATGACAATGACATAGAGCAATTTGTGAAGGTGAAATGCCGAGCACCTACACATTTATTTCAATTTTAATGGCGATTGAGCCAAGAACAGCATTGTCAAAATTGCTTTCATCGAGGCTATAAGCCTATGTTCAGCAGTGGACGTCCTATGGCTGAGATTATGATGATGATGATGATGAGGCTATAGTTTCCTCGACAGGGTTCAAAAAGATTAGGGTACCCACAAGAATTTTAAAGCAATAACCACTTCAATCAACTCACGTACCGTATTTTTTTAACTCTTTCCACAATTTTTCATTTTATTTGCTTCAGCCGTTTCTTTTGTCATGCTGGCTGTGCAGAATTTGAAAAAGTCTAGGTTCAAGCCTCCTGCAGACACACGCGATTAATCGCGCGGGGCGACATGTCGCGGTCTATTCGCAGTATTTTTAGAGTGGAAATTAGCTTGGCTCGTTGTCGTATAAGGACGGGACTTTAAGAGAAATGAAACATTGCAACGTTGAGTAAACACTGAGTATATTTGGTGCATTGATACATCTTATATGTACTCACACAAGCAGAATATAGTACACTTACACACTACATCACACCTCCCAAGGCATTAGAAAAAAAAAGAAAATTATATTTTTCTTTTTTTTTATATATATCTTTCCTTTTGCTCAATAATACAATGGTTATACAATTCTATAACTACCTATATTGTACTCGTATATTGTAGTACATAATTCTTAACCAAATAAAATAAAAACTAAACACGTGTCACTTAACTGATTTTATCAATTCACAATCATGTGAATACATTTAGTATAGTTAGTATTCTGTGGTATAGGTTACATAATAATAACAAAAATGAAATACGAGTAAGTACTAATAACTATCCAGTGCAATCTATGTGCATGCACTTTGTTGTCGTCGTTACATACAATTCAAAACATCGGTTAATCTTACAATATTTACCTTAATTATACATGATACAACTTTGTTCGATTCTTATGAATTATATCGGACTTCCCATTTATATTCACCTCAACATTTGGTGACAAGTCTTGTATTACCTTATATGGTCCGGTATAAAGGTTTGTGAGTTTGTTACCAGTTTCACTTTTTATCAATATACTATCCCCTTTTTTATATTTTGTGGGCCTTATGTGTTCATCATATTTAAGTTTCCTTTCTAATTTACTTTTGATTAAATTTTGCCGTGCTTCTGATAGTGAGACCTGCAACCGATATTTGAGCTCAAGTGGATAACTATTGTAATTATATAGGGGTTCTATGGTTTTAGCTAGATTGCTCGGCAGATTGCACGTCTTTCCATAAACAAGTTCAAATGGCGTGAATTTAGTCGACGTATGGACTGTTGTATTATACGCGAAACACCAGAATGGTAACCAAGTACTCCATGATTCTGAATTTTCTTCTACGTGTATTCTCAAAAAATGTCCTAAACTCTTGTGGGAGTTTTCCAGCGCCCCAATACTTTGGTGGTGGTATGCTGTTGAATTTAATTTAGAAATATTAAGAAGCTTGCATACCTCCTTAAATGTGTCAGACATAAACTCGGAGCCTCGGTCAGTAGCTATCTCACGCGGAACTCCGTGCTGTAGAATAAAATTGTTGACAAAAGCACGTGCGGTTTCTGCTGATGTTTTAGTTACAAGTGGGAAAGCACATACATATTTCGACAGTTCGCATTGAATTGTTAGGATATACGTATAATTATAATAGTCCCTATCAAGTGGTCCCACTATGTCCAAATAAATTTTTTCAAATGTTGAATGGGCCGTAGATGTAATAACCATCGGTTCTTTTACAATAACCGTATACTTCTGCTTTTGACACTTTGGGCATTTAGTTACGAAGTTAATAACGTCATTTTCAAGTCCCGGCCAGAAGTAATACTTTTTGATGTTGTTTAACATGCGTCTAATGCCTGCATGACCGCTTGTAGGCAAAAGATGGAAATCATTTAATATGACTTTCCTGTCATCCTCATTATCAACTCTCTCTACATCTTTTAGAATACAGACAGTTGGTCCCTTCCAATTTGTAGTTGTTTTGATTTCATTCGTTAATTTTTCTATAAATATTGTATTGTTCTTATTTTTCATAAAATAAATTTGATTTATATTAAATTTATCACAAAGTTTACACATCTCTCTCACAAATGCGGCTGGCGTCAATTGCGATTGAGCAGATGGATTTATAAAAAGCATCAATTGTTTACTATCGTAAACAAAAATATCATTCGCGTAGCTAATGCTACCTTGTTTTTGTAGTGTTTCCAAAGATTTATTGTCTATAAACCTTAGTTCAACTGCATTTTTTGGTTTAAAATTGGACTCCACTAATTTCGGCTGACTTAGCAAGTTGTCTTTGTCCGTATTATTTTCACTTTCATTAAGATTGGTTTCTAATCTTTTACGTTGCGCACGTGTCATAACGCATAAACACTCACTAATTTCTTTCAATTCTTGTGACGTTACCGTAACGCGAGATAGCGCGTCTGCGGCCGCATTCTCTTCGCCTTTTACGTATTCAATTACATAGTCATACTCCTCCAGGCATAATCTAAATTTAAGTAACCTACTCGAGGGATCTTTCTGACTAAACAGGTATACTAATGGCTTGTGATCCGTAATTATTTTGAAAGTACGACCATATAAGTACGGTCTAAAATGTTTTACAGCCCATACGATAGCTAAGAGCTCTTTTTCTATCGTTGGATAATTCCGTTCGGCTTTGTTTAGGCTTCTACTGGCGTAAGCAACTGGACGGCCGTCGGCATTAGATAAAATAGCCCCTATCGCGTAACCTGACGCATCAGTCTGTACAATAAACTGATTTTTACTCGAGAAGTCAGGATATTGTAGAACGGGGGGTGTTGTCATGCATTTCTTAAGGGCTTCGAATGATTTTTGACAGTCATCATTCCAAATAAAAGTTTTATTTTTCCTACATAATAAATTTAAGTTATAAGCTATTTCGGCAAATTTGGGAATAAATTTTCTGTAATAATTCGCTAAAGCCACAAAACGTTTTACATCACCTGAGTTTTGAGGTACGGGATAATTCTGAACTACTTCTATTTTGTCTGGATCTGGAAGTACCCCGTTTTCTGATACAATATGGCCCAAATAAAGCAACTCTTTTTTTAAGAAATCGCATTTCGAAGGGTTTAATTTTAAATTGACTTTGCGTAGTCTTTCTAAAACTTCAATTAAATTTTTATTATGTTCCGTTAGATTTCGGCCTAAAACAATAAGATCGTCTTGATAACATAAACATTTCTCGTAACAAAGACCTGCCATGGCCATGGTCATCATACGCGAAAACGAACTAGGGCTGGTCTTTAGTCCCATGGGCATTCTAGTCATTTGAAACTGGCCCGAACAAAAGGCTGTAAATTTTCTACTGGCAGGTTCAAGGTCAACATTATAAAATCCCTGGTTTAGATCTAAATGTGTAAAATAGATGCACCCAGACAAGGAATCTAATATTTCGGTTATATTCGGTAGCGGAAATTTGTCATCCAGTATGCAATTATTTAATTTGCGATAATCTATAACAAGACGCCATTTTTTCAATCCGTTTAAATCTGTCTTTTTAGGCACCAAGAGAACCGGGCTAGACCACTCACTGTTGCTTGGTTCTATAATGCCTTGTTTAAGCATGTTATCTATTTGTTCTTTTATTTCTCTTTTTTGAGAATATGGGAGCCTATAAGGTTTTGAATACAACGGCACAGTGTTAGGTTTTAGGGCTATCGAATGTTTGTATATGTTTGTGGTAGTTAATTTGTCTCCATTTAGATAGAATATATCATTATATTTTGCACAGATGTTTTTAATACTTTGTTGTTCCTCCGAATTTAAATGTTTTAAATTGAGTAATTTAAAAAGCGCCTTTACCCGTTCTGCGTTTTGAATGGGCTTTTCGAATGTACAAATATTGTAATCCTTCGCTAAAAGTATCGTTGGTCTTAAATCCTGTAAAAATACATCAGTTTCAGTGGTATTTAAAATTCGCACAGGTATTCTTCCGTTTATCGGAGTTACTAATGTACTTGCCAAATACAATCCTTCTTTTAATTCGGATGCGCAAACAACACATTCCTGTGAAATGTTTGTTTGAATCAAATGAACCGACTCAGACCTCTTGGGTATAGTTAATCCGTTATGCTCTAGATTTAAAGGTAAGTCTATTTTAATATTATTATTCCGTAGTTGTAAACTATTTTTATCAAAATTTAAAATCGATTTATATTTATGCAAAAAGTCTTGGCCCAATATGCCGCTAGCCTTACATGGCAGTGATTCGAATACGAAGAATTTATTATTTAGAATTTGTTCACCCGTATATAAATTAAGATAAACATATCCGATGGCCTGAACTTTGCCACCAATACCATTTACAACAGTCTTTCCTTTTTGGATTGGAATGTTTTGTTTGAGTACGTGTGCATGTTTGATGGCTGAAATTGATGCTCCGGTATCAATTAGCCACGAGTGCGGATAACCATTTTTGGTTAAGTTTAATTGAATATGGCATATGCTATTACATGACATAATTGTATTGTTATTCACGAAAAAACTTGTCAGGTATTTCAGAATCTTCCGATTGTACCTGACTTTCTCGCGAATCTGACTCTTCCAAAACATGCATTTGTTGCTGCCGCTGCGGTTGAGAAGTTCTTGTTTGGTTATAAAATGTCCTACCTCTGGTTCCGCGAGATGGTTTAGGCACACGATCATAGCCCCTGCCATGACCGCCTCTCGAGTTGTTGTCCTGGGTTGGAGGCTCGTCATGAGACTGCGCTCGAACTTGTCCTCGTCCTAATGACTCCTGTGTTGAACCTCTGAAATTTCTGTGTTGACCTCTGTAATTCCTATATTGGTAAGAGTTACTGTAGCCATTACGGCGCATAGTCAAAATATCAGCCGATGTACACGGGGATGAAACCTCTTCGTCTATTGCTGCTTGAACAGCGTCGCTTAAAGATGAAAAATTTCTTGCCGCTATTATGGTACTTAGCCGACGATTCCTCAATCCGTCAGCAAAACTTTTTATGGCCTGTTTTTCATTTAAAGGCTTCAGTACACTGTAGCTGGCTTCGTTTCCTTCGGATTGAGTAATCGTCAGGTTTACAAACAAATCTGTAATTTGCTTGCCGAACTCATTTAAGGAAAGATCATTTTGCCTAAGGTTTAGTAGTTTATGCTGCAAGGCCGTTGCTGACTTTTTAGGCAGCAATTGGGACCTAATTGCCTTAATAAGACTATCCACATTATCATATTTATTATTCAGTTTCAGCTTAGCTGCCTGTGAAAGTCGACTCTTTAAAACAAAGTTTATGAGTTTAGTCTGACCTTCTTGATCGAGCTCAGATTGATAGTATTCTATCCCGTCAATAAGTTGTTTTATACTTGTTTCGTCATCTGTTAAAACTGGTAATAAACTTAATGCGATTTTTAAATCAAATTTAGCCATGTTTTCTACGTTATTCGAGTTCTCCTTTGTAGATGTAATAGTACATATATCTAATATACTGTCATATAAACTAAAAAAAGATGTAATCAACTGTTCAATTTTTTGACATTCATTCTCTTTTAAGCTAGGTCTCAATTGTTCTAACTTTTCCAAACTAGTGTTAAAGAGACTTACTAAATTATCAGCTTCTTTAATTTTTCTCAATACAATTTCACCCTGTCGCCTACTTGGCCCAATTTTCACTAAATATGTTCTTATCTTGTTAAGCTCACTATTTAAGTGGAATAAATGTTCATACATTACAGTTCATAATAGTGCAGAGTAGGATTATCACAATTACCTTTTTCAGACACTTATGCAAGCACATACACATCACTTTTCGATTACACGCACTTGTACTCACTTGATAGATTCAGCTAATTTTCTACTTTTTCGGAATGTCCTTGCTGGTGTCGCTTGACCGGTAGTTGCACCCCTCACATGCAACCGGAAGATCTCGGCAATTCCTGGGTCGATTAGATGATCGCCGCAAAATGTGTCGCGTCAATTGCTCCCTCATCCAAGACTGGTGGCACTTTTTGTACAGCCTGTACAAAATATAGGCCACTCCGAGAAACAGCAGCATACATATGACCATAAGCACAATGCTTATTGTGGAAATGTGAAATTTAAACTCTTCCACCGTGGCTGAATTGTGGCTTCCGAAGGCACTGTTCTGGTTTACAAATACCTCTTCATTCTGCACTTTAGATTGACACATGATGATATAATTTTTCTGATAAGTTTTTAACTCGATGACACTCGCTCTGAGAACGATTAAGACTTAGTGCGCACATGATTAACAAACGTCCGCTCAAGTGGCAGGGTCGCCATATAAGGACGGGACTTTAAGAGAAATGAAACATTGCAACGTTGAGTAAACACTGAGTATATTTGGTGCATTGATACATCTTATATGTACTCACACAAGCAGAATATAGTACACTTACACACTACATCACAGTCGCAGCGCGATTAATCGCGTGTGTCTGCGGGAGGCTTCAAGTTGAAAGTCCATCAGTTTAGCAAACAATCATTTGTTGTTGCAGCGTTGCGCACAGGGTCGTGAAGCGATGGGATGGTGAGTGCGCGGCAGAGCGGTGCGCTGTGCGCGTGCCTGTGCGCCGGCGCAGCTCTAGCGCTGCTGGCGCTGCTGCCCGGCCATGCTGCAGCTGACGTCATCTTCAGAGTACCTGAAGTACTGGTGAACCAAACTTTATTGTCTAATGCGACTGTCACCAACCGCCTTACCACATAAGAATAAAGATAAACATCTGTTGAACATTTGTCTAAAAAACTGTCAACTGAATGTCGATTTAACGTTAACAATTGTTTTAGACAAGTGTTCAAGAGAAGATTAGCTTTCTGTAAGTAAGTCAGCAAAAGTTCTTTCGTTTAAGAACTGTTATCATCATTGTAGTCTTATAATCTTGCTCCTTGTTAAAGTTCCTTCTCTTAATGGAGTTGATGCTAGCTGCAGTGATGGCTACAGAAATATGCTAACTGCTATCTCCTCATAATCTGCAGGTGCGTCATGCGGCAGCGTCGAAGCCAGTGGGAACGGGGCGCGCGAACGCCACGCGAAACGACACGGAGGCCTGGGGCTCCGACGACACGCTGCTAGAGGTGCGCTACGAGGAGTACTTCGTGGAACACGACGTGTCCACGGCAGCCGCGCGCCGGTCTGCGCAGCAGCTGAACGTCAACGACAGTAAGTGCACTAACTTAATTGTCCAGTAATTGAACCAACAAATACGAGGCACTGGACACAGTTTAAAAGTTAGAATCAACGACAGAAGCTGGATATACTGTAAGCTGTAACACGCCGACCAATAACTGATGTAAAAAGTATATCGTATTAATTGCTAATCATCTCATTTCGGTTTTTGCATGAAACGTTCTAATACTCGAGTTTGAGTAAATGCTCTTTGCAAGTAGTTTCTAAAGTTAAAATCTACACAATACCGTCGCAAATCCTCGACTTCTGTACATTCAAGTTTATAAGCCACTTATAATTCGATGAGCTCGTCAATCGAATACAATAAACTGAGCGAAATAAGTGACGCAACTACAATTGCTTGAGTTGCCCCAATTAAACACCATCAGCTTGCGAATTAGAACAACATTCAAGGATGCGGGATTACAACGTGCCCCCCAGGGGTCACGGGACACGAGACACGGGCACGCAGGGAGATTTTATTGCGACATTTAATAATCTACATTTTCAAGGATTCTTCCAATTAACTATCTAACGACGAGATCTTCAGGGGATACTTTTACGAAGAAACTCTTAGTAAATACGCGCGACCAAATTGTGTTGAGTTCCACAATTTGTTGTGGAACTCAACACTTTCGGTTTGTAGACGTCAAAAACGTCTACAAAACACTAATTAACAGGGTTGTTATTTGGTAATTTCAAAAGTACTGACAAAAGGCTTGACATTGGTAAGATCGCAAAGATTTTACTGTTTGATCTATCCTCAACACTTTCCCATTTAAAATTTTGTTGAAAAAGTTGTAGTGTAATTGTTCCGGCAAAGTCTAGAGATAACCCTGCCAAACCGACTAGGTTGATGAAAGCCAGCTAATCAAGATCTAGTGTTCGGGCATGTCATCACTCACTAGCCGATGAGTAGCGAGCTTCCACTAACCACTACCTACTATCTGGAAGACAGTCTATTTATAGCCGTGACTTCCTCTAAATTGATCCGTCTGATAATACTCTATATAATGTTTAATTGATGGTAAACTATCTGATCTGTGAACTCTATTCAATTCAATTGATCTTTATTGGATTGTTATTTTCTTAGCATTATTTTGTTGATGTTTTATGAACTGTGCTTAAGCTGATAGTATGTTTGCATTCGCACTGTAGGGATGGTCATGTAATGAGCTTTTGCAGCAACATTTTGTGAATCTCTTAAAAGTGTTTTATTTTAACTCCCGGAAATAAACAGAACTCAGATTATTTATAGCATTAAAATTGAATTAAATCCCTGAAACGAATCACTTTTCGGACCCATAAAGTCACAATAATGGTGCCTCAAAAATACCTTTCTTGGGAGAAAAGCATTATCCAACAAAAACTGATTTTTTTAAATTACTCAGCTGGGTAAAATTGTTGAGACTCCACAATATGTAGGTGAAGTTAATTCCCCGGCTTCGGCGCCAACAATACGCTATCATACATTATAGTGGTCGAGTCCATTAGCTGAAGATGATACGTCGACAACATCTGATACCCGAGGACGTGCACACTGCACACTGCACGCGTCTGTCATTATGTACTGACTATAGGTTTAGCACATTCTTCAATGCAATTATATGCCATGGAGCAGTCTGAAGTAGCTTTAAGTTATCTTAAATTACAGCTGTGTTCTATCATTGACCTCAACTATGTTGTAGCTTGGGTGTCCACCTACTTATTTCTTTATTTTTATCAACAATCAATGTCTTTGTCAGTGGATGTTAGACATCAGATCTGAAATAATTAAATTGTGATCGGCTATGTACCCTTAGGGCATTCAGTAGTTACATAGATATATTGCTCTAACCATCAGATATTCCTTTATTTTTCCGACATAAAACATCTATACATATAATAAATCTGTAGAAGTGTCAATTCTGTACATTGAAAATATTGAAAAAATAAATAGCGGGGGGTGTTGCTGGATCGATACCAAACCCAAATATGTGATTAAAAAAAATTTTGTCTGTCTGTCTGTCTGTCTGTCTGTCTGTCTGTATGTGCAGGCATCACGTGAAAACTAACGGTTTGATTTCGATGAAACTTGGTATAATTATACCTTATTATCCTGGGCATAAAATAGGATACTTTTTATCCTGGAAAAATACGTAGAAAAAAAAATCTGTATCAAACCTTATTATGGAACCACTGGCGACACCTATTATCAAAGTAGAACATTACGCCACGCCTGCCTCCATTGATTTCTAAAAAGGTTTCACCACTCACCACTAGATGGCGTTGTGCCTATGACGCGCATTTCTGCCGCGACTTTATTATTTTTCTGTGTGACTTAACTAGCAGTGCACTTGCGGGCTACGTCCTAATTGGATTAGCTACACAAGACTCGGCTACTAAGTTTTATCATAAAGTTAAACAGTAATTCAATTCTGTTATTTTTGGTATAGAGGACCAAAAACCCCTGCCTTCGTCCTCCCTGGGAAAAGGTGGTCGGGTCTTGTCCTATTTTATATAAATAATTTGTACGTTGTGGACAATAAATCTTTGTCAAGAAACCGAACTTCTCTTCGTGCCGGCAACGGTGACTAACATCCCTTAAAAATCTTATTTTTCTTATTATTAATCTTATTAATTATTATTATTATATTATTATTATTAGAACGCGAGCTCAACAGCAGTAGCTCAATAGATCTCCTTAATTATTATAGGCTTAGCCGTATTTGGGTCCAATGGATATTTATAAGATGTCATTGTCAGAGTTACTCAAAATGGAGAAATGAACCATCCACGCGAAGACCAACATCCGCGCGGACGGAGTCGCGGGCGGAAGCTAGTACGTAATAAACCCTAGCTAGAGCTGATGTGCCGTCAGTTGTTTTAGCTCCAAAAAGATTGATTTTTTGTACTTTTCGAATAAAAGTCTTTTGCCAATCTCCTGTCAGCCGTCACTCTATTTGTAACTTCCGACCTTTTCGTTTCAACCTTTCTCTCCCTCTGCATCAACCAACTTTAGTCACCCGAAATATATTGCAGTAAAGCAATCGGAGTCATACGTATATATGTATATTTAAAAGATCTCACTGAAAATTCTTACCGTAACAAACAATTAATAATGAGTATTTAGTTTCTAGGGATATTGTCGCCGGCCACCAATTAGTTAGACCACGATTAGTCGAGCGCGATCCACATGAGATGTTATCACGTAGACAAGGTTGGCTGATAAAGAGATAAGTGCAGCATCATACCGTAATTCTACTATTATAGTCAGAGCATCATATCACTATTACTGTTGCACAAAAGGTTAGTTACATGAACGATGACGTCTGTCGTTTCACGGAATAAATCCAACTTTAAGTAAGTAGCTTAAATTGTAGTGGACTTTGACTTCTTCTTTGACTTCACACAGCACACTACAATTTTCATTTTAGGAATTTACCGTAAAAATAGTTTTTCTATTTATCTTTTGAAAGCAGTCATTGTTGGTCTGCTTTGCTTTCTATCTTCAATAATGTTTCATTTGATTTCATCGTATTTTTTAACAAGAGGAGGCGGAGGGGCTTCATAATTCCTGATGGTATTTAAAGGCCATTTGTAGGGGTTATTCCATTGGTCAAGACTTCGTAAGTTATTTTATTTTTTGATATAATAATATGCGAATTTTAATATTTTTACCGAAACCTAAACCCTGAATACTTGGGCAGTCATAATTATATTTCTTCTGTTAATAGTTGGACGGTTTCTCAGGTCGTCCTTCGTCAGTATCACATGAGTTATGTTTATGACGTTATCAACGATTTACCCAGAACTTAATTCACCTAATTACGTTGTTTTTTCCTCCGTCTGACAACCGTGTATTTCATGCACTTGCACATGATTATGGCTGCTGTGAAGGTCGGCAGGCGGTGTCTCCGTAATGTGTACCCTGGCAAGGTCTGGGGGCGGGCAGCCGATCTGTCACACCATTGTCCAGCAGCCATTGTATCACGCTGTATGTCAATGTTACTATGACACTACATGCGCTGCGGGATGAGCGGGAAATACTCGTTTATTATGATGTTGTTTTTTTATCTATTACATATCTCCATAATTCAGTTAGGAGTATGTAGGTAATTGTTTTCATCTATGACTTTGTTGAAAAGCTTTCATCACATCTTCAAAGAATATGAACTTTAGTTTTTTAGGCACCCACATCTAGGATTTTCTACTCAGCTGTACAGTCAAGAACAGGCGAAATATTTTGGCTTGTTACTCAAGTTCAGGAGCAGGGAAAAACGAGCAACAAGTGACCATGAATCAGAAGACAGAAACCTTCTGCTCTACCGTCTTACTAACCGGGCTCATAGCGCCGCCCAAACGATCTATTGAGCACTTAATGTTACATTGTTACTACATAGTAGCAGATACATTATGATATTTGTACCGATCAACAATCAGGAAGGAAGTCTTGTATAAAAAATAGTGTTCGTAGAGATCTGTGAACATAGGGCAGTGGTCACAGCCAGCTGGTCACTTCTTGTAGAGTTTTTGTAATGAACCTTCGATTGGTCGCCGTCACGTCATGACCTTTACGCGTCAGTAGGTGTCTTATTGCAAAAACTCTAGCTTTTTGTGTTATTTTAATAAACTGGAAAATTCATAGGTAGTGTCGACCTTTACTTGATAGATTTTTAAACAGCACATTTGTTTGATTCCTTCTTGGAACGATACGCTAAAAGTATAAAATCATCTCAATATGTGATATAAAGCTCGGCTTTTCAAATTCAAATTCATTTATTTGCATAAAACATGGTATACAAGATGGTGGAAACAGTTTTAGAACATACATGTTTTGCTTTTTAGGTACCTAGGCTATATAAGCATGCAAATTTTACAGTAATATACACAACTTTCATCATCCGATATAATGCTCTAGGAACTCCCTGACACTGTAAAAACCTTTTTAGCAGACAGCCATTTGTGTAATTTAATTTTAAATAATATTACATTTAATGCTTTAAGGTGAATGCTCCAGGGACAGTCCAGGGTAACCCGCGAAATTCAAAATTTCTTGGGTTTTTTGCAATTTGCAGGCCAGTGCTAGGTTGTATGTTGATTACCAATACAACCCTCCAAGTTCATAAAGCTTCAGGTCATTACTGAAGCTTTATGAACTTAGAGCGTTGTATTGATGATTTCGTTGATAATAATTCTGTAACTAAATACGTCTTACAACCGCGATCAATATTTTAATCAACATACAACCTAGCACTGGCCTGCAAATTGAAAAAAACCCAAGAAATTTTGAATTTCGCGGGCTACCCTGGAGCATTCACCTTAAATTCATCTGTATCGTATTGTATACCCGGACACACATAAACATGCAGCTTTTATTATATTTCGCAAGCCTTGGTAAAACATCTAACGCGAGCCTGTAGGGTTCGCGACGACTTCGAGAATTTACATCGCTTGCTTTAGTGAACAATCATTCCAGTCAAATCAAATTCAATCATGCCGTGACAGAGCCGGCCGCGCCCCTTGCAATATCGACCGCATCATCCCTCTCGCGTGCGGGAAACAGGGCGGCGAGCGGGAGGCATGGCCAGGTGTGCTATAGGTAGCCTGTGCGTCTAGACCAGCTCGTGAATCAATATGTCTGGACTGACTGCACATGCGTGGGCGTGCCCCGCCGGCCGACATAGCCGCAGCTCTTCGCCGCTGCACCGCTCGCCGCTCCGCACGCATACGTCATAGGGCGCAGGTAATTCATTCTATTACCTCTAATTTCACTTGTTTTAAATCGTTGTTTGATTAGTTGGAGATACCGTCCCAATAATACGTATTGTGATTCATTTCGATTGTCAAAAATGAATCATATTGTCAGAGCACGGGGTGATTTGTTTTGGTGTCATTATGCATCCATCGCCATGCTGTATTTATTACTGCTTTTGCCACGTCTCAACTAACATAGCAGGTTACTTAGGTAACAATGCTGCTACCATCGTTTAATGTAGCAATAGTTAAGAAATAGAATATCCAAAGTGTTCGGCAAGACAGAGAGTTTCAGACAGGAAGGTCGCGTGAGTAATCCAAGTGTTATAAATTAATAAATTCATTAACGCATTTAAGCGCACTAGCACGTTCGCGTAAGGGTTAGTTACTACCGAACTACATTGCAATGCGCTTCACTCGCGTCGCATTCGCTGTCGCAATTCGCATGTTTAGGATAGTACCTAAACATGCGAATTAGACTCTTTCTTCAGTAATGTAAGTTCTGCTCTCGTATATCACTCCGGTCGGTGCCATGAACAACACTGATGACTGGGTACTGCCATGTATGCAAGGCGCGACACGTTGTCGGTGTAAGTCTGGTGTGCCCCAACCCTAAACCAAACGGTCGTCATTGTCCATTGTTGGCCCGTGACTTAAGATTTGCATTCGTCGCGCGAATAATAATTACTTAGCTTAGCAGCAGAGCTCAGTATGGTCTTAAAACATATTATGACACCTACTTGGTTACTTATTAGCTTTAGATGTAGTTTACATTTTCAAATGCATTTGTGCTTCACTAAAAAAAAAGATCTTAGAAATTGGGAAAGGCTTTACGTCCTGCTATGTCACTTATATTCTCACTAGTCTGATGGATGACAGGATGAGTAGGTACCATAATCTTTTCTGTAGTCTACGGCCAACATATTGTTGGTAGATTTCTATGTTTATTGAGCTCTGAACAGATAATGGAACGACAAGATACGTCACAATATCCTGCTGGCCCGAGGAATATCGTGAGGTGTTTATCCCTGCCACCTAAAGGTTTAACTTCATCCACAATCAAAAATAAATAGATATTATAATATTGTGCACCAATATTCAAAGCCGTCCCTCTCTCCTGCAGTTCCGCCGACGAAGCCGGGCTGCGGCACGTGCAGCGAGCGCGAGCTGGAGTACTGTGAGACGCGCGTGCTCGCCGACCACTGCTGCTGCGAGCGCCGCTTCGTGCGCGAGCCCTTCCCCTGGCTGCCGCACACCTGCTACGTGGGCGCGCGCCGCTGCCGCCCGCTGGCGCACGATTGCGCGCAGTACGCGCGGCTTCGCGACTGCTGCTGCTACAGGAAGCTCGCCGAGCGATGTAAGTAACAGGCTGGATCAATGTGTAGAAGAGAATGTAGTGGCAAAACTTGAAAAAAGTTGAAAACGAAAAGCTGACACGATTGTTTCACTGTATAACAACTGGTTGCAGTAACATATTTGTCTAAAACGGTGTTTTATTGGCACCCACAGGGAAGGGCATCCTGTCGAAGTCGACGCGGCTGGGAGTGAGCGGCGTGTCGCTGCTGCTGCTGTCCATGCTGCTGTTCGTGGCGTACCTCTGACGGCAGCTGGCGCCGCGCCCCACGCTTGCGCCGACCATCGTCTGAACCAAACGCTCCCGTGCCCTCGCCGTGTGACCTTGTGCTCCAGTGTGCACGCGCCTTATTTCCAGCGATATGACTCTTTCCCCAACTATCTGTCAGTGCTATGACAAAATTGATTTTCTGTTCAGAATTCATAAAATGTTCAGACATACGTTTACAACTCTAGCACATTAGGTATAATCTGTACGTTGCATTTAAAAAAAGAAAAAAGGAAGAAAGATTGTGATGAACTTCATTCTATTAAATGATTACAACTATTCTGCCTTTATAATGTTTAGACGCACAGAGACAAGATATTGCTGGATTGGTTAAACAACAGCATTACTTACAATAGTCTTCGAATAATCATGAAAGTACCTAAGATTATAATATAAAATATGTAGTTAGAAAACATATTAACATAACTTTGGAAATGAGACAAAGATTGTAAAAATTATAAAGTTTTTTAACCGACTTCAAAAAAAGGAGGAGGTTCTCAATTCGTCGGAATCTTTTTTTTTTTTTATGTATGTTCCCCGATTTCTCGAAGACGCCTGGACCGATTTGGAAAATTTTTCTTTTGTTTGAAAGGGTATACTTTCCAATTGGTCCCATGATCATCAGGTCAGGATCTGATGATGGAATCCCAGGGAAATCGAGGGCAACCTTCAAATTTTATAGGCACATAGTACCATTTTCAAATATTTTCTAAAGCTGTTCAAGTATTTGCATCTGATAATCATCATCTCAGGTGGATGAGCTGATGATGGAAGGTACAACTCCTCAACGGCTTGGAGTAGGCATCGACTGATTTAGTTTGTGTTCGCATATCTCTGGAACTACAAGTCCGATATAAGTAATTCTTTTTTTGTTGTACTAAGTATTGTTTAACTTACGGAATACTGCAAGTTTCATCAAAATCGGTTCAGTAGTTTTTGAGATAGGGAATTTTATTAGCTTATTGTGCACTTGAGAGAGAATGATTTATTTGACAAGAATTTGAGTTGAATATTTAAACTAAAAAGAGTAAAATAAAAAACTTTTTCAAAAAAAATGTAACCGCCTTCAAAAACAACCACAAAAAAGGGTAAAATAACCTACAAAATAACTTTTCTTTCAGAAGTCGGTGGCAATAAAACAATGAAATGAAAAAAAAACAAAGGCACCGACTTCTGAAAGAAAAGTTATTTTGTAGGTTATTTTACCCTTTTTTGTGGTTGTTTTTGAAGGCGGTTACATTTTTTTTGAAAAAGTTTTTTGTATATTTATGTAGGAATCTATATAACGTTTTAGTAGACTGATTGATGAATCCTCTGTTACAGGAATTTCATAAATTATTTAAAAGAAGTTTTTATTTACCGACTTCTTTTCTACATCAAGTTGTATTTAATCAGTAAGTAGGATTAAAAACTAATAAAATACCAAACTCCGAGAACATAATGCAAAGCAAATGTGTAGTATGTACAGTAAGAACTAAACGTACCTAAGAGTTACATACCTACATTATAAATGTAACGAAATGTTAGAGCGTAAGTTATTTTATGTACAAAGATGATTATTTATTTTTAGACTTAGTTTAATAGTCATAAAATTGTTCTAAGACTAGTTATAACGGCTGGCAACACTTCCAACAGTTGTCTTCAAATTTATTCAAAAAGAAAGCACCGGAATGGATACCCCACAAGTACAAGCATTAATATAACTCTACATTATTAACTTTAGATAGATATAATTACAACTGGTTATAATTAAACCTTGCTTGAAAGTGGCTCATGAACTAAATGTTCACTTCACACACAATTTCAGAGGATTACTTTAGTAGCAGGAAAATATTTTCCAAACGTTATAGCTGACAAAAGTCAAAATAATTGTTTCCGAAATTATCAAATATGAATACAAAATGACTTCATTAGAAATATACCTAATGTGTACACTACGCTTTTCAGCATGGTGTAAAACGAATCAAGATGCGAGAGGAAGTTTATACAGAAAAAAACTACTTAGTGATAGAATACAAATATCTTTGTATATCAGTATTAAACAACATTTCATATAAACAAGTAGGTACATAAAGTGATCAAATAATGTCTAGAAGTAATACATACCTTGCATAGTTTAAAATACGAGTATGTATAACCCAAAAACAGTTGAAAGTTTATAATACGAAATCTCGCCATTGTTCATATACATATTATGAGCGACATAGGTAATATTATAAAAAATTAAATCGGTTAACGTTACATTCTCGAAAATCAAATTAGTCGGCATTTGAAAAATCTCATTATAATTAAATACACACAGATTTGGAAAAAACTTACCTGTAATGATTTTTAAACTAATTCTTTTTATGCTTTTTAGTGAGAAGAATCTAGATATAATTACAACTAAGTCTGGCTAAGTCGTTACGATATAAGAAAGATATAACAATTGTAAATAAATAAAAACAAAAACGTGTTTAGGCGATGGAACAATGATTAGATACTGGGTAGGTACAGTCGCTTCTCAGCGCACTACCTAGGGAATAAGTAGTTTTAAGTAATGTACAGTCATAGTCTACAATATACCAAGATACTAAAAAAGTATGTAAATAACTCTCAATATAAGGTATGTTAGAATTATGAATTGATAATGGGCTACTGCCAAAATGAGCCAACTCGTAATCCTTCGTTAGTTCATTTGAATTAAATCAATTTATGCAAATAATCTAAATCAGACCCATAAAGTACAGTTGGATCAGATTTCCAATTAATCAGTATTAACTCAAAATTATTATGGGGTCAGGGAAACTGGGGGATTTTTAATGACGGTTGGTACATTTTGGCAGAACTGCTCTCGTTTAAATTACGCCAACAATGTACGATGGTACCTACACCATGATCTAGCGACAGCTGTTACCTACCTAATGTATTAGATTACGATACAACTAGTGAGTAAGGTTGTACATTCAGGAGAAATCCTTTAACCACTGAGTAAGATAAAGTAGATATAATTATATAAGTAATCTATGTGTGTTTTAACGATTTATGTTCGTTTTCACTAAGAGGTTAAAAAGTTCCATGAGTATTATTGATTCTTACATGAACGAATAAAGCTCGAACAATGGGCACCAAAATTACACCTAAGGTTTGTGAAAACGGACATTTCATTTGTTAACCGCATTACGATAGTATTGCTAAGTATTGGTTTAAGCATAGAATAATTATTGTATGTGTATGTCGTGGCCCAGATCAAGACCATGTGGCTCCATTTTACAAAACGCCAAAAATAATTTCAATTTAAAACATTGAAACAGTGTATTTTTTTCTAAAACAAGGACCTGAAGTTGGTATTTCAATTTGCATAACATAGCATCGCCCCTGAGAAGTAGAGATGCACACAGTACCCATATTTCGATAATAATAGAATGTCACGCGTTCTATTTGATGCCATTCAGATTAAATTGTTGAAATTAAACACAAAATTAAATTCAACCACAAAAAGTTTCTAGGTATACCGCTGAGTTTATAAATGTACAGAATTTTCTCGACAACACATTGATTAGTTCTAATTAAAAATATCCAGATATATAGTAAGGTTTGTCATACTTACATAGAGAGAAGGTGATAAAAATGAGAGGATGCACCGTGTAGAATATTATAGAAATATGTAAGAAACACAGATCATTCGTTATGAACAGTAATGCCAAAGGCTCTAGTGTAGTTTATGTTGACTTTTTTAAATGTTTATTATTTGTTTATTATGTTGAATGTACCGTAGCAGTGAAGGTTTAAGACCGGGAACAGTTACCAGTGTCAAAAAGAGATGGCTTACTAGTAGGGTATTATCTATTTCATATCTTTATAATTCGTGTGCTTAAATATTTATTTTGTAGTTGTACCAATGATCTTAAAGATATTAAAATATAGTATTTTAAATTCATTTGGTGTATAAAAATGTATGTTGATCTTATATAAAATCTATATGGTTTAGAAGTAACACGATATTATCAGCAACTACCCACAAATCTTTAATTTGTTGGATTTTAATGATATAACCAATGTATGTTTATATCCTTAACATATTTATTACTAATCTGTTGTTTCTCAACAGAGGGGGGAGGGGGGCATAGGTTCAATCTTGATAAAATTATGTGATATAAAAAAAGAATTGAACTACTATGCTACGTTATAAGATATTCTAAGTGTATGGACTTCCAAAGACCACATTGAACAACTAGTAGATGTACATATTATTATAGTCATTAAAGAATTGTCTACAGTACTTCTCTTTATACATTGAAACAACACATTTTCATCTCTGTTTACTATAAACGTTATCGATGTTGTATACTTATATCACATAATAATTATGAGCTTATCAATTATCACGAATTTTAAATTACCGTGTAGGTGTAGACTCGCAAAAATATCAATGTCAATCGATGTGAAATTAAAGTTACCAAAATGAAATATACACGTTTTATTATTTCTTCATACATCATCCTGACCTGTCATTATCAACGCAAGTACCGGAGCCAACGTTAGTGGAAAACTGTTTGACGTCTTGCTACGCAGCGTAGCGTCGTAGCGTGTAGCCACGCGTAGCTCGCACTGTGCTACGAATGCTACGAAAATTATGATTCCAAATTATTCAGCTGTGACAAGCGCGAGAGCAGATGGCCGATGGGGTCGAAAAGTGCTAGAGTGGAGACCGCGGACTAGCAAGCGCAGCGTAGGACGTCCACCAACGAGGTGGACAGACGACCTTGTAAAGGTCGCCGGAAGACGCTGGATGCAGGTCGCTTCCAACCGGTATATGTGGAGATCTAAAGGGGAGGCCTATGTTCAGCAGTGGACGTCCTATGGCTGAGATGATAATGATGATGAAGCGCGAGGAATCCGATAAATATATTTAGTTACCTAATTTCTTTTGGTTGTAACTCGGCAATTATGTGTTAAAAATAATATTAAATATTCTTCGAATCTGAAACACCACATCGCGCTACGAGACTATCTCAATAGAACAGTACCTATTGTCAATATAATTTATTATTCATAGCCAAATGACTATTTTAATTTATTAATTATACCTAGTCACGATATCGCTAGTATCATAGAAGTAATTACATGGTTTATCTGTACACACACGTCAACCTAATTAATCAACAAAACCATGTTAAAAAAGCTAAATTCATGCTCTCACCAAGAACCGGTCGCAGTTGGATTGAGTTTCTATCACATATACAGCAATTTAACCGTATCAGCAACTCTTCAAGATGCGCACAGTGGACCCAGAGCTCTGGTCTCGTAAGGTGAAGCGCTACAAGGTGCAGGTGACGCGGCCCATGAGGTTCGGTCAGCAGCAGACGTCTTGCGGCCTCGAGACCAGGCTTCGACGGAGTCTGTGCGACGCCGCCGACGAGTTCTGGCAGAACTGCTCCCTGGCAAGCGTCAAATGGTTCCGGATCGATTGGATGATAAAGTGGGAGAGGTAAGGTTATTGTTGTCTCATGAAACAAAATACCTTTTGAAACTGATTGATGATTTATATACATTCCCATATGATAAGAACCTGCGAAGGTGTAAGAGGATCAAAGGCAATAGTAGACCAGGTGTAGTCCTCTTATTCATTTGGTCACTTCTGTCCCGAAATGGGTATGTTCTTCAAAGTAAACTGCCTTATTAAGAAGATAAAGAAAGTAAACCAACGATTTACTCTTCTCATTATACTATTTAGGGAGAGACTAAGTGAGCTACTATCGCGACCTTGTTATTACTAACTAGATGGCGCCACGTGTTCGTGCTGGTCACGTCGCTGGTGGCGGGCAGCGTGCTGCTGCTGCACGGCAGCGCGGCGCTGCTGGGGCGGTCACCGCTCATAGTGAGCCTGCAGTCGGACGACACCTCCATCACCGACTACAAGTTCCCCGCCGTCGCGCTCTGCAGCAACAAGATCATCAGCAAGGCCGCGCTACTCAACTTTACTACATACTTGTATAAGTACGTGTCTTTGACCAGCAACTACTACAGTTGCTCGGAACATCAACGACAATTCATATAACCCTAAAAAAGAAAATGGCATTTTCTTCCTTTGCCAGAATTTTCTCATAAATCCGTACTGTACTATCGAATGCAAACTAGGTTGACATTAAATTATTTATTTTATTTTATCCTTTATTTCAGGCATCTAAAGGCCCATAAAACACAATACACATATAGATATAAAACAATAACTATAAACTAATACATATTCTAAACCAGGGGTCGGCAAGTAGTTTTAGGTAGGGTCCGGATAAACCTTGAAAATTTTTACAAGGTCCAGAAAAAAAAAAAACAACTGATAATAATTAAGTGTTAGGCAGCTATTTATTGTAGGATTAAAATTCTGAATTATAAAATTGTAGAATTAATGTGAAAAATTGCATCGACGGTCTTGAGCTAGGTTTTTATAGTTTGGTTCTCGAGAAGAACAGCAAATTCGAAGAGTGTCTTCTAAGTGAGCGTCCGTTAATCTCGAACGATATTTGTTTTTCAAAAAATTCATCTTTGAAAAAGATGTTTCGCATACGTATGTCGAACCAAACATAGTGGCCAAATTGATAGCAAGATTTTTGCAATTTTCATATTTTACTGGGACATGTTTGACCCAAAATTCTTCAGTTGACACAGTTTTATATATTTGCAAAGACACATCTTCTTGCAGATCGATTATTTCCATTTGAAGTGATGGCTTTGACAGATTAAACAACTTGGCAGCCACATCTATCCATTCTGCTGCTACATCAACTTCAAAGGGTGACTTAAGAAACAGAGACAGCTTGCCCATCTCTGCAAAGTCTTGGAATCTTGTGGCAAATTCGTTCCTAAGATCGGCCAAAAATGTTGTAAAGACTGCAATGTCTTCTTCAGAGTTCTCCTTTTTATATTCCAAAATTGTCGGAAAATGAACAAATTCTTGTCTTGCAACATCTTTTTCAAAGATATCCGAGCTTACGACGAAAAGCAGACACGCTTTGTATCAGATCACATATTAATTTTCCATTTCCTTGTAACTCTGTGTTGAGCGCATTTAAATATTTCAAAATGTCTTTTAGAAAAGCCACAACCAGCATATTGCGCTTATTTGTTACGAACTCAAGGTGCTTCTTAGCTCCTTGCGTATCTAAGTTTTGCAAGAAGGAGGTTACTTGTTCTTTTATTAGCCAAAAACGTTCAATAACTTGACCTTTACTTAGCCAACGAACATTGTTGTGTTGCAGTAAGTCAGAATACGCTGAATCACATTCAAAAAGAAACTCCGGTCTTCGGAGGAGCCATACATACGTAGCGCACGGGATGACATCGGCGCGATGTTTATTTCGATGCATTTGCAGGTATAAAATCATATCAGTTGTTGGCATTTTTAAAATATTTTTAAAAATATTACGTATTTATTTATACTTGCCAATTATTAAAGTAATGTATTGTTTATATTACTTTAATTGGCGGTCCGAGGTTCAACCTTTCGCGGTCCGCAAACGGACCGCGGTCCGCCTGTTGCTGACCGTTGTTCTAAACAATATACTTAAAACTACTGTACACGAAGTGACGGCGTCGTGTTACGCTGCGAGGTGTCGCGTAGCCGGCCTCGGAATCGCCGATACAGCACACCTTTCGGCCAAAACTCTTCCTTGAGAAAGGTCGCCAAATGTTGGGTCGGAACGCGCACCACAAACGAATTAAAATTGGTGTTATGGCGCGCCTCCAACTTCTCCACCCTCAAGTCCCAGTTGGTCTTCACCCGTATGTACTCGACGATATCCTCCGTCTTCGTAGAGTAGTGTAAACGGGACACGTACAGCTGCGTCGTCGGTAATGCAGGACGTAGCAGCATGTTAGGTCCTGCCAGCGCTGTCCCGCACTGATTGCGATAAGTAGGCTTCTTCTTCTTTCTCTCCACCTTGATGAAACCGTCCTCATCGCATGTGTGCTTCGGTGGTCCTTGCTGTTTGTGGTCCACCACAGCGCCTTTAGTCGCGCTCAATACTGAGCGACTCTGCTTACCCCCTTTTGTTTTTTCTGCTTGTCGTTTTGTTTCCGACGCAGCAGGTTTCGTCTTGGCGACAATTGTAGAATAGGCACATTTAGGGGTCGATGTACCTATTACACGCGTCGCTTCTCCGGCAGGTACGACGCGATCAGCCGAACACGATGCAACGCCTGCATTCTTGACGGCCGGCGACGTTGATTCACTCGCCGACTGAAAACTGCAAACTGAGGCATTTTGTGCTCCACGGCGTGTGTTCACGTTGGAGCCTTCCGGCGACCCACTTTTCGGAATAGCGTTGCGCAACAACGCTACTTCGGCTCGTAAATCACCAATGATGACATCTGATGACTCCAACTTGGACTTCATTTCGGCCTGGCTCACCTTCAGAGACATAATGTCCTTCAGCAGCCTGGTGACGTCGACGTGGTCGAAAGTGACGGGAGGCAGCTTATGCAGGTCCTTCGCCACAAAATCAGGCACGTCATCCGGATCGGTCCTCTTCAGCAGGTCGATGATGTCCTGCAGACTCTTCTCGCCACCATCCCTCCGGCGAGATGGCATCTGTCCGACTTGGTCGAGTGTTTGAAATAGCAGCAACTTGGCACTGCATACCTCTTCCTCTTTGTATGAGGACTTGCAGATCTGCAAGATGCTGACCTCGTCCATGTAGTCGATGGCATGCTTGACGAATGCCAAAAGCTCGTTGACAATGACTTGATTTGTAGCCATTGCGAACAAAAACCGGGCAGCTATTACCGCTGCACAAACGCGAATAAAAATATTCTTGCTGAGGTGCGCAAACGCGTCCGTTTCCGAGCGCGCATCGCACACGACTCGAACACGACACGAATTATGAGGAGGTATTATTATGAAGGCTTACAAACATAATGTTCAAGCAGTAACAAACTAGAACCTACTCTCGTGACACACTTTCCTGATAACCAGCGTTCATTATAAAATATGGACGTTTACCTACTTCTTATCTTTTGATTTGCTTAGGTCTCATTTCTTTGAAATAATACGATCTACCTATTCACCACACCTTTGATACGTATAAGTATTAAAATCAAAGAAATGAATCGATACTCGTACCTATCTGAAACAGAGAAGAAAACTTTGTGGGAAAACCAGCTTGTCTTACATTCAAAAATAAGTGTGGATATAAAGTGGACGCTCATCATACCGTGTCACAAGCAGAATTAGTGTGGTCTCAGCAGTAGGTTTGTTAAAAATTAATAATGATAATTAATATTATGTTATATGCATGGCTTGATAATTTGATTTGCTCTCTGCAGTCACCACAAGAACAAAGAGTATCGGTTCACGAAGAGTGAGATAGAGTACAATCTGCTGCACATGGGCGCTCTGCAGACCCTCGCGCTGCCGACCGTGAAGATAGACTTCCAGCAGTTCTTCCGCGCCGTGGAACCCAACTACAATGTCACCGACATCATGTTTAGGGTATGATAGCAATTTAGTTCAAGGCGCTTGACCTTTTTATAAGATATGTATCCTAAAGTTCAATAGATTCTGCCGTTAATCCGTATTATTTTAATTAGTACTTCCCAGTACTTACTGATATGGTCGACCGATAGACAACGCGACCGATATTCGCGTGACACTATTCAACTAATGCAGGCCTAAAAGAAATTCATTGAGTACCTAAATAGTCCGACGGACATGTAAATTCGTGCCTATCGGAAAATCGAATCTTCCTTGTCTTGTAGTGTAAATGGTATCTATCAGTGCTTTCAAATGTACTCCTCCCGTTAATTCTTAATGTCGTGTGTCATGCGTAGTTATCAGCGAACTGCTCATCGATCCTGGAACGCTGCAGTTGGCGTGGACAGCTGGTCCCCTGCGAGCACCTGTTTGGGACCAGGCTCACAGCACTCGGCTTCTGCTGCGTCTTCAACTCCAGATACCAGTGACGAAATAACTTTTACTTCAATCGTCAAATTGCACTTACCTATCTTATTTATTCACACGTCTCAACTTCAAACACTCCCTCTTCATCTTGCCGCACATCCGCACTCATACTCAAAACTATTTTAACACTGTTATACACCAAGAACTAATTGATTCACCTACTTCTAAGTTGATTTAATGTTAGTGATGAGATCTATGAACTCAAGTGTTTGTCTCCCATACAGGCCTGTAGACGAACACCGCGAGCCTGCCGTGCTGGATCTGATCGGTAAGGACTACGGGCTCGGCGTGGTGATGCGCGAGATACGAGACGACTTCGCTTACGTGAGGAGACCAGCTTATGGCATGGAGGTAGACCAGTGTAATAATAATAATAACAAAATTATAGACCGATAACGTGTCTGCCAACTTTATATAAAGTTCTTACATCCATTTTGAGAGCTAAAATTAGTAAACACATTGATGAAAATTCTATCATGTCTGCTTCTCAAAATGGATGTAGGAACGGGTCCCGCGGTACTAAGGAGCTGCTCCTCATTGATATGGCCATTAGCCAACAGGTTCGCCGTTCTCGAAAGGATCTGTCGACATGTTGGATAGACTATAAGAAGGCCTATGACTCGGTGCCACATACATGGCTCATGAGAGTGCTGGAATTGTATAAAGTTGATACAACTCTATGCACTTTCCTGATGTCGTGTATGAGGCAATGGAAGACAGTCCTTCGCTATCCAGGATGTCGGAATATCCAGAGAACTAGCGAACCGATAAGGATAGAGCGAGGTATTTTCCAGGGTGATAGTTTGAGTCCACTTTGGTTCTGCTTGGCCCTGAATCCTCTTAGCACACTGCTGGAGGATTCAGGTCTAGGCTATCGGTTGAATAGAGGTGGTCAGGTTATATCTCATCTCCTTTACATGGATGACCTCAAACTCTTTGCCCCCAACAATTTGCAACTGATGAAGCTACTGAAGGTAACTGAAACCTTCAGTAGCGCCATCAGGATGGAATTTGGTGTGGACAAATGTGCGGTCATGCATGTAAAGCGAGGGGGGATTGTGGAATCTGTGAGCACCCAACTCACGAATTCCATAAGCCTTAGACCCCTCTCAGCAACCGAAACCTATAAGTATTTGGGTATGTCCGAAGCGTTGGGTATCAATGTTGCTGACATGAAGCAAGCGTTGAAGGAGCGTTTCTTTGGCCGCCTGAAAAAAGTATTTAATAGCCTTTTGTCAGGTGGTAATAAGGTGCGCGCCTTCAACGGCTGGGTCATGCCAGTATTGATGTACTCTTTTGGCATACTCAAATGGACTCAAACAGAACTTGATGCCCTGGATAGGAGGGTCCGTACATTGCTGACTGCATATCGAATGCATCACCCACGGTCTTCGGTTATGAGATTGTATATCCCGCGAAAATGTGGAGGTCGAGGTTTTCTAAACGCTAAGACTCTCCACAACCGCGAGATATGCAATCTCAGGGAATATTTCCTAAAAGCCGACGTGGGAATGCATCGAGATGTAGTGGCGGTGGACAAGGTCCTCACCCCGCTCTCCTTGGCTAAAGAGAACTGGCACAAACCTGCGGTACTTGACACTAATGACCGCATGGAGGTATGGCAGAGCAAGGAGCTTCACGGACGCTTTTTCCGGGCTCTACATGGACCTGATGTAGATTTGTCAGCGTCCGTGGCCTGGCTACGATCCGGGGACCTCTTTGGTGAAACCGAGGGTTTTGTCTGTGCAATTATGGATGAAGTTATGATGACAAATAACTACCGGAGATTTATTGTGAAGGATGGCACGGTTGACATTTGTCGGGCATGCCACCGTCCTGGCGAATCAATCCGTCACATTATTTCCGGGTGTTCTCGTCTGGCTAACGGAGAATACTTGCATAGACATAACCTTGTAGCCAGGATAATCCATCAGCAGCTTGCTCTGAAATACAGTCTTGTGGAATCGGAAGTGCCGTACTACAGGTATGAGCCCGACCCAGTTCTTGAAAGTGGCAATATCACACTGTACTGGGATCAATCCATCATCACTGACAGGACTATTGTAGCCAATAGACCTGATATAGTGGTGGTGGATCGATCAGAGCGGCGCACAATGATTGTTGACATAACCGTCCCGCATGACGAGAACCTCGTGAAAGCTGAAAAAGATAAGCAAATTAAGTATATTGATTTGGCTCGCGAGGTTGTCGATATGTGGGATGTGGATTCAGCGATCATTGTGCCGATAGTCGTGTCGGCCCATGGCTTAATTGCCAAGAGCCTCGACCAACATCTCAGGAGGCTCTCGTTAGGCAGCTGGATCAAGGGCCTGATTCAGAGAGCAGTTCTTCTGGACACGGCGCGCATTGTCAGGAGGTTCCTTTCTTTGGAGCCCTGACCGCCGGTAACTTGGACCCTGTTCCCGATACCGGTGGGCCACTATTATTTATATTTTTAAATGTTTTTTTAAATTCTTGTTTTTGTAAAAATATTTAAAAATGTATATAGTAAGGTGAATGAATGAATAAATGACAATAATAACAAATACAATAACAAGTACAATATCCAAGTAATGCTCTTACTGAATTTACTCCTGTATGCAGTTAATGCTATTCGAGGGCGACGAGTACCCACTGGTGGAGAGCGGTGAAGTGCGCCTGTACCCGCTGCCGCGCAACTCCTCCATCTACTTCAATATCCGCGTCTTCTCACAGATACCGTCCGACAATCTCAAGTACTACACTGAGGAAAGGGTAATAATAAAATTAATAAATGATAAACTAGGAAAACAAATCATCGCTGGTGTAGCGGTAATCGTGAACTGCTACGAGTACGTGGCCTTTCGAAACTTATTAGCCTATAGTCATAGAAACCATACGTTACTTGAAGAGATGTTGCTATGATTGATTTAGTAGGCTGCTTGCCATGCCTCATAGATGTGTTGTTGTGCAGCGCGGCTGCCGGCTGCAGGGCAGCGGCATGGCGCACTGTCTGACGCAGTGCCGGCGTGACACCGCGGAGGCGCTGTGCGGCTGCGTGCCGTATGCCTTGCAGCCCCAGTTCGTGCCACCGCAGGTGCCAACTTGCACACTCAATGAAATTGGCTGTCTGAATAAACATAGAGGTATCTGTCGAATTGGTTTCGACTAGCTTTAAAACAAGTCTATTTGGAAAACTAAACTTCTGAAATCTCTAACTCCTGCCGCACTTGTGTTCAACACGAGCCGCGTGCTATCATTACATCAAACGGTGTAGAGTCGGTTCGCATCACTAATGCCCGTCATCTGACACGTTTCGATCAATGCCAGTGCTACATGAGCGCAATATAATGAGCGTATGCGAATGGCAACAAATGAAGCGAGTGTTAATATTCGGCCGTTCAGAGAATGCGTTCCTGACACCTGTCACTTAGTCACTTATTTGACACTCAGTTTGGCACAAAATTATAACATTCATTGATTATTAATTATATATTGATATAATAATGTTGTTTTAATGCTCATCAATTGTTAAAACCGTAAACAACCAGCAAAAATATTTTTATCGTAACTGCAACGCCATTAAAAAGTTACGTCGTCAGTTCAATCGCGACGTGTCAGGAACGCATTCTCTGAACGGCCGAATATTAATGTTGATAAATTAGTTTATGTCCTGTAGAGAAGTTCATGTACGTGTTCCCGGGCGACGACGCGCACCCGTCGCTCAGCCAGGAGCTGCAGGACTCCCTGGACTGCTCCGACTGCCTGGTCAAGTGCCGTCGCCAGCTGTTCTCCGCGCGCGTCTCCTACTCCTTCTACCGTAACAAGACGCGAATCTTCCGGAGCTTTCTCTCGTATGTATCTATAGATTATTGTTTTTATGATGGACAGTTAGGTAATAATTCAGTCAGAGTCACCGTTTGTCGTAAACTTATCGAATGTTGTAAGTAATATAAACTTCCTTACTTGTTAAATCTAGCGAGCCCGGAAACAATGATGGTACTAGTATAATTTTCATGTAGTTTCCCTTTCTCAGTGCCAATATGTCGCTGGTGAACTCGACGACCATCCGTCTGTTCTACAGCATCGATCACCAGGCGTGGTTCAAGGTGGAGGCACTAGCGCGTGGCCATGAACTTATCGGTACGTTGCCTTTTGTTTTCTTTTAAATCACACTATCAAAGTCGAAGTAATCTTTGAACAGGAAAACCTTGGAGTACCTACTGAGAGTTACAAAAATCCAGACCAGTACGACATTTTCTATAACCGTCACTAATACCTAGAACTCAAACTCTTCTCTTTCCAACATCTTTATTAGTAGTTGAGGCTATTAATATAACAGTCCATATTATAATTATGTATAGTACCCACGATACAGGAGAAATTCCTAGTATGGGATAAGGCTTCAAATAAATAAAAATAATAACAGTTACCTACCCTTTATTTCTCGCGACTATCTGCTACTGTAAATTCCTTCTACAGCGGTCCAACTCATCTCCCCATCTTCGCGTGAGCCTGCCACGGCGCTAAGTTCTTCCAACATCTTCATCTTTTATAAATTGGTAGCATTGTTAATATTAATTCGTTCCAGTGGCGTTAAGCACTCAATGGATGGTGGTGACTGGCGCATCGATACTCAACTTCTCAGAGTTCCTGTACCACGTGACTTTCAGATGGATGCATCATTACGTACGACGCACCAGGATCGCCAACATGCAACCCGTAGCGACATCTATGTAGCGCTTTGTTGGACTAACTGTGTGTGATTAGCGCCATCTAGTTGTACAGTGGTTTGTTTCGTTTTACTATTAGTTCCAAATAATAACACAACGTTACAGATGGCGCTGTAAGTTTTCAAATGGCCCTTTTGTTTTGTTTACTTAAAGTTATTTTGATTAGAGGGATTTAATTAAAAGCCTTGAGTGTTTTTGATTTGATTTTTCTTTGTATTCATTTTAACGGTTGCGTGTGAAATACACAAAATGGTAAGTATTGACAAGACGTTACATTTGTCCGAAATAATAATACAAGTAGGTAATTATTATGTAGCGCTTGTTGTTTTTCTTAACAAATTAATGTTGTTTAGGGAAAAAAATACAATACCTAGTACCTTCTTAAAACTGTGTGTGTCTTAAAACTGGAGAACGACTTATCGTATTTTATTTATATTTGTAATTTAACGTAGGAGCAATGGAACTAGGTACTGCAAAATACTTAAGTTGTTAAAATGATATAGGTATTATTATTGTTACAATGATATTATAAAATGAGTTGTTAGGTAGTTAAGTACATTGGGTACGGTACCTTTGTCGTCGTCATAAACAACTACATACCTAGTTACCATTATAACCGGGTTTTCCGCAAGTTCCGCACCTAATTTTAAACCTGGACTATTAATATAGGTACCACAAATCCCCAAATATAATTAGGCTGAAAGTACCGAGTGGCATGTGGCATGGCATGGCATGTATCGGCCGCACGGCAGGCAGGCCGCCGCTGCGCTGGTATCACCACCATACATCAGATGGAACACGCGCCTGTGGGCGAACCCCGACTGCTGGGAGGTAGTCACATGATAACGACCGTGACACGATCCAAGCCCTGCCATCACAATAAATACTTACCGAAGTTGTTCCGTTGAAGTTTATTATGCTCTAGTTGAGCTTTGTGACTGTCTGGTTGATAAGGATCTTATTCAGGAGTTAAAAGTAGTATTTTAGTCTAGACTACATTATTGTGTCCTTATCTAAGAAATATGAAAGTACGACGAAGTTACAGCCGCAGACCACGAAACGAAGACCTACCTACCCTTTATATGGAAAGATGTACCCTTTATATTTTTTATTTTTTCCTATTCCTCCTCAACGTGGACATTATGGATCCATTCAATTTCATTTTTCTTCCCTCCGTCTCACACATCAACATATAAACTGTAACTTTCTAAATAATCTCAATCGCGTGTTGCAAAGAAAATGAACCTAATGTTATCATATCGAATCCATCTATGTGTAGGAGAACCATTCCAAGACAGCTCTATCTAGACATAGTTAAATAAAATTGTGATTGGAATATGTCTGGCAATTGGCACTGACATTAACGCGAGCTAATGTCAATAAGTTTGTTTATATAACTTCACATATTCAAAGTCATCATAGTTTGAGTGCATTACGTTATTTCAAGCTAATCTGTAGCTGTACTGTAGCTGCATCGTGTCTTCAACCTTCACCGGAGATAATCTTCGTTTCAATTCTCCAAGTCGTGATATCTTAGATTGCAATTAAAATGGCCGCCTGGTTCTAATTAACATCTCTAATAAACCGACGCTGATGAGATACAGTAGCGCTACTGCTAACAATATAGGTTTTATATAAGCGGTACTTACTTTATTTTGACGATAAGAGTGATGAACACATCAATGACCTCAACCTGTCACTGATAATACGTTTAGCAAAAAAATGCTCTGTGTTTGCTCTGTGCAAATCTTGGTAATGTTATTTTCATAATATGATATGATATGATGAAGATCATGCAAGTGTTAATATCACAGCTTATGTTCAGTCAGAATAAGACGTCTGTGATCTAAGGTGACAGCCTTTCATCTGTAGCACAGATCTGTATCCTGATTTAAGAATTTTCTGGTCTCATTTATTTTACTTTTTTTTTAATATCCTTGACATGGCTTCGAAGGATTTAGCCAGAGACACGAATGACAAGGTAGAATAGCTACATATCGATGCCTACAATTATTTATTCAGTTGAGGTCTCTCGTGTGGTAATACTGGTAATCCTCGGTGACGAGGGTCCGATTTAAAGAATTATCGGAGAAAATATTTTTATTTAATAATATTACGTCACACCTATAATCCTCGACGGGATTACGAAGAGCTCAGTGGTGTACGACCAGGACCAGCCTAATGCCATCAACCGGGCACTAATCCAGACACCGTGTGTGCTTCTGAGAAATTAATTAATTATTATTCTTTATTGTACACATAATTATAAAAGAAAACATTTAACATAGGGTAAGTAATGTACAAAGGCGAGCTTAACCCAGAACTGGGTTTTCTTACAGCAAACCTTAGAGCGATAGAGTAATTTTTATTTTAGCGAGGACAGATAATTGGTGTACAACATTCTAATAATTTATGCTTAATCAAACAAATAAATAAATACGTGTTTAACAAACGGTTTATAAACATAATACATATAATATACTAAATAAAATAATACATACATACAATATATAAAATAATACATACCATGCAATAAATAGAATAATACATACATACTTATAGGTCATGATGACAGGAAATGCTCTCTAATTTTTCTCTTGAAAACTTCTAACGACGGGCTATCGCGTAAGGTGTGAGGAAGAGAATTCCAAAGGCGAACAGCACGCACAGTAAACGATCCATCATAACGACTCGAAGTATGAGAAGGGACACGAAGGAGAAGAGATGAGGATGAGCGACAAGGTTTTCCTCTAGGGATAAGAAATTCAAACCGCTCCCGGAGATAAATAGGAGAATTAGGATTATGAAGCACGGAAAACAGAAAAGCAAGGACATGAGAATCTCGACGCTGCCGAATAGGTAGCCACTTCAGCCGTCTCCGAAATTCCGACACATGGTCGTACTTTCGAAGACCGAAAATGAAGCGGATACACAAATTTTGCAGACGTTCGAGCTTGTCGAGAAGTTCCTCAGTTGCGTCGAGAAAGGAGACATCAGCGTAGTCAAGTAAAGGTAGAAGAAGAGACTGGGCGAGAGTTATTTTAGTTGGTAATGGCAGAAACTTCTGGAGACGTTTGAGGGACTGAAACGAGCAAAATACCCTCCTGCTTACTTCCGCAATGTGAGCGTTCCAGGACAGGTTGCAGTCAAGAAACACACCTAAGTTTTTAACATTGCTAGAATATGGTATAGCAACAGAATCATAAATGACTGGTGGAAGAGACTGGTGATTCAACAAGTTGACAAAATACCTGCCACCAATAATGATTGCTTGAGATTTTGCTGGATTAACCAAAAGTCCAAAACTTTTAGCCCACTGAGAGATATTTTCTAAATCATTATTGATGGCGGCCAAGGCTCCAGGAAGCTCCTCCAGCTTGAAATGGCGATATATCTGTAAGTCGTCTGCGTAGAGATGGAAGCGGGAAACTATGATCTTAGTGATGGCGTTAATAAAGATAGAAAAAAGAAGTGGAGAAAGGACGCCACCTTGGGGAACACCCGCAGCAAGATTACACCATTCAGAGGAAGCCTCATTACAGCGAACCGACTGCGAACGACCCCGAAGATAAGAAGTAAACCAACCAATCACAGAAGGAGATATGTTTAGAGAGGATAGGATACCCAAGAGGATGTCAAAATCAACTGAATTAAACGCACTGCTGAAGTCCAATAAAACTAAAACCGTAAGGAGTTTATTCTCCATGGCCAGTCGAATGTCATCGGTTATTTTAACCAGTGCCGATACTGTGCTATGGCCAGGACGGAAACCAGATTGGTATGGACTCAACAGGCCATTAGAAGAGAGATAAAAAGACAGTTGATTGTTGACAACACTCTCAAGGACTTTGGATAGGACAGGAAGTATAGAAATAGGACGGAACTGTGACACCGAAGAGGGATTGGAGACTTTAGGAAGAGGTAGTACAAGGGCGTTCTTCCACCCAGAAGGAAAGGAACCAGTGAACAGAGAGTAGTTGATGATATGGGAAATTACTGGGACCAGAGTATCTAGGATAGGAAGAAGCATCTGGAGTTGAATTCCATCAACACCCACCGCTTTTGTGGAGATGGATAAGATGGCCCGTTTAATATCCCCTTCTGCAACCGGCTGGAAGGAGAAAGAAGTACACAATGGCAGAGGAAGGTTAGAGAGATTGCTGAGAGTAGAAGACTTAGTGCTGTCATCCAAAGTGACTGGAGATTTAGAGAAATGGGTGTTAATTGCGTCCAGGTCAATATCAGAAGTGCTATCAATACCGACTTTGCCGATACCGAGGGACTTGAGAAATTGCCATACTTGTGCTGTATTAATGTTTTGAACAGAAACGTGAATGTGGCGTCTTTTTGCATCCCTACACAAACGACTACAGCGATTACGCAGTTTCTTGTAATAAGACCAGTTCTCATCAGTAGGATCCCTTCTGTAACGCCTCTTGGCCTTATCCCTCTTCGACATTGCGCTTTTTATGGTGTCAGACAACCAAGGGGCTGGAAGATGCTTCACTCTAACCTTTTTCAGTGGAGCATGCTCATCAAAGAGGTTCAACACAATCTTATTGAATTCCTCTACCTTCGAATCCAGTTCATCACAGTTGTAAACAAGAGACCAGTCAATGCTGCCCGCATCCTCCCTCAAACGCTCCATATTAATGTTTTTAAAACTGCGAAGGAAGAGAAATTTGGATTTCCGTTTAGGTGGACGAATTTTGTATGATAGAAAGAGAAGGTCATGATAAGAGAAGGGGGCGGGAAGTTGACCATGAGTGGCTACTTTGCTGGAGTCAGAAACAATAATGAGGTCCAATAACGAGGGATTACAATGAGGAGCATGGTGAGTAGCGTTTAGCTGAAGGATATGCATATTGACAGAAGACACAAGAGATTGAAGTTTACGGCTGCGCACATCATCCTTGATCAAGCAAGTGTTGAAGTCTCCGAGGATAATAGCGTGGTCATATAATGATGTTAAAAGTTCAAGTTTAGATTCGAAGGAGGAAAAATAATCAATTTGACAAGAAGGACTATAGTATACACCTAAAAGTAGCTTCGTGTGGTTAAAAACAACTTCAATAAAAAGATGTTCTGCAAATTTCAAATAATTACTCGGAGACTGATCAACAACCCTATACGTAATATCTCCACGGAGATAAATGGCGACCCCTCCACCTCCCTTGCCTGTTCTGTCATTACGCACAAGCTTGTAACCGGGCAAAGAATATTGCGTTGAAGGAAGAGCTGGTTTAAGGAATGTTTCAGAAACAAGCACAGCATGGACAAGATTGGAATCGAACGAGGACAGTAAGTCAGAGTGATGAGCAGGAATACTTTGAGCGTTTATGTGGACCGTATTGAAAAATTTGCTGAAAGATGTAAAGTGAGAAGAAAGCTGTTCACATAGGTGTACAGAATCATCACTGAGTGCACCAGCAAAGCCGTCATCAGAAGTACAAGAAGAAAAACAAGACACAAAACTATCGTCAGAATTATCAAGCATGACACCAGTAATTTAAATAAAATAAATAAGTAATAATATATAGGTTCTAACTAAAACAAATAAATAAATATATATATTTACAATTATTAGTTAACAGTTAGTATTTAAAAATCCTCGATGCACCCGCCAGTTGCTACATAGTCTGTGGTTAAAAAAGTGTAAAATTAAAAGGCCTTGTATCCAAAGCATAAAAAAAAATGACACTGTTTCCGAACGAGCAGGTTACATATATGACAACTAGAAACGTCATTGTCAAACAAGAAATTCTTGGTAGAGAAACCTATTATCTTTATTCGGAACCAGAGCCTCATACTTAGCAGTAAAGTTTACGCCCACGATGCCAAAACATTCAATTTTCAATGGCTATGCCCACTTCGTGCATCACCCACTCGGAAACCAACAATCATATTTGCATATTACTTAATTAAAACCTTGAAAGAGACGAGAGTTCACCTTCAGCTATTATATAAGAGAGACGAATGCTACCGACTACTTCCGAGTACTGCCGAGTGGTTCCGACCCGCTGCTGGTGGTCACACGGCGGTCATACTCTAACCGGGTCAAGGAGCCTTACTCAGAGTTGAACAAACTCAACAGCAACTCAAAATGTACCAAACTCAACTTTGACATTCGTTTGAACTGAGTTATGTACTTAAGAAGAATTTGTTAACAACCTTAGTCAGTGTTTGGTTATTTTTATGCATTTTCTGAGGTTAATGTTGAAATACTTAGCAGGCTTCAAACATACTCGTAGATAATAACAAAGAAGGCTTCAGACGTTCGTAGGTTTTGTTAGTGACATTCAAATTGAGGAACTGAGTGACTAAGGAGAATGCTCACGCTTCATAGAAAAAAAACCCAGCTCCGGCAGAAACGAGTTGAATCTCAAATTAACAATAGTATAGTGTAATAAAATAATAACCAGGAATGATCGGGATCCTTACTGGCAAACATTAAAAATGTGTTAGTTTTGTTATGCAGTCGTCCATATAAAAGTAGTACGAAATAGTAGTATCTTCCCCCATTTCTCAAAGACGCCTAGACCGATTTGGAAAATTCTTTTTTTATTTGAAAGGGCATACTTTTTATAATTAATTAATTAAATTCGTTTATTTCGGACTACAAAATCCATATAGTGTTAGTACTTAAGCATTAAAACAACTTATTATCTAGTGTTAGTAAAAATTATCCTACACACAAATTGCTTCATAAGTGGAGAGCATATCCTCTCCGCAACAGTTCCCAGGATGCTGTTGGGACTATCTCTCACTCGTCTCAGTAATGAAGCGGTTTTCTTGCGTACAATCGCGAATCGCGTGGAAACCGTCGGTACGAGCTTGCGCAAACATCTGCGACGCACTGCAGTAGCGAGGTAGACGCAACAACATTATGAAAGCATTATTATACTGGACGCGCAGGACATCCAACGATCTTTTGGTGTAACTGACCCACAGATTACTCGTGTACAAACTCTGGCAATAGGCCTTGAACAAGATAATTTTGACTTGATTCGTACACCGAGCAAATCTACGGGCCAATATGTTACACCGGACCGCCAAAGCCCTGCGCTCCCTCTGTATATCTACATCGTCTTTAAGGTCGTCGGACGGAAAATGACAAGCCCCCCTAGAGATCAAATGTTTTAATAAAATATTATTTTTGTTAAAATAAATAATTATTACTGTGTTTAAAAGTTTGATTTAGTTATTGTGCTGTCGAGGGCTTGTGAAGTTTTATACATTAGAACCGTTCTTATTACAAATTGTCATCGAGGCAAAGATTTCCTTAGTGTAACGCTTCATTCCTGCCGGAGGCTGTACGCCGGTATCGTGCGGTCCATGGCCCTCTACGGGGCCCCCGTGTGGGCCCTGAGCATGCGGACGCGATCAGCAAAGCTGGTCGCAAGTCAGAGGGTCATGGCTATCCAGATGATCCGAGGATACCGCACGATCGCCGGCGAATCGGCCAACCTCCTTGCTGGATTGCTGCCCTGGGCTATGAAAGTGACTGCCCTCCAGCGCGTCTATGAGTGGCGCGTGGAGACACATCGCCGGAGCTCTCCCCGCCGCGCCTCGACTCTCGCGATCTCAGGGCAGTATGAAGGAAGCGACTGTCGCAATCGAGGTCCGGGCACGCCGTAGTCGCGGTGCAGCGGTGATAAGACCCCTTTTTGAGGAGTGGCTGGATCTATAGGCGTCACGGCGTTCTGACCTACCGCCTGACGCAGCTCCTGTGTCGGATAAGGAGGGAAGAAACGCCTGGGTGTCACTACTGTGAGGATCGCCCGGAGGACACAGTGAAGCATACGGTGCAGGACTGCCCCGCTTGGGCAGAGCACCACCGTGTCCTCACGACGACGATAGGCGGCGACCTCTCGCGTCCGGCATTGGTCGAAGCCATGCTGCGGGGGAATGGGAAGCGGTCACCTCCTCCTGCGAAGCAGTCATGACAGCGAAGGAGGAGGCGGGACGCGTGAGGGAGAGGACAGCGTCCTCCCTTCACCCTAGCCGCAGTAGCAGACGCCCACGGCGACGGACGTCGCTAGACGATCTCCGGCCACCGTAGGCGCGGGCATGCTGGCGGCGAGTAATGAGCGACTCGCTGTTCATGGACCTTGCCCGGGTCGACGGCGCCTAGATCCCGGAATTATTGAAGGACACCGTGGATTATAGTCAGTACGAGTCTGACAGTCTCTCTCGCTCTGCCCTGGGTGGGAGGACTCATTTGATGATTTTACCACGATAAAAAAAATGTGTAATGCTTCATGCTCTCGGCGTTCATATTTTTTATCCCCCATAATATTGCCCCATTGCCCCCCCTTAATCATAAGTTGGCGACGCCCTTGGACCTAAGTATTTAAATGTTGATAGGTACTTTTTTAATTACTGACCCGTTTTTAAGTAGTTCGGGCCCTTGTTCCCAACATTTGCCACTGACCTTAAAAACCATGTATTCACACTTTTTTACATTAAACGACAAACCATGTGCGGCAGCGTAGACTTCACAAGTCTTAAGAAGCTCCCTGATTGCTCCCGCAGACGGACCCAGCAGCACCATATCGTCCGCATAGCTGATGTTGTATTAACAACATCAGCTATGCGGACGATATGGTGCTGCGTGGAGTAAGAATTATCTTACTCCACCAACACTGCATCCGACACGCATACTGCTGAGTCCCTCTATGAGGTCATTTACGTATAGGTTGAAGAGCCTGGGGGATGTCAGGCCACCTTGCCTCACCCCGCACTCCAACCTATACGGCTCAGAAAGCGTACCGTCCCACTTCACATGATTGTTCTGGTTACCATACGAATAATGCAGTATCCCACATATTTCTGCCGGTATACCCCTGTTTACCATCTTATCCCAGAGCACATCATACGAGACAAGATCGAAGGCCCTGGAGAGATCTAGGAAACAGGCGTACACCGACGTCTTCCGAGCTGTATAGTATTGTATTGTTTATGACCAGTCATTGATAATGACCACGTTGGAAAAAATCATCGCTCAGTGGTTTAAGAAAACTGCTCGATATCTGTGAGTCATACGCTGAGGCTCACGGTCTACGGTACAACGAGAAGAAGAGCGTGTGCATGGTCATTAGAGGCAAAAATAAGCAACCAGAGCATGTACCACCTGTCTATCTGAACAGAGTGCCTTTGGAACGTGTTGCTCAGTTCAAGTACCTAGGGCACATTGTGACAGAGACCCTGAATGACGATGCGGATATCGAGCGGGAACGGAGGGCGTTGTCGGTGCGTGCTAACATGTTGGTTCATAGATTCGCAAAGTGTACAGCAGACGTAAAAGTAACACTTTTCAGAGCCTACTGCCAAAACTTTTATGCCAGCGCTTTATGGTTCAACTACACTCAGCGGGCCTACAACGCTCTTCGCATGCAGTACAACAACGCCTTTGGGATTCTGTTGAGGCTCCCTCGATTCTGCAGCCCATCGGGCATGTTTGCGGTCGCAAGAGTTGATGACTTTTATGCCATTATGCGTAAGAAAACAGCTTCTCTGATGCGGAGGATTCGTGGGAGCGCCAACGGAATCCTAAGAATGATCTCTGAGAGACCAGAGTCTGCAGTGCTGGGTAGGCTTATTCGGCTACATGTGAATAGAGAATTATTTATTTAAAGAAGTATTTCTTGATTGTAATTGAAAGAATGATAATATTGATTTGTATTTTTTTGACATTATGGTATTATTTTTGTATTGTGTTTGTGATTAATGACTAACATAGTTTTTAAGACCTTTGTAACTAACAATATATGGACAAAATTAAGTCTGAATTAAATAAATAATAATAAAAAAAAAGAATTTTAAAAATTGGTCCACAAAATTTTTTTTTTGTTTGAGGTTTTGATTATAAGTCCACCTGGAAAGTATACCCTTCCAAACAAAAAAAGAATTTTCGAAATCGGTAAAGGCGTCTTTGAGAAATAGGAGAACGAACTACTACTACGAAGTACCTACTTTTTCTATGGACGACTGAATAACAAAACTGGCAATTTTTATATGTTTGCCAGTAAGGATCACGATCATACCCGGTTATTATTTTATAACACTATACTATTGTTAATTTGAGATACAACTCGTTTCTGCCGGAGCTGGGTTTTTTTTGAGCATCCTCCTTACTGTGGTTTATGGCAATGATTTAGCAAGTCATAGTCAAAGACAAAGTAATTAGTAACCACTTGTGAGTGAACATCATTTGGACTCTGGCCTAGAATGTAATGACGTCACGTATACGGTATACGATATACTCTCTCTCTCTCTCTTTGCCTACATAAGCCTACGGATTATGTAGGCAGAGAGAAACCTATTAATTAAACTAATTGCGAGATGAATGGACAGATTACGTGTAATCAAATTTATCAAGATGACGACGCATTCACGTGGACACAGAATTTCAAGCTCATTATGTTAATTCATCTGTAACTTATCATAAAATCATTAGTTTAACGTTGTCATTATTAAATGCTATAAAATGTTTAAACGGACGATGTCTTGACCTTCTTTATAGCTCTTGGAGTGTTAATGTCAATTTTATTCAAGACTAGCTTCCGCCCGCGACTCCGTCCGCGCGGATGTCGGTCTTCGCGTGGATGGTTTATTTCTCCATTTTGAGTAACTCTGACAATGACATCTTATAAATATCTATTGGACCCAAATACGGCTAAGCCTATAATAATTAAGGAGATCCCTCTATTGAGCTACTGCTGTTGAGCTCGCGTTCTGTAGTAAGTATTTTTTTCATAGTAATTCCGACCTTGTATTTACAAATAACTGATCGGAACAGTAATCAAAAAGGTCACGCTGAAAAGCACGGTTTAAAATTACACGCATACAATATTAATTCCACGGACGACCGCTCGCCACACTGGACACGTCCGCTCGCATCAAAATTCAGAATTTATATGCATCGCGCGGCGCGGAACGCGGCTCCTTATATAGGAGTCGGGGAGGCGTGGCCCGCGTGTGCCGCAAACGGTTCAAGCCAAATCCGACTTTCGGCGCTACAGGTTACGGCGCTGAGTCCACTGCGGGTAATGCAACGTATGTTCGCGGTTCTACAGAACAACGTCTATGAATAAAACTGAAAAATAAGATTTTTTTTCTACGTATTTTTCCAGGATAAAAAGTATCCTATTTTATGCCCAGGATAATAAGGTATAATTATACCAAGTTTCATCGAAATCGAACCGTTAGTTTTCACATGATGCCTGCACATACAGACAGACAGACAGACAGACAGACAGACAAAAATTTTTTTAATCACATATTTGGTTTTTGTATCGATCCAGCAACACCCCCCGCTATTTATTTTTTCAACATTTTCAATGTACAGAATTGACCCTTCTACAGATTTATTATATGTATAGATATTTTATTATTCGCTCGTTTCACTACGTTCTCTTTCTGTGTTACGAGTACATAAATCAGTTACTTTAAATTGACCGTTATTATGCCTTCCATTTTTCTTTTTGAGTTACCTAGTGTTTTATTTATCATCTGGTTCCAGTTGTACTTGATACAGTTGAATACCGTATTTCATATGGGGCGACAAGTCTCAGTTACTGGGTGATTTAAACATTAACCCATGATGAGGCTGGTTATTTTACTTTCATATTAGAGTCTGTTAGAGTCCAATAATGTAGATGAAGGTTTTCATATAATAGTACTTCCTTATTTTACCCTTTTTGATATGAGATAGCAACGATCGCGGTTGATTTGCTGTGGTATGGAATCTTTGAAGATGTCCTACCTCCTCCTTTTTGAAGTCGGATGGGACAATTACCTAATCCTTTTCATACTGAAATATAAGTTATGCACTGAGTTAATTGAAGGCCTGGGCTGTCTGAACGATGCTGGCTCTGTAATTCTCGTAGAATTCTAAGGGCACATCCGAAATCCCCCGCCATAGAAACCTCTTTGCTTTCAATTACGCAAATACAGCGTCTGTCGCCTGCAGCTGGGCTGGCTTTAGAACCAGCCTCACCGGCAGATTGTGAGGAATTTAATAAGGCGCAATATGAATACCGGCCGGAGGGACTGCACTATTTGTACCCGTATATGTTCCTCCATATGGGGAGGTAATTACTTATTTATTCCTAGTTTCGGATAAAGAACATGGAATACTAATTCTTGTACGAGAATTATTCATGATGTTATGTATCTTTAGTTACAGTTTTCAATATACAATACGCAATGTTACCTTTTATGTATAGATAATAAGTATCTTTATTTTTCGATCAGGTAATTATTTGAGTACGAACCGAGGCAAAGTGATATAGACTTAAGTAGTAGGTACATTATCAGGTCAGATGGATGTACTTATTATTTTGTAATGTTAGTCAAAGTTCGGGCCTTTAGTAAACACAGCTTCTAAGCCGGAAACATGTGTAGTCATAATATATTATAGAAACAAAAAACATAATGTAATATATCGATGACGTGGCCGCCATACATCATGCAGATACCGGACATATTTCATCCTCCACTAACATTACTCATCTCTATCTACTGCCACACATACATACAGTCACATACATATGTACGTACTTCAACATTTGCATACATTTAAATAAATCCGATTGTTGCAAACATATTTATTAACCTTGACTAAACTTACATGTACGGAAGCTGCTAATATTTACAATAATTACCCAAATATAATTACACAAAGTTAAAACTAACATTGACTTATCTCGTCTTCTTTATGTTCTTCCAAGATTTTAAAAGAATAATTAGTTAATTTAGATTTTTATAAAATGAAAATTCTTCTCAATCTTATTTTGTAAAGTTCGAAATTATTTCTAAACAATACCTATTGAGCTTGAAGGAAATTTATAGGATCATTAATAATTAAATGTAATGTAATATTGTAAGTTGTAACCTAGGTTGTAGAAAAGTATTGGATTTATAGGATGTCAGGGATCATTGGATTGATTTTTTCATTTAGGAGACCTGTACCTGACAACGACAAAGCCAAAATGGAAGAGTTATTTATGTTGACAATACGTCGCGTTGTAATAGAGCAAGGAGACATTTTCGTTTTGTCGACATTCTTGGAAGACACCTTATTAAAGATACTGTTTGATCTAAGTCTGCTTGTCATTAACGTTGACAGGATCGTTGGGTGGGTCGAAGTCCCCTCCGCCGCTCGCTCCTGGCTCGTAGTTACCGGGAGGGACAGGCTCGCCTATGATCGCTGGTATCACCTGGACAAACAGAGGAAGACTATGAACATCAGCATGAAATTAACTTCACGGTTTAGGGGGTAATCCCATCATGCATGCCAGGTGGATATACCCCGGTATGTAATGTACTTACTTGTTTTCATGATGTGAACACTAAAGTAATAACTATCTATCTATGCTACTTAGTTATGAAGTATCGGCAATCCAATAGCCGTTATCAACACTCACATTATTTACCTGGCGTTTTTGTGACCCTACTTAGCAACAAGCACCTCAGGTAATATTACGACAATGAAAGGAAAGACATCAATAATGAAATAATTTTAAAAAATCATTTTGTGAAATATGTATGTACAATTCCACAATATGGAAAAAAGAACAATAAGAACATTGTAAAAAATTGGCAATCATTCTCAGAGGAACCCATTCTTTCAAAGGAATTAGGAGTTGTCGCCGATGAATAGCGAAGGGTCGTATTTGATTTGAACGGTTGAACCCTTTTTACATCGGAATCCGATACCTTATATTTATTGGCGAGTACACACAATATACAATACACATCTGTTCTGTCTATCACGCCGGGGATTTAAACCGTGACCCGACGCCGGTACACGCCGGTAATCCTTTATTTGTCACGTCTGTCACTTTATTTATTTACAATTTATTGTTCCTGGCAACTCTGGACGTGCGCTCGTACCTCTGCCTGTAGCTGTATCCTTTTCACAAATCACTCCATGTTTTCATACTGATTCGCTCATCATATCGTATTTTACAAGCTTTTGTTTGGGAATGGCTTATGGATGAGTGAACAACTGAACATTATGTATTGTATGATGAGAAAATATTAAAGTTGAAAAAAAAAATAGAAATTTCAAAAGCTTTTTGCTTCGTTTGGTGCTTGCTATTAAGAGTTACAGTCACTGCAAATGGGAATAGTGAAGAGAGAGGTCTTGCTAAGCTTTTTAGCTAGTCTCTACACCTATCTGTCGCAAATATTTATTTATTGTAAATAAGACCAAAGTTGGCAAAAAAAAAGTGATTGATGATTTGAAAGATAGTAATTATTTGTAGTCATCATGTCTGTTTTCGATCGCAGCGGTCATCTTAACGGAGGCTGCAGTCATTGACGCTAGAAATATTAAATGTATTAGTGTATGCATAGGCGTAGGTTGCGTCAGTCATGTAATTCGATGAACCGGAGAGACATCAGGAGCTACGACTACGTACCCTAGCCAAGTACCTGTTGTCCTAGCGTAACGAGGATCTGCGCCACGAGGATCTGCGGAGGGCAGGGAGGGCAGGCCGAGCCGGGCGGCGTCCTGCAGGCGGGAGGGGTGCGTGCCCAGGCGGGAGGTCAGCTCTGACACCAGGGTCAGCGGGTGAGGAGAGTCCGACTGGATTGGCTGCAACACAATTAAATTTCAATGATCTGCATGGTACACATGCACGTTGCACGTGTTACTGAAAAAAGCACTATAAATCTTGTTATGTTAGATACTCCAGGTCATACCATAATCCTTAGCGTAAGAAATGCGACTAAAAGCCTCAGATGTTGCGCACAACATTACAGGTAATAAAACCTCATTAAAAATTCTCCAATCTATCATCGCATTTAATGTTCCGTTCAGTCAGTGTCCACCACTCACCACGGGGTCGGACCCCCGCTTGTCCCACCACCAGCCCACTGACGAGGCAGCACAGCGCTACCGTCAACACCATGACGACGAACTACAGCCCCCCATCACCCCTCCCTCCATCTTATACCATACTTCAGGTAATAACAGGCCAATCTCACCACAATTGGAATCACTCGGCAAATTGAAGCAAAGTGGACGTTTTCCCTCATTTCTTGTAATCATATCGATTAGACGTAGGTATATTTATGGATGTTATTTACTGAATAGCCGCTCATAATATTTCTATTTATATATTGAACAATTCATACAGTTGAGCTGGTCCATTACTCGTGTCGCTCTCTGCTCTATTTACCTCATTATATTCCCGAGGCCACCCTCTACATAATAGCTGAGATAACATCACATAGAATTTATCAGTGCTTTAGAAAAATAGACGGTTGAAAAGTGCTGATTAATCTTGTAGATACAATTCTTAAGCACCGCTCGGAAATCAGACAAATTAACCTTTCCAAAACGTTAATTTTGGTTTAGCTAAAAGGGATTGTTGTACTCATTAATAACTTTCAATGTCGAATTTCAGACAACTTGGAGTCATCGTTTTACACCTTTTAAAATGTTTCAAATAAGTACACCTTGACTATTTTATTTTAAAGGTAATTGTTGTCGCAGTGTGTCGCGGGTTCGATCCCCGCATGGAACAAATATTTTGTATGATCTATAAGTATGTAGTTGTTTCGGGTCTGAGTGTTTGTGTCTATGTCAGTTTCTATGTTTGAAACGCACTCACGATACAGGAAGAAATTCCTATTGTGGGGCAACGATTAAAAAAAAATAAAAAATAAAAATTGATGGAACAATAAAAGATCATGATTCATTATCGATTCGTACCTCTGGTGATTGAATTGATATTGACGAGCTTAATGTAAAGGCCTGCGTGATCAACACCAAGTAAGGTTGTATCAATCCTCCCTTTGATTATATAATCAAAGCAATCCTCCATCACTAAGCATGAAGTACAGAGTACAGTCGTGCACAGCTCGCTTCGGCCAGCCTCGGAGAGCTCGGCACTGAGCCGACACTGGCCGAGCGTGCAAATTAACCGCCAATCAAACGTGCTGATGTATACATACAATATAGCGTGACGACGCATTTAAGTGCTAATTCTATCTTCATGCCCTAACTGTCACGTTCAAATTAAAAATGTGGCTAACAATAAAATAAGTGCGGTTTCTCAAATTCTAAATGGCCATCTACGACTAAATGGCGATCAATGATCTACTAGAAATCTAAAAAACGAAAATGATTTGTCAATTACAGTAATTAGCCTTTAGAAGCAGCTACATTACGTTGAACACTTCTACCTATATGTTTCCTTTTAGTGACAAAACCGCTTCCCTAGCTCGAATTTCAAGTGTAGGTTAAGGTAGGTATTCAGTTTGACAGGCACTCTGCGTTACTCACTCATTCTATCAATCAAGCCTTTCCCTAACAGATTAGCCGGGATCGGTTATCGATATGATACGTCGGAGCGATCCGGACGGCCGCCGGACAGCGGCCGCCGGACGGGGCGAAATGGCGGCTCGGATTACTATGACAGCTGCTGTCAGTTGTCGAACGAGCAGAGTAGGGCTAATTCTGTCACGAGCAGAGATCGATTAATTGACACGACCTCTTTCCGTAGTTCGTACGCCCTTGCAGGGTGTTCACACAAATTGTACCTAGTTACGGAGTGATAAGTAAACTACTCTTTACCGAGAACTTATCCCCATCAAAATATTCCAAGTATTCTTAGGTACCTTACCTACACTACCTACCGTATCTAAAACTGAAAGTTCACGCATAAATATTCCGGTGAGACAACTCCATCGAATTCCCGCGACTTTGGGCGGAGGCTGCGAGCTGCGTCGGCGCCGCAACCTAACAACATAAGAATTCCTTTTTAAGATGCTTAAAATTACAAAGGGAACATAATTTAAATGTTTAGCCGCTGTTCCGTGCAGTCGCGGGCTCGAGTCGCGGGAATGTGCGGCGGGGCACGGTGGGGGGCAGGGGGGAGCAGGGGAGCGAGGGGGTGCGGGGGCAGGCACGGGGTGCGTGCCGGGCGTGCCAGCACAGCGTGCCGATTATCAGCAGCATCCGTGGAGCGTCACGAGCGACCGCAGCCCGCCTCCCTACCTGCCACCTAGGCACAGCTAGCTACGCCTACCTAAGCCGTACTTACGGCCGGCAGACTTACAATAATACTCCTTTGTCCCCCGGCCTCTGACCGCAATGCTAACTAGTGCTCGGGAAAGGTCGAATAGTCGCACGAAACACGATTGTACCCGAATGTACTAATTAATTACAGATATACGACACGGGAATGTTGTATTAAATGGACGATAACAATCGTATTAACTATGCGCTATTTGTTAGATGTAATGTAGTTGAAACTGTGTATTATGGAGATAAAATATATAGTTTAACTTTTGTTCTGTCCGCGGCGTGCAAAAACGAGATGAATTTAATAAATAGCTTATCGTCGATCATGCGGCATGTCGATAGCGCGGCGTACCTACAGATATCGCAGGCGGAGGCTGTACACGTACGTGAGAAACGACTCGTCTGTATATCACATCGGAATCTCATATCGCTACCGAGAAATTATTATGAAGGACGGTCGTGCCGACGTGCGACGTCCCTGTTCTATCGGATTACTGTCGGACTACCTCATATGGCTAGTGGTCGCGAGTTCGACTGCGTGACGTCCTGGGTTCGATTCCAGCTCTGTTTAAGTTTTATTATGTTTTTCCTCGATTTCAGAGTAGCATCCATGGAGACATACATTGGCACTATACTCGCCCCCTATTACTTTACATTGTTACATAACTGGGTGTACTGTACAGTTACGAGCAATAAAACACTTTGCAGAATTTGAAAGCGATGCTCTTCTACCATATTAATTGACCTTTTGCATTTTCATGAACGCTGTAATTTGGAAGCCTATAATAAGCCGTAATAGCACTTACGAAATTGGTCTTATTTGGAAGTAGATTCCAGTATTTCTCAAGAAAATCGCGTTTAATTTTATTGCTCGTGACTGTACTACCCACACAGGTACATGTCTGCTTATCCCTTTGGGAATTAAAGGCGTTATGTCTATTAAGTATTCTGTGGTTATGTTAGTATTTGTATTAAATTATAAACCCACTGTTTTGATATAAGAGGCTTCCGGCGACTGGGACCGCAATAAACTGATACCGCGGATATAAATCTTGTGGCCACTGATCATTACGTATAAACAGTAGAGGTCATCCATTGTGTCATTGACCTTCTGCAGAGTGTGTCAGTGTGTTCGGTGCCGAACGGAACAGGTTCACCTTAAAATTAATATCTAAACAATATACCTGATGTTAGCGATGCATTGCGCTAGTTCCGGCTGCTAATGCTCTCAAATACTAAGGTCGAGCGACTCGAGCGACACTCAGTCGTAGAGGTGATGTTCAACTAATATTATGAGATTATTTTTTAATGATCCGAGCCCGCGGCAACGCTATACTTGTTTTCAATTCCTGATTAGAAGCGGCGATAGCTCATCGGCTTGAGAGAGCGGTCGTGAGTTCGAATCTCGCTACACTACAGTGATGACACTTACATTATAAAAGGGAACCGACTTCAAAACCAAACACAAATAAAGTATAAAATAACTTTTCTTTCGGAAGTCGGTGGCTTTGTTTTTTATTTCATTGACTATGGCCACCGACTTCCGAAAGAAAAGTTATTTTACACTTTTTTTGTGTTTGGTTTTGAAGTCGGTTCCTTTTTTTTCAAAAAGTTTTTTATTTTACCCTTTTTAGTTTAATATTCGACAAAAATCTTCATAATAATCAGCGTCTTTGAAAATCTACAATCCTAGTTAGCAACAAAAACGGATCTATGCGGGCAACTTCACGAGATATCTATTATTGTTATATACTAAAACCTTCCCCAGAATGTAACAAATACTTTCCTGAAAACCGCATCAAAATTGGTTCAGCCGAACGCGAGATAACCGGGGACAAACATGCAATGGTCACTGAAAATCTACAATCCAAGTAAGCAAAAACGGATCCACGCGGGCAACGTCACGGGTTATCCATTAGTGTTATATACTAAAACCTTCTCCAGAATATAATGAACACTTTCCTGAAAACCGTATCAAAATCGGTTCAGCCAAACGCGAGATAATCGCGGACAAACATACATACATACATACATACAGGTCGAACTGAGAACCTACTTTTTTTTAAGTCGGTTAAAAAAGACGTGAACTGATGAGCAATGAACGCAGCAGTCGTTTTATTAATTAGAAAAACGTCGAAATCTGGAACTTTGTTAAAATAAAACTTTGTAAATAAATGTTCAGCAGTTTCATTCCACTACAGTTTATGTCCGTTCGTGTAAAATAAGCTTTAGAACAATATTTTAAACAATGAACAAGAGGTCAAACACGCTATATGTTGTATAAATAGTTGGTGTTTATGTACCACATAGCTAACACAAACTACATAACTACCCACTACTTTCTGAACACGAATGTGACTTAAAATTAATTAACCTAATAAATAGTTATTAGCCACAACATTATGGTCTATGTGCGACTATTTCATTATAGCAGGTCGCAGTACGTGCTATGAGAGCGATGATAAGACGTACTTTATATCAGAGGAACTAGAATTATATCACATAGACTCAAGTTGTAAATTGTAATCTAACGCGCGGACAGCTTTGTGTTGCTTTTTTTACCGCCTTAAGTTGAGTGGCACGAACTGTCAGACATGACGGGGCCCTCATAGAGGGCTAAAGCGTGCCGGGACTGCCAATCTCTTCTTTATTAATTATGTTATAAGTCATTACTGTCCCACAGTTGGGCAAATGCCTCTTCTATATCCTTCCAAATACTATTTTCAAGCGCCACGTAAAACCATCGCAGTAAACGTCCAGAATGTTTAGTTACTAACTTTTACTGACTAAAAATACACCCAGTTCCTCGAATTGCTTTTGGAATACCAGGGCCACGGTATACTGCTTAGACAGTCCCGCGAGACAGGTGTGTTGATGGCTGGGGAATCTCTTCCGTTACTTCTTCTCCCTAAATTAGACAATAGTGGAGCCGAGGGCACTCGTTTTGTGGGATTGCCTTGTGTAGTTTCGAGGTTCAAAAAATTATGATTATTACCCTAATTTGATTAACTACCTCTTTATTTTTCTTATTTGTTCAGTGGATAAATTGTCCGCACGCTATGTTAGCCGCAGGGTCAGCACACAGACACGCGCACTGATCATTACGTGGTCTAGACACTGTGGTGCGGTGTGGTGCTCAAACTACGTACAAAATAAACACAGAGAGTGATTCACAGCTATCAGTCATCCGCGAGCTTTCAGAGCCGAGGTCACGCTCGATGAGTGTGTAATTATTACTGAAATATGAATATTGTTTACTACATTTTACCCGTGGCATTGCACGCGTAGAGTTCGGTAATTTTTTTTATTTATTTTTTTAACCTTGCCCCACCCTAGGAATTTCTCCTGTATCGTGGGTGCGTTTACAAACATAGAAACTCACATGCACAAACACACAGACCCGAAACAAATACTTGTAGATCATACAAATATTTGCTCCGTGCGGGAATCGAACCCGCGACACGCAGTGCAGCAATCCAATCGCTCAGCAACTGGCTGCGCTAACCGTGCCGTCGAATAATTGAACTGCTGCGCTGTGGGTCGCGAGTTCGATTCCCGATCATAGCGAAATATTTGGTATGATCATGTACCTAGTTGTTAAAGGTCTGGGCTTTTTTTTATAACAGAAGTTTCGCGCTTGACTACTATCTGATCTGATGGTAACAGAAGATGACGTGGTCACTTGTCACTCTTGTGTAGAAGACGAATTTCTATTGTGGGGCATCGTTTTATTTGAAAAAAAAAAAAACAAAGTCATAGTGATGAGAAAGAGTAACCTATAACCTAGAAATCTATCCATACATAAAAGTAAGGTTTGTTCTACTAGGCTTCCAATTGAAAGCTTGTCATGTGTCCGGTAGCGGTTCCAATGTTACAGGAACTAACTCACAGTGGGCGGGGTTCTGCTTCCGGTTTGGACAGCTCTAATTAATAGTTCGTGCTCCGTATAAAGTACTTATATATCAGTTCGGTAGGAAGTTGATATTGTCTGAACCGGAAGTAAAGTGTTCGCGACACAACTACTGTACTATTTCACAGTTTGATAAATGATCTAATATTAATTTGAGTTACATAATGTGATATACAATATTTCGTTAGAACACTTCTTTTAAAACTAAAGAAATAAGGGTCTTAAATAATAGGGTATAAGGTATTGGCACCGTGCACGACTTTAGCGCCACCTAGCGTTTGCACTGTTGACGGCTCTGACCGTTCTAATTGAAATCAGATTTCTTTACAAAACACATGGTTTTGGATTCCATGGCGATCCATCAGCTCTGAATAAAATTAAATAAACATAGGCAAAATGTATTCTATAAGAAAAATGACAAATACAGGATTAAAATGAGGATTATGATTTATTTACTTTTTTCTCTTCCCGGCAGCTAACCATCTCCTGCATTGCTCATCTTTCCAAGAACCGCTTGGGATTCAATAAAATTTTAATTTACTATTTCTGCTAGTATTCTTGCAGTTTACAACACAACAACTGCTGTGACCTATGTTTTTCTGGCGGAATAACGCGATTATAAAAATTACGTACAGATATTTATGTCTGACAAATTGATTCGAAATTGACAGATGACAGAGTTCAATGAACTCTGAGACAGAGCCGTCGTACTCCGACTGCTCCCCATCACCTGCCGTCGAAGAAACTACGATATCTCGTCAGATATTCATTGAAATCAAATGATGTCAAGGGAAATTTTGTTCAAAATTAAATGTTTGTAATGATTAACGTATTTATTTGGGTAAGGATTAATATTATGTTCATAAAAATACCGTCGCAAGTAATGTATTATTTTAAAACCAATTTGATTTCCATAAAAAAGGTTATAGTGAGTTAACCTTAAAAGATAGATATATGCTGTCGCGGACTTTATTTTAGAACGTTTCATGAGGAAAAATTCCGTCATACATAATTTTTGCGTAATGTAAACCGTTTACGCAGCACACGCAACGGAAGCTCTCAATAAGAATTTCCCGATTTGACAACATGTTTCATTGCTGCTCTGCTCCTATTGGTCATAGCGTGATGTTATATAGCCTATAGCCTTCCTCGATAAATGGACTATCCAACACAAAAAGAATTATTCAAATCGAACCAGAATTTCCTGAGATTAGCGCGTTTTTAATAGTTGGCATAGGTGAATGTACTCTTAGGCAATCCCACATTAGTTTTACTTTTCGCCACCATGGGCGCTGCAATCGAATAGTACTACCCCCACCTAGTACTTCGCACCCAGCGAATAGGGTAGGGTAATAGGGTAAAAACAACGGAACTATATAAATGTTCAGAGTGCCACAATGCCGCGTTGTGTCTAGTCTGTGAGGATAATTGCATTTTTAATGTAAATAACTTATCATATTTCTATCTTCTTCTAAAATAAAAATAAATGAATATTTATGAATAATTCTTCTGGCTAAGCTTGAAAGGCTCATACGAGGTGTAGCACATGAATTATATTTACAAAGACTATCTCGCAAATAGGAAGCAGCAAGTCTTGATAGGGGGTTACATCAGTGACGAGAGTACAGTCACATAGTTACGGCGTCCCTCAAGGGAGCGTACTGGGTCCTACCCTCTTCCAGCTCTATATCAACGATCTCTGCACAATGTCCCTTCCCAACACTAACATATATACTTATGCAGACGATACTGCCATCTTCGTTTGGGGGCCAAACTGGCAAGCTGTCAAAGAAAGAGCTGAATTCTCCCTATCTAAAATTAAAGACTGGCTTGCAAACAATTTACTAACACTCAATATATCAAAAACACACTATACGCCATTCTCCATCACAAAATCCAAAAACCCACCTCAAGATTTCTCCATTAAGGCTCACTCATGTCTCTCGGAGGATGCTACTGCTATACTGCTCATGTAAGGAACTAACACGCGTAGAGTGCGTGAAATATTTAGGTGTATATATGGATAGCGGGCTGCGTTGGAATAGACAAATAGAGATAAGTTACATCCAGAACGAGACGACTAATCCATGTAGTTAAAACGCTACGACATAGTGCATGTTACGACAAGTTAAAACTCGTCTACTTAGCCCTTGCTCAGTCCATTATCCAATACTGCATTACGGTATGGGGTGGGGCTGCTAAGTCACACCTTATTGGATTGGAAAGAGCGCAGAGAGCTGTACTGAAAGTGATGACCAAAAAGCCCTACAGGTATCCGACCACAAAGTTGTACTCGGACTGTCAGGTACTCACGGTAAGACAGCTCTTCGTGCTCAAAACTGTCCTTAGGAAACACAAACATGTTCCCATTCCAGATCCAAATAGACGCAGTAAAAGATCTGTATGCCATACCGTCCCCTGTAAGACCTCCTTTGCTAAAAGACAATTTACCAGCACTAGTAGTAAACTATACAATACCATCCATAAGGATTTAGACATTGCAGGGTGCAGCAGACATGACCTTAAAAACAAAGTCTCTGATTGGCTTCAAGGTCTCGACTATCATAAGACTGAAGAACTACTGACATACATTGTGTAGAATATCACACCACACCTCACCACATACACACATCATCTTCACACTTAGTACACTCAAACACCATTACATATATCCTCACACACTACTTACATACTACCACTACATACAAAGTTACACCACTCACTCACTTTTACTTAATCTACACTAACCACTAAATAAAGCCTTATAAAACGTAGCATCATTCACTCGGACTATTTGTAAATATTTTTATGTCATTTTCTGCGACTGAACACTGTCTCCCGAAATACAAGCAAAGCTTAGTTCGGGAATCAGTATCAGTATTTTTATCGCAATACATTTTAAAGAGCCACATATGCTTACATATTACTTTTGAATGAATGTATTTTTTGGGTCAATAAACGCTTTATTTATTTATTTAATACAACGTGTATCCTCTATGCGTTCCTAAGACATTGTTCCGATTGTGGTAGAGCTTTATTTGGGCGGGTCCTTCTGCGTAAGCCTGTGAGAGATCCTGCTTCAAAACTCAATATATTTACGTGGAATTGCAACGCCACTGGCGCCGGGAAGTAGTATAAGAATGTTCAGGAAAATACATTATTAATTATATTATTCATGAGTAATTTGTTTATAGTTCTAATACAAAAATGATTAAAGGAAACTGAAAAACATAATATGCGGTATAATCTAGATCTGTGTGCAATCAGTGGTCTGCATCAGTTCCGAGTTCCTCGTTTGAACACTGCCGACCTTCGCCCCTGGAGCCTGCAACGCGGTAGTGTTTAGTACAATCGAACAGGCAATTTTGTGTATGTAGTCATATAAAATGGATGTCATAAATGACACATAAAAAGTCACTTGTTAATTGACATTCCTGCCCGCGGGCAGCAATGTGACTTTTACCACTTTTACTAAACTAAACTTACAAACCGGCCAAGTGCGAGTTGGACTCGCTCATGAAGGGTTCCGTAGCAGCAAGCATAGATTAGAGATATAATTATATTGAGATTAGTAAGTAATATACACAAACAATAAAAATAACTTTGTTTTTCATAGTATTTGTATGAATGGCAAAGTTATATTTGCGGTTTTTGAAAATGTACTATATCTCAAAAACTGCTAACTGTATCTCATCCAAACCAATTTTCGTTGGTAGTTTTGGTTGAGGTCTACATTACATATTTTTTTTAGTTTTATCATTCTCTTATTTTAGAAGTTACGGGGGGGGGGACACACTTTTTACCACTTTGGAAGTGTCTCTCGCGCAAACTGTTCAGTTTAGAAAAAAATGATGTTAGTAACCTCAATATCATTTTTAAAGACCTATTCATAGATACCCCACACGTATGGGTTTGGTGAAACATTTTTTTTTGAGTTTTAATTCTAAGTATGGGGGGCACCCCCAAAATTTGTTTTGTTTTGATTTTTGTGTGAAAATCCTAATGCGGTTCACATAATACATCTTTCTACCAAGTTTCAACAGGATAGCTCTTATACTTTCGACAAAAAGTGGCTGTGACATACACGGACAAACAGACAGACAGACAGACAGACATGACGAATCTATAAGGGTTCCGTTTTTGCCATTTGGCTACGGAACCCTAAAAACGGGAACAATGCACATAACAATGCATTTTCTTCTAAATGGTTAATATGTAGGAACTAGGAAGTGTTTCACGAATAGGTAATTTCTATATCAATGGCGAAAGCAGAACACTTGGTTGTACTGTACATACTTAATCACCGGTTATCCCAAATACGTGATAACGGATCGAGGCAGATCCGACGTGACAAACGTTTTAATTGATGATTTATTTAATTACTTGTATATTAAGAGAGAGTTTAATGATCCTGGGAACTGTACATTGGTATAACAGATGGCGATTGATGAACGGTCAGCACCTGAGTTTCACTTACATTCTATCCTAGTACAGAATACGCATGAAATAGTTTACAACGTCAATCAGCTATACTGCTTATCTTTTTGTCTGTCACGCACCCGTACGTAGTGTAGTCGTGGGCCCGCAGTCGATGATCCCACCTACAGTTTATCATGAATCCACCCCCATCTTCAGATGAAGCGAAGCTACACGTGTGTAGCTCAGGTGTGGGCTGCTGTGGAGCTTTATTATTTTACAGTGATGTTATTGTAAAATGGAGACCGAAGTACAAACACATTATAACTCAAGTAACTTCGATGTTCATTCATGACATGACAAATTCTGTAAGCCAAGTTATTCAACTATCTATGATGATTTGCATTTTCATGTGAACAAATATTTCTGCAACATTGCCACCTAATTAATTAAAAGGAAAACAAAGTGATTACCATATTAATTAATTCTCCTGTCGTTTTTAAGGTTTTTCGAAAGTTCAATCGTTCGGTTTTCCAACAAAAAAGTAAAATGATGAAGATTGTCTTCCCAATTTAGATGAAACCACATAAAAAGTCTCGAAACGCTTTTGGCGAATTATCCAGATTGTTTTGGAGGAGTGCCGAATTAATCGGTGTCAGGTTGGGCCGGAGTAACGGTGCGGGCAGCGCGTCCGGCCGTTGCCCACTCGTATACATAAACTGGGCATGCCCTGCCCACATATGCTCAACCCGTCGCTTTGTATGCGGAGCCGCGGGCAGCCGCGCGAATGCGGACGGACGCGATTTTTGATATATCGGCTCTCGACCGCAATTTCGATTTGGCGAGGTTTCAATACTTGATAGGATTTGAGTTTGTATGTATAATGTACGTCGAGTATCATACTGGGAGTGGGACGGGGTGAAAACGTCGCATTTCCATTCGATACATGACTATCATATAGTTTTTAAAGTGAGTGCACTAACGGAATCATATGTAGCACACCTTACGAAATGTATAAACGCTACATTAACTTACTCTCAACATAATTATGCTACTATAATGTCTAGTTTAGGAAAAACGTATTTTTTGAAATTAGAACTATTATTGTTGATACCTCAGTGTATCTGTGTGTGTCTGATACTCGTATGAAGAACCTATACCTACTTTTTTTTCCTGAAACAATTTTTCATCTGTGTTTCACACTTATGACCTATTTTAATAACTACTTAATTACCTCGCAGTCATTATAAAGTGGCATAACAATACATAACGTACAATATTACCAGTGTCACCCTTGACACAGTTACAGTTATCATAATGATATCAACCTGTAAACGTGTATTGATGAGCATGAAGTGCACTTCATCAAGAACGCTGTCAAGGAGAAACTGCTGAACATCACACAACTCGCCATATAGGCTACATTGACGAGAGCCTCTATGGGCGCTGAGGCGAACATCCGTCGGTCTCTACCGGGTATTTATCTCCATCACTATGTCATGCTCATCATCTGATTAGCCTTTTCCTATCTAATGATATGATGTTTATATCCAGTTTCTGGATATAAACATCATATCATTCAGTTACTGGTTGCCATAGTTTCAGGATTTTACTTTGCCTACAAAAAAAAAGTATACCACGGCATAATATAAGTAAGAGATATTTATAACGAAATGAAATTATCTATAATAGTCAAGCAAACGCTGGCGATCATCCATTAGTTGTTGTAATTTTTTTAAGTTTATCATGTCACCATCAATAATTAATGGACTGGACAGACATATCGCGAAACTCCTCATCATTATTTTAACCGGAACCGGTCAACTACTGGCACATTGACAAGTGCCTAATAGGCTCTACTACTTGTTAAGATTCCCGAAACCCCCCCGGCCCCGGTCATACTATACCTCATTCGTTCATGGTACAGAACCCCTGAACCAGGTCGAACAGAGCTGAGACAACTGTCAATCTACCAGAACTTTGACAACTGTCAGTCCGCCAGTGGAACATTCATTATGTTAAGTATGTCGCGCTCCGAGGAAAAGTGGGTGGAGCAAGAAGGTGATGGTCACAATTTTAAAACAGCGTATACCGGTTCCAGTCCAATATTATGATTTATGATAGGTACTAATAGAGATTTATTGACGGAAGTCGGAAATAAAATATATCAATGGCACAAAACCAAAAATAATGTAAGGTTAAAGAGATCAGACCATGTCACTGACAGGTTTGGTGGCGGAAAGCAGAATCACTAATTAATGTGACGGATAATCCCCAGTCGTCCGATTTGCCAAATTTTCCACTGACATCTTTAAATAGAAACATGTTGAATATTTAAAAAAAAACCACAAGTGTACAATAACAACCCAAAGATCAGTTCTTTAATTATGCAGAAATCCGTCGGAAACCACACATCTCAGGTCTTTTTACAGCGGTCATTATATTGTCAATTCCAAGTTCTTATAGCATTACAAGCGAAAAAATGTTCACAAAACAAAAACATGCATGATTTATAAAAACAATACATAATAAGATTAGTAATTGCTAAATTCATTCCTTTTGAACAACAAAATGTCGCAGAAGGTTCACAAAGAAACGTGCATTATTTAAAATGCAATGAAGAGCATTATTTTAGCGTGAGTTTTGTATTTTGTACAACAGCCTCGCAACAAAGCATTCCTGCGTATAACATACGCAGGAACTCACAAGAACCTCTAACTGCATGGTAGGTATTACCACACAGCCTGTGTAATGTTCTCACTGTTAAGATAACACATGTAAGCCTACTGCTGTACTGCTGGTTTTATAAATGCCACAATGTTTTCAAATACTGGTTCCTAGGGCATGAGTTCCTGTTCCCATGTTGTACTTATGAATGCTCTCAAAGTTCATGTGCATATCCTTGCCACGTCAGGAACAGTCCATGAGCATCAAGTCTGACACCAGCGCTGCTAGTTCTCAGCACACGTATTAGGAGTGGATCTTCTTGACGAGCTGTTATCGTCGCTCGTCCGTGGTCAGTATCAAGGGTGCCGCGGGTGCTCGTGCGCGGCCGCTGTCCGTTGTTTATAACTAACAGTTACGTAAGCGCGCGCGCAGTGCCGGTATGCGACGCGCGCAGCACGCTTCGCCCGAGCCGGCGGCGACGCTGGCGCACGCTCTCACCACACTGGCCGTCTGTGTGGTGGCTTCATCTGCAGCTTCAACGCCGGGGACCACTGACCCTGACACCCTGTCCACCATAGGCGCCATCCTCCCGCCCTTCGTCAGCAACCACTTCGATGAGCTGGTGAAGGCGGCGTCTTCGAGCTGTACGTGTTTGTTGTTGACTGTTGTTATTACTTTGATAGTGTTATCAGGAAGTGATAAAGTGTGGTTTGTGGTGATAGTAGCTTAGTGGTCCTCATGTGAAAGTAGACGACGATCTGATGGTATGTTAGTGACGGTATGATCATCAATCACCTCGCAGATCATTTAAATAGACGTTGTTAGGAAGTCAGCTGATAGAGTAGGTATTCATTCAACAATACTCATCCAAATACTACAACTACCCACATTTGATTTAATTCAGGCTTTGAACACAATGTGTCAGTATTTCCTCGCAACGGAAACAGGCTTCTTAATTATAAACAAATATCTATGCAGAATTGTAGAGATTAAGGCTAATTGTAACTCCGCAGTACTACGTAAATGGTGCTCTTATCATCGTAACCTTGTTTAAACTTGTTTCATACACAAATCTGCTCGATCTCTGTTCACTGTTGGCCACAAGAGCCTCCCAGTGAAGCCTCAAATAAATAATATTCTGTGCCGCATAACGGGTTCCTATGCATAGTTGTACTTTTCGATCTTCAATGTCAAAAGTTAACGTCCCATAAGAAGCTTAGTTGTATGACACTCATTTCAGCTGAAATAAATAAGACATATTTTTTTGCAAAATAATGCTCACTGAATCATCTAAGTATGTCATTATCAATGTGCAGAAGTCTACCGGACGAACTGGAAGGAGGGAGGAGGAGGACGTGGTTCGCGAGAAGTGGAAGGATTGGAGGGAGGCCTTTACCCAGCAGTGGGACAGAGGACAGAGCAGGATAAGATGTAAAAAAATATCACGTGAGACACTGTTATCATCATCGACAGGTTTCCATTGCATTTTTGGTTTTCCCTGTGTCTGCCAGAATACCAGATAGCGTATTGTAGTCCGGGATTTGTTTTACATTTAGACTTAGATAATGACCACAAAATTGTAAAAAGTTTAAATTTTAGACAAGTTTCGCCCGACTAACTGGGCACTATTTTCAAATTACATAGGTATGTAGTTATATTCCTAGATTCATTATGACTAGTTTTAGAGTTAACAGTAGCTAATCTTTGCCAAGCATCAACAAGTTTAAATTAAACACTAATCAAAGAGCATCATATCGAGAGGACCTCTAAACATAAGTCGTACAAGATCACACTTCAATGTTCTGCGAAATGCGATGTTTGGACTATTTACCTCAATGTCATGAAAATACTTAATTAAATGTCATCCTAATCAATTCATATAAGCAGTATAACTTTATTGCGTTCTAATATTTTCAACAAAAAAATAAATGAGCTAGCATGTAATCATAATGGTTAATCTATTACGTACAAAGGTAATAATTTAAAATACATCGACAAAGGTCAATGTTAGTGAGTTGAACAACACCAACAAAAGATCCCCGCAGAGAGCCAGTCGAGTGGGCGACCGCACTGTCCAGTGTAAAGAGAACCGTGGCCAAACTAAGAACCATATTACCTTCACTGAAATTGGCGAAGTTTTTGACACTCGCCTTTACGAGTAGCGCCTCTTGGAAAGTTCCGAGATGTACTGGGCGCTTTGCATCTTAAACAATGTATTAAATCGTAATTTATGAGCGATAACTACGGATTATATTGGAACTTAGTAAACATTATAATCAAAATAACTTTATGATCATGTTAATCATATTATTTTGTTCAGAAACACGTTCTGCCGTATTTTCAACTGACATCGACATTCAGGCAATTCTCGAAAGAAATTGTAGTTTTAAATATTTGTGTCACGTTCCAGGTGAAGTGATCCCGCAGCAGCTGCTGTTCGAAAGGACCACGTCCCTGGCGGCGCCGCAGACGCGCGTGCTGCGCTTCTCGCGCGGCAGACGACGCACGCTGAGCATGGCGGGCGCGGCGGCGCGCGTGCGGCGCGACGACACGTTCGTGCTGTACGTGCCGGGCTGGTGGAACACACCCGGCGACACGTCCTCACACGCCGTCGTGAGCGCGCTCATGTCGCGCCACGCCACCGTGCACCTGCTGGACACGCGCCTCTCCTTCTGCCGCGGATACGTCACCGCCGTCTCCAACGTGGCTCCCCTCGCTCACATGCTCTTCAGCTTCTTTAAGACGCTACACAAATCAGGATACCCTCTGTCTTCAATCCATATCATTGGATTCAGTCTAGGCGCACATGTCGCCGGCTTGGCCGGGAAGTTAGTGAGAACAAAACTAAACACTACGCTAGGTCGCATCACAGCGCTGGATCCAGCGCGGCCGTGCTTTGCGCGCACGGAGTACCGGCTGGGCAAGAGGGACGCGCAGTTCGTCCAGGTGATACACTCGAGCACGGGCGTGCTGGGCATCGCGGAGCCGCTGGGACACGCCGACGTGTACGTGAACGGCGTGAGCGGCAAGCACCCGGAGTGCCGCGGCCGCAGCATCAGCCTGGAGTGCGACCACGCGCAGGCCTGGAAGCTTTACTCTGCGTCGGCGATGGATGACAAGTCGCTGACGGGGCGGCGCTGCGCCAGCTGGGACGAGCTGCTGCGGGACGCCTGCAGCGGCAGCGAGGCTGTGCTGGGTTACTCGTGCAGCCCCGACCAGCACGGCATGTTCCTCTACAGGTCCGAGGAGAAGCCCGAGCCGCAGCTCCGAACATACGAGCTGAAAGTGTTCAACCCGTTTAACTTACTCATGCCCTTCAGGAACTGGCTAAGTGGTAGTGAATAATGTAAAACAATAAACAAGTATTCAACCACTTGGAACATAACATAAAATGCATCTGTGACGGTGTGTTCGTGAGTTGTGTCCAAAGACATTAAAATATTTAAATTTCTTTGGTTGTGACAATTTCTACAGTATATATAATCTATGATTAATAATTGCGTAGCAATTTGCCTCTAATGTCTAAGTACCTACAAAACGTTGTTTTTACTTGGCTGTGATATTAGTTAAGCTTGCATTTGTGAAATGCAATTTTATAGTAAAAAGAAAAAATACCAAACAGCATGTTTTATTTTTATGATCATCCAGCGCCATCTAGTTGGACATTTTTATGTTGGTGCAGTTGGTGCTGATATCAAAACTATCCGCTAGGCGCCGCCACCAGCGTCTGTACGTAGTCAAGATTGATGGCCAGGGTTTTGCTAACCATTAAGTTGGACAGAGATTTGTGCGACGGATATTTACATTATTTATTTAACCAGACACATAAATTGCGGTTATCTGCCGGCTTGTAGGTTTAAGAAACGGCTAGGTACAGCTGGGACCGTTGTCGTTGCACCGGTTCATGATATTTAAACATTCCGACTACATAATGTAACCTATAATGTCTTCCAAACTTTTTGAAATAAATAGAAAGAAAATGCCATACCTAATATTTAGTATATTCAGTCACTTTACTGGTAAAATTACACTTGTGTACCCTCCGCCTGTGTTTAGCATACTACCCGTTTATAAAATAACCTCAAAAATATTTCCAAAGCACCACTTATTCCTTCCTAACACCATTACTTTGTAGTAACAACTATTTAAAACGTAGGCCGCCTGTTTAGGCGTCTCCTAAAGTATTCAAATCAGATTGATAGCTTTCCTTTTGGGCGTGAAATTTCATTAACCTCGCTGTAGTCGGAGCAGCAATTTGGTAAAATATCACGTTTCTCAGGCCATTTATATTCCATCAGAGCTCATCAATATATCCGGGGGCAGCACATCGTGTCCATGACGGCTGATTAATGGTACTCAGCGGGTCGGGGGCGGGCCGCGGGGGGCGGGAGGGGGCGCCCCATCTCCCCGCCGCCCCCGTGCGGTCGCTGATAGTAGACCCGTCGAGTCCAGATTGTATAATAACTAGTTCGTCTATCTGTTTTTTATCGATTAGGTTCGGGATGCCGCGGCCGAGACAGTTGAATGTACGTCGGCATGTCATTGCTCAGAGGTTTTTGTAAGGGACCTGCCTCACTGTTGTTGTAGTTAGTAATCGCAAGTAGATATGTTAAGCTAGATAACTATAAGTACTTCAGAACTTATTTATAACGAAGCTCTATTTAAAGTAGATACTTTTTTAAGAACGATAAAAACAAAGGCAGAAGTTGTAAACTTTGTAAGAATTCAAAAGAAATGAAAATACTTTTCAAATAACAGAACTTACTAAAACTTGATAAGGCATCCATATAAAGTCGTCACATTGATCTTACTTACTTATTTGTTTCTTCACCTACTAAAATTCACGCAGAAAAAGAACGCATTTTAAAAACTCACCCTGTATTATCTTCTTTAAATAAAGAGATTTCTTGGGCCTACATCATACCTAAAGCCATAAATCGGTATTCTTAAATAAAAAAGAATATTGAACTGCAAGTTATTTCAAATACCATAACAGTTATGGAACAAATGAAGCAAGTCGACAGCGCTAGCGGCGGCACTCGTACCTTGTAACTGTCACATAGTATTAAGTTGCTCAGTGACAACTTTGCGCAAAGATGGCGGCAGGTGCTCAGTGTTCGGTGAGCACCGAGCACTACTGAACAACTGAACAAGTTCCCGAGGTGACGTCACAGGCCGAGTGCTCACTGCTGAACTACAGGCGGGCGCGGCCGTACTTATTGTTCGTGTCGATTATTGGAGCGGTCCGAATACGAACTACTTGTGGGTGTCTGACGTGTCGTGTTTGTATTGTTGTTAGCGGTGAGTTATTTTGAGGTGAAGTTGGGATTGAACAGTGACGTTTCTAATAGGAATGTAGTGAAGAGGCTGTTTAGAAATACAGGTCTATTTATGTTGAGTGTTCAAAATAACTCAGTAAAAGTTACTATTCTGAGAGTTTATTTTCCATTTTCAGCTTGTCTAAGGTCGCCCTTTATTTATATAATCAAAACTAAAATGTTATCTACATAATGGGTACCCCATGTTAACTGTGTACTTATGAGCTCCTGTACTAATGTAAGTACATGGGTAGGTACTGCTACGAGCTTACAAACAGGGGTCAAATATAGGTCGAATAGTACAAGTAGCGTTATAGCGTGTTAAATAAACAACCGTTATTACAGTCGACATGAAAATATTGTGTTAAATAAAAGAGAAAACAACTGCGTACAAATAAACGTTCACTCCAGTAACAAGATTATGACACAAACTAATGAATTTTACTGAGAATCGCAACTATCTGAAGAGTAGTTACTTTAGTTAAGGCAGCCCATCTTGCCAGCAGTCAGTGTACTGCGACCCAGGGCCGCGGGCCCCGGCTGGCAGGTACCCGTGTTCCCGCAGAGCCCACTCGTGCCCCTCGTGCCCTCGGCTGCTTCTACGAACACATGTAATTAGGCGCGCTGTGACGTCCAGACACGCCTTCAACTGCAATATGTATTGACAACAAACAAACAGACGCAGAAGGTTCGCTCCTAATCTTTTACTTCCATTATTTTGATGGATATTACATTACGGATGCCTGCGGAGATGAGTACATTCCTTCTACAATTCAGAATTAATGACTGCCATCTGTAACATTGTGAGTATGTATTTAGATTAGACACGGTGTAAAAACATGGACGCGCAAATTGAACCGCGTGTTATTTACATCAGTGTGGAATTTATAATGTTCAGAAACCGGGGCAACAAGGTTTGCGCGCCATGCATCATCTAACTAGGTACCATACATGGTTCGTTTCTGGTTTTACCCGACGCAGCTGAATAACACTATTTTCCATGGAGCTCCTTTCATCTGACCTCCACAAACTTTATTAATACTGAAAACGAATTACCATCATTGACAGGCCTGTTGGTCTAGTGGTTAGTGACCCTGACTGCTATGCCGGAGGTCGTGGGTTCGATTCCCACCCAGGACAAATGTTTGTGTGATGAGCACGATCATTTGTTCTGTGTCTGGGTGTAATTTATCTATAATATGTATGTATTTAGAAATATATAAGTATGTTTATCAGTTGTCTAGTACCCATAACACAAGCTCTGCTTAGCTTGGGACTAGATGGCGTTGTGTGATAGTTGTGGAATATTATATTATATTATTGGTAAGACAAGCTACTAGGGCATCAAGTCAGCAATTACAATAGTGTCTGAATGGTCTATCATTGATTTCATAATTATTGTTAATTTTGACAAGTTTGGTAATTCACTGATAATGGCGTCATTATGGTTTTACAATGGTCAATCATTTTCACATTCCTTTGAAAGAAATGGCACACAATAGTAATCTCGTACCTAGCCATGTTTTTACTATTTGCGAACTTCTTACTGATTCAAATGGTTTATAACATTCTTAAAATTATTTAATGAAATATGGCATAAATAATAATGTTCATATAATATTATTTCACACAATTCTATCACGGGAACATCGGACCAGTAATTGATTAATGAATTTAGCAGACGACAATGGGATCATATTGAAATGACGAATTTATGAAAATAGCAGAATACGATGTACTGTAAGCCTATAAGGACAGCCAAAGAATATCAGACTTTTGACAAAGCGTACTAATACACGGAAGAAACACAGTATGTGGGACATGTGGGTATGGATGACATTGATCACCATCCAAGATCCTAACTCGGTACCGAGTTAGGAATTTAGGATCGATGACCAGCGAGGCTGTAACTTTGAGCCATGAGTTCATCCTTTGCATATAAATTGTGTTAAAAAAAAGCCTTTACCTTATTATTTTTTTGAAGTATTGTAGCTAAACGCCACTGTCGTCCTGGAAGCTCAGAAAGCCTGCGATATTATTGCAGCAAAAATATACAACTTAGTTTTCCCTCATTTCCAGCGTCTTTTATTTGAGAATCAACTTGAACAGAACGTTTGTTTGTCGACCGTATTCTATAGAAAATATTTCACAAACAAAGTTGTGAATCCAAGATGTCGTCCATTCATTACTGCCCATTGTGCTTTATATGAAAAGAAATCCATACAGTTTCACAATGTTCTTAGTAATGATATGAATGACTGAAGATAAACATGCGTCACGTCACATGGTGGCAGTGGGAGTGGTGATGTGGTGGGCAGGTCACTACCAAGATTGTTTTAATACCTATTAGTATACATTATAATTTATACTCATATGAACCTAGTTAGTAAGCCGTTGCCCACGAATTTCTAGAATTAAATGTAGCCATGATGTCATTGTACGGGTTCCATCCTGACTATCTATTTGTCAGAATCAGAATTCATAATCAAGATATACATTTTTCCCTGTAAGAGAAAATAATGTAGTAAAGGAAAATTCATTTGACGGTGAGCTAAAACTCAGTCTAGACTGAGTTCCTAAATAAATTTATACATGATGGTATTAACGTAAGCTCATCAGAGCTAGATCAGAGAAGTTCTATGACAAGTAAGGTAAGGTGGGTTCTGTTTAATTCGCCTTAATTAATAGGTATATTATAAAGGACACTACTTAAATTAAAAATAGTGATTACAGACACGCTGAATATTTGAAATTACTTCTTCATAATATTGTATGGCTGCAGGCGGTGAGTAAGCTAGGCTTAAGGAAACGGGTTCTGATCGCTATTCGCTGATCCCAGACGCGTGCGCATGTGCCCGACCCCGGGACCTCTCGTGAGCCTTCATCTGAAAGATATACAAGCATACATAAGTCGTATAACTCACGAATCGGAACAATTCAAAATGCTCATACAATTTTCTTTTTAACTAGGCATATCTTACTCGCAAGTTAGGGGATGCAATGTAATGTTCTGAAGACTAAAATACTTTTTTTTGTCGATTGTTTCTCTTCCGTCTGGACAAACGCCTCTTCGCACTAATCATCTCAGTTAAAGTCAGTCTATGGAATTGAATGCGAATGGAAACAGTAATGCAGAAAGGGGCCCCGTACCCCTTTTTTATTTCTTCATTGTGAACAATTGAACAAGGACCCTTGTTATTTTTTTTTAATGCAATTTCAATATAATGTATGACAGAGGTATTTGTTTGGTCGTCGCTAATATTCTAGAGGTGTCCTAGTACATAATGAAATAATTAAAAGCAAGTTAAGTTTAAGTAATTAAAATAACTTCACACTTGTATAAGTAACCACACGGTATTGGTACGTGCGGCCATGTGCACAGTTGTAGACATGCAGTCGGCAGTAACTCATTCATTACGGGATGCTCGGAGTAATCGCTAATAAAATACTTTGCATCTTTGGACGATGGTCATTGGTCGGCGCGGTCAGTATGGTCGCCGCCCGGGGCGCGTGCGCCGCTCGGCTACAAATTATGTTATTGCAGTAAAGTTAAACGATGCAGCGCGAGGCAATCTTGTTCGACAAGCATTTATATTTCTCATAGATATTATGGTGTGCACACTGCACGATAATCTAGAGATATCATGTAGTCATGGTTAAGTATAGCATTTTCATAGAGACCGATTCAATCCTTTTGATTAGTTTCTCTACCCTATTCAGTTAGAGACTTGTATGCAAATGTGCATGATTGCATCACACAATGAGGGTAGTTTGTATACAATCAACGCGTACTGTTATCTAATCCAATCACGTGTGACGTTACATGAAAAAGCATAATAAAAAAAAAACAAACACAACTAAAGGGAATAACTGACAAATAAGCATTAGAGAGCTTTTGTTACTGAAAAAAGTCGAACTAAATCATAGGCGAAACGACATTCGATAAATCCATGGAAGTAAAACATTTCGTTTCAACAATAAGACATTTTTTACTACTCCAAAAAAGTACAGAGGATTAAATTATCGTATATCGTGATACCCCACGTATCAGAAACACAACAATAGTATGAAATTATTATTAGTGCCACATTGTGCCAGCCGCGGGCATTTCCCGAAATGGCCGGTCACGCTCGGCTGGGCGGGCACTCGGGCAGCCGGCATTGTCGCCCGCAGCCCCACATTGTGGCAGCGAGCTGAGTTGTAGCCCGACAGGTTCACTGATGAGAACCACCTCAACATTAAAGTCTCTTCACAGAGTTGAGAAAGTATTCACAATTGAATGGATTCACCGACTTATGTGAATCTATTCCATCCATCGGGTGACGGGTATTGTTGTTAGACGTGTCGTTAAGCTGGGACCATACAATAATATGTATTATTTATTACTTCATGCCTTACCAATCGATCACAAAATAACTTTCTATCAGGAATCCAGGTGACGCACAATGCGCCGTTAAATTGAGTTCACTAAGTAAATGAATCACAGTGAATATATGACCATTTGTTATAACGTCATGCCAACTAGTCAAGTCCTAATTAAGGCGAGCCATAACTATAAACGTCATTTGCACAAGATATGCTGTTTGAAACGTTAGCGCTGTGCTAACTTGGGATTAGAAAATGTGGTTTTAGGGCAGGCGTAGGATTATTACAAATGGACATAACCAATAACCAACAAACAACCTTTATTGTACTTCTGTAATAATTTTTCTCTATTGTATGAATCCAGCTTTATATCTGAATAGTAACTTTTCAATCAATTCAATTGTTTTCTGTTGAGAACTTCGTAAAAACTCTGTATGTCAGTACTGAGTTGGCTGCCATCCTACACAAGTTGTTATTAACAGAGGGAAGTAGGTGAACGAGCTGCTCTCAGTACTGACACGTAAGTCTTGTACACGGTAAGTATATGATGTGCCGATGTGCTCGCCCCTTTATGTCACATGTGACACGTGGCCTCGAATGTATTCAGCAGCGGAGCTTTGTTCAACGAGCAGACCCGAGGGTGAATACAAAGTGTACGGTACTGTAGGTACATAGCAGGTATCTCTACAGCGCTGTTTAAGAAACTCTCAACGGCTCTAATACCAGCGCTTGTTACTTCGGACGTGACGTGCGTCGCAATGCTTTACCGAGCTCAACTTTGTGAACTAAGATCGATTCGATATACTTACGAGAAACTAATGACATTCGTGCGACGTGCCTCTAGTACAGGCTCGTGTGGGGGGAGGGGGGGGGCACACAGGACCGCGTCTGTGCTCTCTAATGGAGTTTTGATACGCGCCCCGTGGACCGGACGCGGCCGACATTAGGCGCGACTCAATTGGACGCGCCCAACTAGGAAATTATCGTTTTAGCCGCGGCTAATGCTCCTACGATTATTCTCCAAGCTTCCAGGAAACTCATACCTACCTAATCATAGTTTCGTTAAACAGAGTTCGTTAGGAAAACATTTACCACTAACTATGCGTGAAATCTAAACCTTCACGACAAAAGTCGGACGAATACCTCGATGTTCTCGTTAAATCGTTTACAAAACACACAGTTCTTGATATCGTTCTATGTTTAACGTCATTCTAGTTAGCGTGATATAATTGTGTTGTCAGTCGCGAGTCGTGCCACATTACCGGTCGTTATGTAAAAAGTGTCATGTGTGCAATTAGCGAGATAAGGGCGATGGCAGATAGTCCCGCCCCCGCCTCCCTTGCACCCCCGCTCGTACGTGTGCACTGCACATTATGCGACGGAAGTGCACGATTTAATTGTAACCCTCCGACTAACTGCACGTCTGTCGCTGCGACAAACATGCTACATACTATTGCTATGTAGGAATATTTGCACAAAGAATTCTCACAAATAGGTAGGTAAAACTTTTTGAAAGTGTGCGCTGGCAGTACTCTGTCATTTTACAATTGGGGTGTATGAGATCCATCTACTAGCGGCTCTCCGGACAACGGCACCACAGGCTACCTGTTACCTTACCTGCGGTGACAGCTGAGCTCGCGCTTAAACTTCATACAAACAAAAAACCCTAAGTTATCTGTTTCCTGTGCGGGTGCATAAGTGTATATTTTTCGTAAACAGGATGCAACCACCACTTATCACTAAATCTAGCGCGTCTGGCATCGCGATCGCACGATGTCTAGATTTCCTGCGTGTGCTTCCGCCACACTCTGTGAGAGTCGCCAAGCATCGACACAGCATTGATCCTATCGTACATTAAACGTGGATGCCAAACAAACACTGATTCACTGATACGTGATACGTACTACAAACACCCAGTATACAGACCGGCCCCGAATGTAACTCACATTGAAATCGCTAATTGCCTCGCTAAAGTATCGCCTGCCCGGCGGACGCCGGACGGCAGGTAGTGTGCCCTGTCATTTACGTTCCCTCGTAATTGGCCCGAAATGATTGGTTGCTTGCTATTCCCTTTCGTGTCGCACAGACTTTTTTGGACTAGCAAATGACCTGTCTATGTCGGAGTTGAGTGGTTGAAAAGCAGTCGAGCTATATTTATCATTGCGATTTATACGCGTTTTGCATGCGACTATGTTCTGTAGGCCGCCATCGCGCCAGTCGCCCGGTCCGCCTACTGTGCATTGGCAGTCGATATGCGGCCGCGCGGCCCTTAGCCAACGGCGTTTCCTAAAATGCGCTCGAACCACAATGGAGTTGTATCGATGCGATGGTTCGTTTCTCAGAAACAGCGAGACTTGCCTTTGGTACGCCCCGACGTACCGCCGCGCCGCGCCTATGTATGCCTAATGGGTACTCCGTGTGAGAAGTTCTCGGGATGATGTTACGTAGGGCGACCATGCGGCAATATTCAGCGCCTGCACGGTATTAAAAAGTAATAAATTCTTGTATAAATTAAAGCCGGACATTTTTCATCGACTCCTAACATAACAGATGGCCCAACCGGCACAGTTCTCAGGGCGGGGTTACGAATGAGGATTTATAATTAACGTACTGGTTTCCTCGCAGTATTTCGTGCCCTGAATCCGGTAATTTTGAACGTACGTCTGTCGGTAATTACCGCAGCCATGTCCGATACTGATACCCTCGACCGCAGGGTTATCACGACACAGTACACCTCACAGCCAGCAGGCAGGCGGCACAGGATGTGGCCGGCTGCCGGAGCGCCGGACCTACTCAACCGTGACGTACACGGACATCATTTATTTATTACGTGAAGTGAGTCGACTGTTCTTAATTATAAACATAAAATTCACGCTTCAATCCAGTTTAATGACGCTCTTGAACATGTTTGAGTGCTAATGCAATTAGAAGCAGATATGAGAGCTACTCGATAAATTAATTAGAGAAGCACCGCGCACCCGGGAGCCCCGCGCAGGGCGGCGGCGAGCCCCCGGCCGGGGGAATACTGAAATACACTGCCATGTTTAATATTTATGCGAATATTATATTTAACTTTCAAACTAGTTTTATGCATAACGCATTACACGTCCGTAATTCCCAAAGGGGCGAACCAAATCCGTCCTCGGGCCGTTTCCGATGAGCGTTGCGATAGCGTCGTTAATCGGCCATCACGACCACAAAGCAGTATAATGGGTACCTACGTAGCTGTGGTAACATTTAGTATGTTTCACAGGTAAAACCGAACACATTTTATTCATTAGAGACTCCATAATGCATTAATTGCGTCAGAACGTGGCTGACTTTCACCTACAGGCTACATCGTTTATTCATCGTCCAATTTAATTATCTTTTGGCTACAATTTTGGAGCTCGAGCAGTCCAAGTGTCCCAAGAGGTCCACTTCTAAAGATGGGCTTCCTCATCGCCCGCTAGTCTCATTAGAATAACGTCTGTAGTAGTACCGTCTTGATAGGTACGAGTATCACAGCGGACTTAGACTTGGAGTCTAAACATGCCTACGTTGGCTTCTTGCTTGACTTCACCCCACTTTGTGATTACAACAAGCCCCACTAAACGTTAGGTACCTACATAAGTAGCGCCCGGTGGGGTTCTAATAAGTGGTTGTTCTGATTGATAGATTGATATAATGAGTGGTTGCTTCGATTGACGGATTGAGGTAATAAGACTAATAAGTAGGCACGTTGCACTTGCCAGCGACAGATGGCGTTGTCGGGTACGTTCTCAGAGTATTTCACACATTTTTTAAATTGTATAACAGTGAGAAATATTTATTTAATTAAAGTTAAAACTAAGAAGAAACCAACATCTCTGTGAAATTGTGCACATTTATTCTTCTATGTAACAGATTTGTCATAGAGATTAATCGTAATTTGCAATAATTACTAGAAGTCATTATTATATTTCATAACATCTCTTTTCGTTGCCAACGACATATAATATGGTCTCAGTGGATAAATACCTACTTATGTATGACTTTCGAAACATTAGAATTATCCTACATTTATAATAAATTCAGTTGTAAAAGTGGAAACATGAATAAGTTAATTAACATCAACGAATATTAAACAATGGTTTTTGCTTAAGAGCAGACTGAATCATCAGACCAAATAGTATTTACTTTCATATTTATGTAAACTCACATTTGCACAGAACAAGTCTCGAGAGAATTTCAGTTTGGAGATTAGAAAAGAAAATTATAGTTCAACAACATTATTTATTTCATTTCGTATCTATTAATTTCAGTAGATATTGTTTTCAGTTTCATTTATTATCAAAAAAGTCTTCAATTTCGGTGAATGAAATATTATCTAGGTATATAAATAATATATTTCTGTTTATTACGAGCTATGTAACGTACAATTTCAGTTTGGCCGCGCCTCTTTCTCAAATTACAGTCATGTGCCGTCTGATATATTGGAAGTTATTGTTACTAAATGAAACACAAACAGTCGGTGCCTCTGCCCCTCTGTTTGATAAAAAATAACATCGTAAATGTTGGAATCGTTGTATACAATGAGTACGAAGCTTCACACATCTATAGGGGTGCGTCCACTTGTGCCCAGCAGATGCATTGTCATCATTTGGAAAGTAAGGCGCATTGTGATCGGTGGATCCATTACATTAGCAGCATACAATAACACCCGGCCGACACTAGCAGACTCATATTATTACATTGATGGCTGAGAGCAAGGGTAATAAGGGTACGTAATGAAAAGTGTAATTTATACTTACATATTGTAGCACAAATCACCATAATTTTCGCTCACATTCACTCAAATGAGCTGTCTGTCTGTGTCTGAGACTCATAGAGACAGTTTGTGCTTCAACTTGAAGTGTCTATGCAACTATAAATAATATAATTAAAGTAACTTAGAAAGATCTACTTCATTTCCACAGTTATAATTGGTTTGGAGAGTAGATGCAACGCTAGGATGTAAATAAAGTCTCGCTTTCAAAGTGTTAACTTGGTCCCGAGTACTCCCGAGTTCGTAGAATGACTTAAAACATGAATTTCAAAACTATCCTCAATATTTACATTTACTGAACAAGGATTACCTTAGAGACGTGAGATATGTGAGTCATGTGAGTGTGAGAGAGAAGCAAATAGGCACTGAACTAGGTGTGTGGTAATAAAAGTTGAATGACACGACAACCGAGCCTGAATGTATAATATAATTTAGCTAATTTAAATAAGCTCTGCTGTTTGTTTTATTGTAATGATTTTACTGTATGATAATTAGGTGGATCATTTCGCACATCTGTTGGAGAACAGTTACTGTTCCTCTGTGTGACTGTGCGAATGTTTCACTATATCTAGCTGTTTTGATCATGTGTTGGTTTGTCTGTAATTAGATAAGATAATGATTAGGTAAGGCAGATTCCGATTACTTTTTCTAGTAAATAACATTACTGCTATCATCCTTTAGGGTTAGCACAGCATATCTTTTTCTTCTATAACACTTCTCTATTCGGTACTGCTAAGTGTCATCTCCTAAAATATATTATGTAATATGTAAATAAAATCTGAAGTGTCTCGGCTTGTGATGGGTAGTAGAACCATGAACTTAATTTATCTAGCTAAATATAGGTGTGGGTTTATCTACTATGAGCTACACTTGTGCCATCGAAGGGTTAGCCTGCGTTCATTACAGTAACCATTGTAGTAGTTGCCAATTACAAATTGCTGAACCAATAAGACAGAAAACAAACATCGTACAGTATGTACCGTGAGACAGGTCTCACGTGCCTATGTCCGGTGTCGAACTGCAGTAGCAACTGATTGATCGGCCCACAGAACTAGTTCCACAAACACTAACTTTACTTCAAAGCCGTCAGCTTCCGAGAAGACTGGTCAACTGATCGATACAGACAGACGGACTCCTGGAGCCAGACCTCGACGCATAAATAACGCGCGGCTTTGTCCGGGCAACTTACATTTTTCACCCGGACGCCGGACACCCGGACACGGCACAGCGGACACGAGATATATTATGATGTATGTGTTGTGGATTATAGATGTCGCTACTGATACAGTTACAGTGGAAGCTGGAAGCAACGCTTTACAAATGTGTGTCGAGGAAGAAACATCGTGCACGGATAGTACTCTGTGGCACGGATGACAAGAGTGTTATTAATGTATGTGGAGATGTTACGACGTCATCAGTTTTGGTCAGAAATGTGATTATGTAATTGAAGATATACCTACTCAAGGAGAATGTCACACATCAATACCTACCAATCATTTGCATACATGTTTAACAATCAACAGATGTTGTGGTATTTCCACAGTAGCCTGTAATTCTACGAATGGTGGAAAAAAGGAATGACGAACAATTGATGAAGCAACGGTACGACCTACAAGATTTATCTAGTAAACTTGACTTAGCATGCACCGAGCTTCTTCTGAAGTTTAACTCAAAATCAGCCTGAAAGTTCGTGGTAGGGCCGCCTGCGACCGGCAACGTGCTGAACTTTTATGCGATAGTTCCTTGATTTGATTTTCAGGAGGAATATACGAGTACTAGAGATGAGATGTTTTTGTACGAGGAATAGAGTCGTCTTCAGCGATGCAACTATCGTTTTATTTACTCCTCGGTCCTCACTTATATTACCTATACCTCGACAACTATTTATGTACATTTTACATTTATATTTACATAATTACGTATTAATTAACTTAATAGTACTTCCATGAATACCTAATATAGCCGTAAAAGCATTTACAGCACATATCTTCCTACCTACCATTACAAAGTGTTCATAGTGGCAAGCAACTCTAATAAAGTACATTCCTTCAACAATTTTATGAGCAATAGCAAGTCATAAATGCGATACGATCCGAGATAGTTTTCATTGCTGAGCTCTTGTTGGACTATAACCGGCGCAGCGCGGCCGCTTGCAAACTATCCACATTTCATGTAATGGCTGCGGGCTGCGATATTACCCTCATCACGTCAAACAGGTGACGTATTTAAGTGGAATTACTTCAATTTCGTTCCACAGCACCAGTCGAGTGCTCGCCATGAGACTGCCCGCGCTACTGGGAATGGTAATTACCCGCTTTGTTCACACTGAGCTCACAAAGGTAACAGACGCGAGTAAATAAAAGCTAAAATACGAACATTACAGCAGTTATCCGCGCATAATAACGAGGATAATAGTGAAATTTGAATAATTTGTGACTCGTTATGACTGTTGCTAGTTTGAACGAGCGCGCTTGTAGAGAGTTGGCCGCGCACGCCAGCCGCCGCCGCACCGCCTGCACTGCGGGGGAGCCGGGGGTGGCGGGAGGACGGGGGAGAAGACGTGCGCTCACAAATTAATGCTTAAAATATTTAATTAATCATCGCCAAGTTAATGCGTCTGCTGGGCGTTGCCATGACGATCACAGAGTATTACCAATTATATCGTAGTGAGCCGCCGCCGCACGCCGCCGCCGCGCCGGGAACATGATCGGCTCTTAGTCACGACTTTAGAATTCAATCTCCTTTGATAGCGCGACGCGGGACGTGTGGGTGAATACCTTCACATTTTTTCCTTAGAAACGCTTTCGATTCTACAAACCTATGCAGGAAAAATACTCGGAACACAAACAAATGTTTTACGACTACAGCCATTCGCGTTTGGCACATAAAACAATATTACTGCAGTTGCCGGTTGCGACCATTTTAATTACTTTCTGTAAACAAAGTCGTTCTATCCTTACGACGATCAGGCGCTGCAAGGACTCGTGGCGGACGTTCCAAATAGCTTACTGTGTGGGGGCACAGGGAGCAAAGCGCACTAGCTAGATATAGTTATCCCTCGGTAGAGCTAAACGAAATACTATGTTACAATATGCACGTTAGGTGTACGTAAGTAGTTTTGGATTTTGTGAAACTTTAAACGAATGTCAACGAAGAGGAAGTTCCGTAGTTTATAGGTAGCGTAGCTGATACATAAAGAGGTATTGGGGCGAGTGCTCGGCAGCCGGCGACGATTGACTCCTAACGACTCAATATAAAACGGCTCAACCGTAACTAGAGCCTCAGACGAACAATGCTATAGCTTTTAACGGTCATAATAAAAGGAGAAAGCCCATAAAGTGCGAAATATAAAACGCTCGCCGTAAAAAGGTAACTTAAATAAGTTTATTGCGCGCCGTTACTTTAATTTGGACCTCCCGAGGCACCTAACGTGCCTGTAGGTAGGTACTGATATAGGTAGTGCGCGACCTAACAATGGTGTGAGAGCATGAACAATGGCACTGGAGTGGTGTACTTTGTCGGCCCCGTTACGTGTTAAATATCAGGCATTGTCCTTTAAATAACACGTCACCTTTTTACTTTAATGTATTTTTCACAACAGCGTTTGCGTGAATGGTCGTGTCGCAGTCGCACTCCAGCCTGAAGCGCTACTCGTGTACGATTAGAAATATAAGTTGCGAAATTGCTTTTGTGCAGACGTGGAGCCGCCTTGGATGCAATAAAGCCCTTACAGAATAGTTGGCAAAGTCGATAAAAGTAGGAGTCGAAACGACCTAGAAACTATAAAGAATCCCTACAAGCTCGCGCAAGGCTTGCATGCGCCGGCTGCATGTGTTACTATGTAGCATGTACTATGTGAGCTTATGTACTGGTAGAGACGTGGCTTCCTCTCGGTGTGGTGGACATAAAGCGGGTGCCAATGACGACATTATAACAGTAGTCGCGCTGATCTAATTGAACTTTGCCCGCCGGGGACGGCTGAAACTGAACGGGTCACTTGTTTCACGGGAATTCTTATTTATGTATCGTTTCCAACAGAATAAAGCATGTTCTAAGTTGTTATTGAAAGATATGTCCTTTTATGGACATGAAGTTTTATCATTCTATCACAAAAACTGTTGTTGTTGAAATAACAGAACTTTGCTATTGGATTGCTACTTGTATTGTATTCAAACATCTGTATGTAAGTATTGCTATTTCAAAAACTTTTCTTACTTCGAAGTTCACACAGAGCTCCCAGTTTTATGAGTATTCTAAATTCTAAGCAACCACAACAAAGTAAGTATATTGCAAATGAGATGTGTCGCCAGCTCGTCTGTAGTCTATGGAGCATGCTTTACATCTCGGAGTAAAACGAAATGGCGGCCGGTGGAGGAGCTCCTGAACATTAATTTGTGTGCCACTGTCGACAGAACACTGCAGCTGACGTTATGTATGACACATAACTACACAAATGATTTTTTTTATGGATCAAAGCGGTTCTTACTATGTTAGCATATATCATGCATCATAAGTTTGGTAACTAATAAGTGTTCTTCAACAGTCATATTCACATTACTCAGTTACTACGGAGGCCTGACGCTATGATATTCGTATCACATGAAATGTGATTACAAAAATACTTTTTGAAAAAAAAAATTATTTAAAGAAAAACAAAAAACCCGACTGCGTAGAAACTAATTTTAAAAGATACGTGAAAAAAATAACTTAAATAAAAACTAAAAAGAAAGAAACAAGCCCAACAGAACAGCAGGAAGACTGAACAGAGAAGAATATCCTAAACTATTAATTAAAATGAAAAATGATAAAAGAAACCTAAAGATGATTTTAAAATACCTATTCAACGACACCCCACTTGACATAGTTCATCAACTTTTTTTTTTTTCATTTTGACAATATGGCGTCTGGTTGTCGCTGTGGTGAATTTTGATTACTGTCATGTCTTTAGTGACACTCGCAAGGTTAAGACGAATCGATTGACGTAAGAATGATCAAAATCGGCCTACGCATTTGGTCTCTAGAACGCCACATAGAAAAAACATACATACACACATAGACTGATAAACACATTACCCTCCTTTACGCCGCGCAATCGGGTAAACAGGGAACCAACTTCAAAACCAAACCCAAAAAAGTGTAAAATAACTTTTCTTTCGGAAGTCGGTGGCTTTGTTTTTTATTTTATTGACTATGGCCACGGACTTCCGAGCAACTTCTACGCGGGCAACTTCACGAGATATCCATTATTGTTATATACTAAAACCTTCCCCCCCAGAACGTAACGAACACTTTTCTGAAAACCGCGTCAAAATCGGTTCAGCCAAACGCGAGATAATCGCGGACAAACATGCAATCGTCACTGAAAAACTACAATCCAAGCACAGTATAAATATGGAATCCAAGTAAGCAAAAAACGGATCCACGCGGGCAACGTCGCGGGATATCCATTAGTGTTATAAATACTAAAACCTTCTCCAGAATGTAATGAACACTTTCATGAAAACCGCATCAAAATCAGTTAAGCCAAACGCGAGATAATCGCGGACAAAAATACAAACATACATACAGGTCGAACTGAGAACCTACTTTTTTTTGAAGTCGGTTAATAATATTCTATTGGTAAACAATTCAAGGTAAACACTTATTTTCCTGAAAGCGGTAAAAATATTTGTGTTCAGGTGCTTCAGGGTAAAATTACTAAGAAATAAAATGAAGAAATACTTTCGTTTGTTAAAACTTTCCGCTAAAGAACACGTGGCGTCGGGGTGGAAACAGAACAGAATTTACTAACTCACATTTTATCTAATTAAACAAATTAGGTACTAGGTACTTGTCTTCATTTTAAACTAGAATGTATCGTTTAAAGCAGAAGTAAGCAGATGAATGTGCAGTGTTGTAACTGACGTTCACGTTTACGAAAGCATGGCTTGTGTAAACCGCAAGTTTTAAGATAATAATAAAAAAAGTCAGTCAAAAGATGGCGGCAAGCTAAAAAGCCGAATGTTGCCGATTAAGCCTCAACAGAATTAGTGTCTACAATCTACATATTACCTACTCTCGTTCAATATGAATCTGTCTTTCAGATCAGCATCCAGATAAATATCACAATCCCTTATTCATCCAACTGCCGTCATGGCGGCCGGCGGCGCGCCGGGCGAAGCGCTCGCAACGCTGACACCCTTGAGAGCGCTTGTTCAAACAACTTCCTTGAGCCGACTACATAGGTACGTACAGTACCACGTAGTATACACTACATACAGGCAGATTAGATTAGATTGATTCGATTAGTCTCCGCGTGTTTGTTTGTGCACATGTGTACATACCAGCATATGAGATGGGAAGCATCTTGTAGATGTTTAGACGCCACTCGATCACGCTGTTACGGAATTAAACAAATGAATGCCAGATAAGCACAAGATTATTTTTATTCTTACCTACTAAACGCTCAAAATAGACTGTTTTTCGCAAACAATGAAATATTTAAGGACTTAGTTGAAGAGTTAAGAAGTATTTGCCCATTATACCGGGTTTGGTTCCAGTCGATCACAACAATTTAGGAAACAGGAAACTTAAAAACGACACAAGCTTTTCACGCTTCTTCACATTTGGGTTTCTAAAGAATCTCCTCGCTTTATAAATATAAACACCTACCACGAAGTCAAGGCGTGTAACAGGAGAAATAAATCCCGAGGCCCTGCACACTATCCATACGGTGCTGTATTCCAGGAAGGGGCTCATTTAAAGCTATGTGCAAACACCTTTATTTTGCTTTGTGTTATTATTCCCCGTTGAACGGTCAGGTTACATTGTTAGAGGGGTGATGGGTCCCATCGACCCTACGCGTCACCTTGAATACATAGGTACAAAAAATACTTTCCAATTATATTGAGATAATGTGTGTGAAGTAAGCGCATAGTTTTTCTCATGAAAGTAGTTTTTTGTTGGGAACCAATGTACCCAAGACGGAGACTCAACATGTCGACTTCTCGTGTCGTGACGAGTAACAACGACCAGATAGACGGTACCGTCCTCGTGTCTGCTGAGTGATAATTACAGTCGCAATCATTAATCTGTGTAGCAAGCGTGCTGCGTGATGTGAGTTCCCATCACTTTGCGCTGGAGATATTCACGGCTGTTAACTCTTCAATCGCTTCGTTATGACGCTGATAAAACTGAGTTCATCAAACGATGTGTTTCAACCACAAACGTTAACGCCATAGTCTACACTGTAATTAACATTCTTAAAAAAAGCTTAATCTCCACCGTTGCCGTCTTCATTAATTATGTACGCTTTTTTGATTGAAGTAAAATGTTGGAGTCATCTGCGGCGCGTCTATTAGTTTCATTCATAACGGCTTCGATACAAAATCGATTATGTTCATGTCTACGAGAAACCGATTTCTTTTGTTGTTCACATAATGGAAAATACTTTGGAACTACAGAATTCTACAGTTTCGATCAATAAATAATAGGTTCGGCAGAGAGACAGGCTCTCTCTATTGTTATGTTACTTATCAATAATAAGTAGGTCTCCTTTCTGTTTCTCATTCACCGCCGCTGCCTTCATAAAGTCCTCAGTTATCTAGGGATGTACAGTACAATCTCAGTTATCACCATGAAAACACAATGATCAAATAGCGTGAAATCACGTCACAAGTCAGAAGGTCGTGGGTTCGCATCCGCCACAGCGCAACCATAGCGAACTATTGAGTTAGTAGAACATTCAGAAGGCAGGCTTGGTAAGGTCAAAGTATTTAATTGGCGTCATACTTGAACAACTAAATATTATGTTTTTGTGGCTTCGCGACCTTTACCGCTACAACAACTTTCTTCAAAGTGAAAATATATTGTGCAAATTGCACTTAAATTAACGGCGAGGTGATAAATTCATATGGCTACAACATACCTAGAAAACGGCATAGTAGAATATAATGTGTTATAAACATCACGATCCTTCGCATAAAATTCTCCCAATAATAGGAGAGCCATTGAATGCAGAACGCTGACAATGCACAAGATGGATCGAAGTGCGGAGTGTGCAGACAGACGCGCACAATGGACACTGGAGGCTGGACCCGGGACACTGGAAAGCACTACGAGGACGTCATTATTTATCTAGTTCTATAAGTGTAGGAACTACAATTTTTATTGATAAGGAAAATCTGCGATAATACTCATAGCTCGAGACTACTACCGTGCTTCCGGTAAGGATGTAACGAAACGGGGTCATAGAAAAGTATGTTGTTCCAGATAGAATCGGTAAAACATGCTTACCATCTGTAGCCATCTTCATAACAAGTCAGACAAACATCATATGAGCCATGATACCTGCGCCATTTTGTTAGATACGCAATGTAAATGTACAGTTGTATATCCACCCACCTATTGCGTGCCAGGACTATCAAATTATCAATAACATCTCTTGCCTAAGGGCGGTACACACTGGCAGACAAACATTTCGTTAGGGACGGGTAGTGCCATGACATCGCCCCCCTCCCCCGCCCCGTGAGCTCGCTCCCTTCCCCCGAGCCGGCCCCTCACCGCTTTGATCTCTCTGTTCTTAATTACTGGCTTCTAAAAAATCCGGCGCAAGTTTTATGGAAGTTATAAACGCTTCGGTGTAGCTACCGCACCTCGCACACTCACCAGGTAAGTTAGAAGGACTGCAGGAACACTCGCCTCACTGGATGAACACTAAAGAGTATACAAAGGGAGCACTTATCTTTAATTGTTTATTTAAATACGTAGTACAGGTCTTTGAGCTGAAAGTACGAGTACAAACTGAAATTCAGAACTATGAATTGTTCAGTAGACAAAATTGTTAAAGGAATAAGAATTAAATTTTGTACAAAGCTAAACCGGTTATGAAAACGGGGCCACATTTATCACATCTAAGTAAACTGTGTTGAACCCTCTGTACTCCTCTCAGTGGGCGCACACGGCACAAACCGCTCGCCGCGATCGATCCTAATGAGATATTTTAAATACACTGTACCTGTAGTCCGGGGCCGGGCCCCCGGTGCAGACTCAAAGTGAATACCGCCGCGTGTACTACATCGCAGACACTGACGAATACCGACGACTATGTAGCGCACATAGGCGCGACCAGAGCACACACGTTATCGGCGGACGTATATGTGTGCACCTAGCCTTAGGACGAACCGTTCCTTCACGCAAATATTTGTACAAAGAGAAGAACTTTTTCAAATATTCCCCTTTTATCCCTGTATTCTTACTGAGTTGAACAAATACAAGATGAAGACTTTACTTTTTGTCTCTATTATTAGATTACCTACTATGAAAATCTGTGATAATACCAGCTTTGCCTGAAACCATCGCAATGTCAAGCGCTAAGGGAATCCATTTTAAAAGTAATACTCTTGTACGAGTATGTACTATTCCAGTTCATAAGTCGGCGCAAGGCTGCGCTTATAGTAATTTATAATTAAATAGCGTCCCTAAGTCTCAGTGGAAGAAGCTCTAGTAAGCTAAGTAAGTACCTGCATAACGTAATAAGTATTAGGTACACCGCGGCGCGGCGGGAGCCCAATTATATAATACTATTTATTATCCATCCTTCGTAAACCCTTTTCAGATTATAATCTAATCCCGAATGCTAATCAATAGGGACTGAGCTGAGCCCTTTATCGTCACAACCAGCAGTTGAACTATTCAAACGATGGAATTATTTATTGTTCTCGACGTTCTCTTGTCCCTAATGCATGTAAATCCCCATTAAAATAACGTTCTCACGAAATGTAATCGATATTTAATTGATTTGGGCACTGTTCTCATAAAACTCGGCTACATGTTTCAGTAATCTTTAATACGTATCTGGGAATAACAAAACATTAAAGTTATTCTGCTTTTTATTGAAATTATCTCGTAAAAGTAAAATTATTGAACGCCAAGCGGACGAGGAGCGGACCTCTTCTGGTGTACATTTTGAAAATTTCATTTTATTACCTACCTTTTATACTTCTGATAGCATATGATTACTTACATAGCAATTTGGGAACAAACTACAATGAACAGTTGGAAATCCTCGAAAGTCATTAGGCAAAACCGTGTTGTTTGGGTCTCTGCCCAGTACTCAGTCGTTACTGCTAACAGTATTGCTACTGCCAACCCTGCCAAGTTCTGTACGAGGCAGAGAGCACAGCTGATGACATCCACTTATATTTTTAGCCTATCTGCTAAACACTACCATTTTTTTTCTGCTAAGTCGCATGCGTCATCTTGATGTTCTTGATAAATGGTATCAATGCAATGCGGTTGACGTGTTGTTTTGTTTAATTAATGTAGGCAATGGAAAGTTCGATTTATCACGTCACACGGCGAGCTCGTTCTACTGGTTTCCTAGTAGCGAGCTCATTTGGGGAAATATTAATGACGTCATCACACGATAAAACTTTACTCAGATTATTTTAAAGCCTGTTTTAAATGTAGCGTGTTCTGCTGAAACAATGACTGTACAAACTAAACCTACAGACGACACGGAAAGTATAAAAAACATAATAAATGGCTGTAATGTAAGACTGCATTTTATTTCGTGACACATAACGATTTCTTGTAACATCATAGGTATATTAGTTTAACGTGTTGTGCAATAAACTGTCGCTTAAATTGTAATTTATTGTGGTATCACGATCACTTCTCAAATTGAATGAGATGTCCTTATTTTATTGAACAACGGAGAATTGTACACCCCATGTGGTATCTATAAATCTAGTATTTATGGTACGCAGTCTGGCGAGCACCTACTAACGTAGACTTTTTCAGTGACCTGGTTTGAGTAGTTTCTGAGAAGTTACTTCCTTCGTAGGAACACAGAGCTATGGCCTGCAGTGGCCCAGTTGCTGCTGATCATTTATTTACATAGTTCCATCGAGCTGTCGCCTGTCGCGGGGCGGCGGCGGGCCCAGGCAGCGGGTCGTCACCACGTCGCCTCGTCCGCTCGGCGCGGGCCCGCGGCGCGGCCCATTCTGATAACCTTTCAATTCCATTGATTTATTAATCGCTGCCGTCTCCCTGCAGTATGAGGGAGAGGGAGGGGGGGCACCTCTCCCTGAACCATTATTTTTAATTATGAAATATCCGGTTTCAGTGTTAAGTGAGCGGGGGCGACCGGGGCAGAGGGGGGACAGAAGGCAACTAAGTGCTGCTGCAAATATGTATACCTATTGTTACTTTTTATTAGATAGGTAATAAATGGAACACCTCCGTAAAGCTATTAAGTACAACTCATGTTTCAAACACATACAAATGTTTAACAAGTCAGTTGGTCTTTATGCTAGCAACCGCAGCACCCGCGCAATAAAATGTAGGTAGAGTACCGTCCGTTACGCGTGATCGTTGGAAATACTTAATTAAAGCTGAACGTGCTGAATACATAAAAGCATCAGCGTCAAGAAACGAACACTCTTATAAAAACCTTTCAACTTAACAACCATCTTAAATAAAAAGGATAAATCATAATTAATTTTGCTATGTGCTAATGGGTAATGGGCCACTAGCATATATAGGTAAAGTAACACTCCCTAATCTCATCGCACACACATTATATAGTAACGACATCATAACCTGCAGAACTGCTTCCCTTTAGAAGTAGTCGTGCTTGGGTACAATGTGCTCGGAGAGCCGGTACCTCGGTACCGCGGGACAAAGGTTCAGAAAGAACTATTGGAATGGATATTTTTCCAAACTGTAATTTAATTCCTTGGACATAAAAAAACTTTTTCAAAAAAAATGTAACCGCCTTCAAAAACAACCACAAAAAAGGGTAAAATAACCTACAAAATAACTTTTCTTTCAGAAGTCGGTGCCTTTGTTTTTTTTTTCATTTCATTGTTTTTTTGCCACCGACTTCTGAAAGAAAAGTTATTTTGTAGGTTATTTTACCCTTTTTTGTGGTTGTTTTTGAAGGCGGTTACATTTTTTTTGAAAAAGTTTTTTATTTTACTCTTTTTAGTTTAAATATTCAACTCAAATTCTTGTCAAATAAATCATTCTCTCTCAAGTGCACAATAAGTTAATAAAATTCCCTATCTCAAAAACTACTGAACCGATTTTGATGAAACTTGCAGTATTCCGTAAGTTAAACAATACTTAGTACAACAAAAAAAGAATTACTTAAATCGGACTTGTAGTTCCAGAGATATGCGAACACAAACTAAATCAGTCGATGCCTACTCCAAGCCGTTGAGGAGTTGTACCTTCCATCATCAGCTCATCCACCTGAGATGATGATTATCAGATGCAAATACTTGAACAGCTTTAGAAAATATATGAAAATGGTACTATGTGCCTATAAAATTTGAAGGTTGCCCTCGATTTCCCTGGGATTCCATCATCAGATCCTGACCTGATGAATATGGGACCAATTGGAAAGTATACCCTTTCAAACAAAAGAAAAATTTTCCAAATCGGTCCAGGCGTCTTCGAGAAATCGGGGAACATACATAAAAAAAAAAAAAAAAAAAAAAAAAAAAAAAAGATTCCGACGAATTGAGAACCTCCTCCTTTTTTTGAAGTCGGTTAAAAAGTAAAGAGATATCTGTAGCCGATATCTGTGCAGCGTGCAGTGGAGCGCACAGACCGCGGAGCAGACGACATTAACATGAGAATGTGATCTCACGCTAACTCACATCAAGATGACATGTCTCAACTGGGACACATTCGAAGGGGCACCTCTTTGTGCCGTTTGAAAGGATATTCTGTTATGTTCAGTTTAATTAATGCACGTTGTGTGTGACAGTATTATGCAGTAACAGTATGCACATAGTTTTGGAACACTTTTATTATTTGTGGCTTCTCATATTGTTATGAAGTATAAGCTATGTTAAATTAGTTGAATCCTTTACGTACACATAATAATTATCTACGGCGTAGCGTCGTAGCCGTTCGTAGACGTCCAGTGACGTCACTCGTAGACTCGTAGACCGCTGATCTAACATTTTCCGAGTACCCGAGAGAGGTGATGCAAGCCTTCCAAGTTCCAACTAGTTTCTACATTGTACGTTAATACCTGCCAAGGTTAGGAGCAGAGAACAGCCTTCATTCTGTGCGCAATACGGGCTGAACAATGTTCAGTAACACTGGACTGCAGTACTATTATTAAAATCTTTTTAAATTAAGGTGGTTTATTATGTTCAAAGAGAATGCATTATTTTTTATACTAACTACAAAGCATTAGTAAATTCTACGATCCTTTATGTTATTAAAAAATCCGGATCCCTTACAAATACCCCTTATTTTTTTATTATTAAGCAAAGCGGCGATAATATTAAATGTAATGTGTCGAAGGGGATCCCGTGCAGCGCTGTGTGAGAGAACCGCTCAAATTATCGTCACAACAATAACATTAAAGTGCTGCGTGCACGTGGGGCCGAGAGCCGAGCGCCGAGCTCTGCGCCGAGGACGACTGAGTGTAAAATCGAACGTAATTAAAAACCTCGTCGAGATTACTACTGCCATTGTGGAGCGCTGAGCGCTTCATGTGGAATAGCCTATTATCGAAAATGCCCCACGAAAAATAACAAAAGCGATCGCGATGTGCAGCGTTATGAAATGAAACGGAACGAGGAGGGGTGCACTGAGGTGGGGGGTCAGAGGGGTAGACGAGCGCAAACATTAATGGCATCGAGTCCTATGTATCGATTCATTTCGTTTTTCTATCAGGCGCCGTCAGAGGCAGCTGACGCGGGCGCCGCCGCCGGGGGGCGCCGCACGTCACTCTGCTAACTGCAGTTGTTATACAAGGCTCGCTTGCAAATTACCTGCCTCCCATTTACAAACGAGCGAGTTGCAACTTTGAAACAGGCTCATTTGTTTTTCTGGGTAAGCGAGTAAACGACTGCTAAATTACTGTATTTTGTTCAAAAGTACTGTAGGAACTAGTTTACCGATGAAATTGTACATAAACTGGCCAATTTGGAAAGTTTTGAGGCGACAGCAGTCTTTAACACGCCAGCAAAGTACCTTCGTTCGTGACGCCAATAAAAAAATACCCCCCGGCCAGTGAAAGAGGGTCAAAAACCTCTCATACCCAGCTTGCTGTTATTTTTCGCCACTCGCAGAAATTCTGTTCCCCTACACGGACAGTCGATATGCTAAAGTTTACTAGTTGTGTATAAATATAATTGAAGAAAAGACTAAAGAAAGAAATGACCCCAAAACCTTACGCCCCGGTTCGATAATATGAGTTCAATTATTTTCCAATAGAAAAGGAAAAGGTTACAAACTATCTGTAGGTAACAGTTTTCCTCAAAATCTTAAAAAGTGAGACACGAGGGGAGGTAGTGTTTTTAATGTTTTAAATTTACTTCTTAGTGTACGCTAGTGGGACCTTCGGAGCCCCGCTACACGCTACACTAGACGAGAGGATGCACAGAACAGTCTGTGAAACAAACAAACCAATCTGCAGCCATCAATCCGTCTAACGATTACGACACCGTCCCCTCTGGTCGTTGATTGCAGCAGTCACGGGGGCCCTCGAGAGGATGTTCACATTCACTGAACGCTACAGTTCCGCTAGTAGCCTCCAGAGTGGGGCCGTCGACCTCGCCACACGGTGAACATACTCTAATACTGTAACTACCCACATGGCTGAAATGTTTAGTACCCCAGGTATACGGGCACACTCCTTTGTACAAGTTCAAAGGACTAACAAGTACTCACTTATTATTAACTGCGCACAATAAACGCTAGGGTTGTACCTCGTTCTATCGACTATCGATACTTCGACGCCCCTTCCTGATAGTGCGGCGCGATGTCGACGTTGTGTATGATCATACGACAGCTCTTTATCTTGACGAACAAACCGTGAAGTCCGCTACGTTTACAATAATGTAATCTTGTTCATCAGAGCTCTCTCTCATGCACCACTATTTGATCTGGCAGGTTTGGTGTATGACTCTTAATTCAATACTTACCCAATGGAAGGCAGTTTCTTACATTAAGTTTTGAATTAATGCCAACTGTGTTTATGTTTCAGCTATCCTGTGGTTTCAGTTTAGTGATGACGTAGGTAGGTAATGCATAGAGAGATATTTATGTAAAGTAAACAACGTAATAACACTTTAGTAGGGACACCATTTGTCTATCTAACGATGTATGAAACACGGAGTGCGTCACTTGTTCCAATATTTGAGTGAACTAACAAAGGGACCACCGCGCAGGCGGAGCTCGCTGTTGTCGCAACCATTTAAGTATTAAAACTGTGTCGATATTCTTCAGCGAGGGCGAGGGAATGTAGTTTAATTGAAAGTTGTCTTCTTTGCATAGCTGAGTCGAGAGCCAGTGACAGACGTTCAAACGGCTTCACAATCCCACTTTAATTTATCACGAATTGTTGACACGAATAGGGTTCGACAACGCGCACCGCTGAAACATCTACCATGAACTTACTAAACCGGAGTTATATTTTACTGAATAATCCATTTCTGTTTCACGTTACTCATTCCCAAAACTTTCCTGCCAGAATCTGCAATGGACAACGTTTTTATTTTTTATGGCCGTTGTGGGATCGATTCTCGGTGGAGGGCGACTAGGGATCGACTCCGAGTCCACAAAGCCTTACTTACACAAAAAATAAATATTAAAGCTCCTTTCATGTGGAATTGACGTCGCACCGGCTTTGATGGAGCCTGTTATTATAACTTACTTGTTATTTATAAATCGGCGGGATAATGGCCGCCTGTCACACTCCACATTCGTTATAATATCAGCAACAGAACTGTAGCAGAGATCATTGTGTATCTGAAGCGTGGGCCGGCTGGCTGCCAGAGGGAGACAGCTCCCTTCTCTTGTTACACAAATAAGTACATTATGTACTTTCACATTTATTTAATCTGTGGAACCTGATACATTTCGCTGAATCCGACCCCGACCAGAAACAGCGTCATTGAAAACAGATTAAAGTGGAACGTCACAGTATGAATGATGAAAACCTGCTTTGTTATTCGTATTGTTGTATAGTTATATCACACAGACAGCTATGGAAGTCGCAGTGCGCAGTAGGCAGGCTACCGGCCCCAGCTGCGGCGCTCGGCGCCAGACGTTCTAATCTGAGATTAAATTCATCATTTCTGAAGGGCTCAGCAGACGGCTGCGGTAATCCCTCAAAACTCTGTACTTATGTAAATACGCAACACAATAAGACGTGTATTTGAACATTTTGAACCAACATTTGCATTGAAAGCTCCGCGCTCGTCGGCCGCGAGTGGGGTGACAGCAGCTCACTCACACAACATACACAATGCTAATGACAGCAGCTTCCAAGAATAATAGAAAATTAAATCATTCGTAAAGTTGACAAAGGCATACTTACCAATTAATGGTGTAGCATGGAGGTGTCCTGGCTGGTCGCCAGTCACAGTGGTGTGTGTGGGACAATGGCGGCTCTTATCAGCGCGCGCCGATGCCCCACCAGCCCACATGTCACTCGGACGAACAATTAAATCGTTCGTTAGAAGCATTTCATTGTCCCTGGTAATGAGTTCAATTGATAGATGTTTTGAAAACAACTTGCCTCGGGTGAGGCGAGGCGCTCATTTTCAAGTGATTTAGTTATCGTGAATTTCGGACTAATACTTAATATCCATCATCATCATCATCAGCCTATAAATGTTCCCACTGCTGGGACACAGGCCTCCTCTCTGAGAGAGGGAGTGGGCCATAATCCACCACGCGGGCCCAGTGCGGGTTGGTGGATGTCACATGTCTTTGAATTTTTGGTTCTAGGACATGCCGGTTTCCTCACGATGTTTTCCTTCACCGTTTTGAGAGCAGTGGTGATGAAATAAATTACACAAAGTAATGCGCCTGGCCGGATTCGAACCCACGACCTACAACTCGTAAGTCGGGGTCGATACCACTGGGCCACCACTGCTCCCTTAACATCAACCCATCATCACCACTTAATATCAATACTTCATTATAAAATACATTTTAAAGGATTTCCTGCTATTTATGTTTGAGTGATGTCAATGTTGATTTTACTGACTGACGCCGCAAATGATGCCGTGCTGCCACTTCTTATAAATACTAAACGTTAGTGTTAAAGTATAAACTAGTTTATGTGTGTATTTACGAAAGCTGCTAGCGTAATGCTGTATTTCCGAGATAACCGCGCGTCGATTACACTGTCTAGATAAATTAAACCCGGTTCTGTTAATCCGGCAATTAAATACGTTTGTAGGTATAATGGACGAGGTTTTAACTTCAACGGGGGGAACAGTAAATGTTTTCATTAAAGCTGTGCGAGATGATGAGATCTGTGCAGGACTGCAGGGCATGCAGGGAGTGTGTAGCGAGTGCAGCGCACTGATGGCGGCGGAGGGCAATCGATATCGCTGTGCCGGCGTCATGTTCCACGCTGAGCGGAACACACGCCGCTGTATCGGCTTGTACCACGGAACAGATACTACAGAAGGTCCGTTTACATAATAATACTAATTTCTGGATTTAAGGCGCAGTGGTGGCCCAGTGGTATCGGTCCCGACTTACGAGTTGTAGGTCGAGGGTTCGAACCCCGCCAGGCGCATTACTTTGTGTAATTTATTACATCACCACTGCTCTTAAAACGGTGAAGGAAAACATCGTGAGGAAACCGTTGAGGAGTGTGACAAATAAAAAAAAAGCAGACCGCTTCTGCATTTAGGTTATTTTAACAAAATTAGGTTCAATTCTTACTAGCGCAAATTCGAAGCACATTATAGCACCAATCAGAAACTTTAGATGGCAAATAATTAACATAAAAAGATATTCGCGGACATTCGTCAGAATTCGAGCATCTGAGTGTGAATACCTTAATTATCTCAGAAGAAATACGTGCATTGTGTTAGTGTACGTGTGTTGTGGTGTTAAGGGTGAATTTGCAGTGTTAAATTTCAGATTGACGCTTCGGCATTCCACTCTGCGCTAGTATGAATTGACATTAGCAACTGCGGTGCAAACCTGGCTGGGGTAACTAGAAAAATTAAGTCTCCTGTTGTACAAGCGAAAAACAGATTTGAGTCGCGGCGTCGTGCAGTATAACATGCATATTCTCGTTTACGGATCATACGTTGTCTGTGGGTGCTAATGGTTTCAACTTTGCATAGCTTTCTAAGGAAAGTTCTTTTGACTTAGAGGCAGGAACTTGTTTATAAGTAAGAAGATGGAACTTCTTCATGTCCTCGTCCGGTGTCACGTCGCGCCTCGCCAGTCGCCTCTCAAGCTGCACGCACTGGCTCCGCCTGCCTCCTGCCGCGGCCGCGCGCCTCGCCTACACGCCTCGCCTCGCTCTAAAGCCTGTCTGTTTCAATTTATTGCCCGCACTCAGCTATCTTGAAATGAAGTTTTCGTTTGATTGATCACGACCAAGTTCGTGCAATGTTTCATTCATGAGCATACGTTTTTAAAATTCAAAACCTTCTGCGCGGCTTGCTGTCTGGACCGGACGTCCCTGGGGCTAGAGGAGCGAAGGACACCTTCCCCCTTACCTCCCACACCGCACTACAAGGCTCCACTTAATGGTTTCTATGACTGGCATATACCTAATTGGTGATAATAAAAACATCCTAATTGTCGTCAAATTTGCTGCCCCAGGGTTGTTGTTTCCAGCGAATTATTTCGTTTATTCAGCGTCGATTGTCATAAACAGAATAATGGTCGCTTATAAAATTCTGATGAAATATTGATACCGATATAAGTCTGCAGCCACACTGGCGACGCGACGCCTGCGCTCGCCCCCGGTGCCGCCCGCTGGCCCCGAGCCGCGCTATCAAATGTCGGTAATTCTCATACCATCAGGTAAACGGGCGCGGGCGATATCAATATTATTTGAAAATATCATCAAAGTGAACGATATCGGTTACGCAACACGCGTGAAGTAAGTCCTATATACTTACTTGTGTAGGACGTTATGAAATAAAGCACGTTATAGGGGATATAAAGCGCCATTACTGAATTTTATGGTATTTTTATGCAGCCAAGTATGGCCGGGCTTCTAATGTATGAATAGTCTATTTTTCCATTCCGTTTATAGCCTCGTCTTCATAAAGTTTGCACTGGCTGTATCGAGCGACCCACTTCCACCTCGGCCAGCGGTGTTACTCCCGAAACTGATTCGATTCTGATTTTGTTTCCATTCCATTCGAATTTCGAGATGGCGCTAGACGACTTGTATAGCTCTGTCTCTTTCCCACAGCCAAAACAGGATCGCGTTAAGAGCTCGTGGTAAGGCCCCTGGTCCACGCGCGCCGCCTGCCGACAGCTGCATACTACAACGCTACAACGTTCATACTCCGTGATATATCGTCGCTGTCACACTCGATCGCTGCACTTATTTATTATCTTATTATTAGGAAAAAACTCTCCACAATCTGCAGCAATCTCGTATTCATGTTTCCACAGTGAGGCACAAAAAACAGCAATTTTAATGGCTCCCCGAAGTGCTCGAGCACTAAACGGGAACAAAAGAGCACCCCAATTCGGCACTGCGCGAATCTCGAAGTAAATTGCTTGTTTTTTTTGTGCGAAAATGTTGGCGGCACCGGCGCAGCGCACAATGGCTCATTATAGTGCGCTCCCAGAGCGCTCCGCCTAGTGCGAGCGCTTGCCGCTTGCCGGCCCGGCCTGCTCGACCACGGAACTGCGCTCTGCCTAAACAATTTTACGACTTTTCTTTTACGATTGACAATTAAAATATCGGCTAACGACTTAACTTGGAGCGAGCATAAAATGTTTTTGAAGAATTTTTGCGAAGATTCTTTAGATTCTCCACGCTCATAGTCGTTAGTTGATCGTCGTACACAAACACAATAAAGTAATAAAATATCTCAAAGTTGGCAAAAAAACATCACGTAATCGAATAAGGGTTGATAGCAGTCATCAAATTACTAGTACCTATTAGTGAAGGCTTCGGAGACTGAGACCGAGCACTGAAACTGACACCCGTGAGTGAAGTACTCGGCGCAGTATACAATATCCGTGGAGCAACACTCCGGCGATGATGTAAATCAATAAGTATCTATTAATAATATGTCTGAGTCCGCGGTGTGTGAAAACGATGGCCAATCAAATTGGTAACTCGTTACTTCTAATAGGACATTGGCGATTTCCCAAACCCCAAACGAAAACGGTTTCAAGTGAGTTGTGCGGCGGCCATGTTGCCCGCTCCGGGGACACGCTCCCGTGACTAATGTTGTGATTACCCAATATCCGCGCGGTGACGGCGGCGGGCGACGCTAAACAAACATTTGATGTAGCTATTAGCTACCGACTGCGCGACAGTCACCATCTTGGTAATACTTGAATATTTTACTAGAAACTATTAAGGTTATAGTGTCGTATACTGATATAACTCATTCGTCAGGGGCGACTACTATGAATCCGAAGGTTATGTAAATAAACGACCAAAAACATGCTATCAAATTACAAAACAAACATTGCCGACTACATATTATGTAGAATATTGTAGATTGGTATGATACACACACACACACACGTAGGTCTGTACAGTGTACACTCACCGCACATTAGGTACGTTCACGACTTCACGAGCCTTTGAAAACGAATCCACAATTATTTCAGATATCAAAATGTACTTTCATATTAGCCATAAGCGTTGTCTCACTAATCCGCCCACTCGGTACATATAGAATTCAGTCAGTAGACACACCTCCTGTACTGTGCCGGTACAGATACGTGAGGACCTGAGGGGGGGAAGCAGGTGATTTACTTCAGGTTCTTTATCCCAGCCCAGCTGAACGAATTGAGCGAGTCCTGGTAAGCGTCGTAAATATTATTATTTAAGAACGACCCACCTTTCTTGCTCCGAACAAACCTCTTTTCATTCATTGTCTGGAGGAACATGTTTTGTGAACGGGCTGCACTAAAATATCGTGCTTACGTAATGTTAAATGTTGTATTCAATGAAGTACCCTACAGCTGAAACAATGCGTGGAACGGATTCCTGTTGTGTTGAAGTGTTGTGTTACAGTTCTTTTGTTTCCTTTAATTATGTACTTTTCTTAGAAACATCTATTCGAAGTTTTAAAATATTATTATGATCTTTCCTCATTTTCAAATCCATCTTAATTTGTAAATGAAGTCTGATCACTGATCATACCTACTATATTTGTTTCAAATTGATCATTCCGCACAAGCCTTTGATAGACGTATAGGTACATCAGCCAAATCCAGCGAGACCATTTCGCGCGATAGGCCGAACTACAGAAACAGTGGTCTCTCCACAAATAGGTCGTCGCTGTGAGCACATGACCTAGATCCCGGAGCTCTCAGCCTGCGTCTGTGCATGTCCAAGTGGCGCCCTCACTGATCACTGATCACTGATCATGTACTACCGAATTATATCAGTAGCTGACATGTTTATGTGAACGCATTATTGTAGTAAAGTATTGGAAGCTTATCCATGACAGGAAGCAAAGAATACTTTACTTACAATGAACGAAGAAATTATTATAAGTAGGTGCATTAGTATGTCTGTCCGTTTTAGAAAGTATATACGATTCCTCAGGTATGATTTGTAAGGCGCAACTATTTCATGATGTTGTTAAATCATAAAATAACACAATTTGAAATAAAGCACTCAGACCTTCCACGGATGACTTAGCGCAAATAATAATCAGTTTTTATGTGAAAAAGGGCGTCCGACCCGGTTTAAAAGTACTTCAAACCACAACGTTGATAAACTGAGGATGCGTTCGAATTCCACGTCTGCCATGATTGTTATCCCTGTTATTCCTAGAAGAGTGCGGGGCTTGAGTCACGTCTGATTCAATTCAAATAGCAGCAGGCTCGCCTGCCCTAACATTAAGTCCTAATAGGCAGCGCCATTGCCGGCTGTGGCCTGTGGGTGAATAATGTACCTCTCTGCCTACACCCCCGAGAGTAGGAGGGACTTTAATAATTATTTATGACTTATGATTGCAATAAGGTTGAAGCAACATCCTTTTATGTTGTAATAGCGATTTATTTACTCGTGGCGATTTATAATTATTAGGTTGGGCGATCACCAATTCATTGCACTAAACTGAAATCTAATTGTTGTACTTAAAATATTATATTGCTCTGAAGTGCTGGGAGCATCGGCTCGGGCTAAAATATCACTTTAACAGAATCATAGGTTATGTAACATGATTCATAAAAAATATTTTCTGTAATCCTTATAATGCAAGTTTCCGACAAACTGCTACGTGATCTGATGCAAACCGTTTCATACGAGATGGATATTAAAATGGTAACGCCATAGCTAAGGATATCTGATATCGTTCCGTTAAAAACGATTAATTTATAATATGAAAGCCTTTGCCGACGTCCCCCCGGGCACCGGGCACCGAGCACCGTCTGTGACTTACAAGGATACAGCGAGGAGTGTTCTCTCCGTGGACATTTGATTACTGTTGAAGGTGAACTTTGATAACCAAAAAGCTCGACTACAAGTTAGTAGTGACGGTGAGTGAAGGTTGGAGAGTTGCAAGGAGATAGTTGTTAACAACAGTTAGTAACAGTTCCATGTCTTACGGAACGGAATGAATGGAACTTTTACTACTTGAAGACATTTTTAAGGTTTCCGCTACGATCAACGTTAAAAGGTATGCATTCATTCGGTGCACATAATAATACACGTTAATATATTTCCGAGCGTGGCATCGCTCGAGGGAATGTGGGCATTACGTGGCATTACTGTCATTTGCAGCGAGGGGCAATATACCTCGAGTCACTTGGCGTAGAACCACAGTTTAGTGTAGAACGAGCAGTGAGAGGGGGTACCTGAAAGTTCTGCAATAATAAAATAATTATAAATCTTTCATAGGTTTCTACTATTCGGTTCGGTCCAAGAAATCTGATGACGAAATCGATATTGTAAATATTAGGGTTTAAAACGGGATATTTACCATGTTTATTATTTGTTTTGAGTTTTCGATATTTCGGCACTGTTGCTAGTGCCATGATCACAGATGAACTGAAGATATTGGTATCTGGTAAGACAAATTAAATTGGATAAAAAAACCAAGACCGGTGACTCTAGAAGTCTGAATTTCGACTCAAACATTGAACATTACAATTCATAACTCGTGTTCTTAGGCAGCTGCTTGTGAGCACTCCCAACAGCCGTACGAGTCAGTTCGTGGTACTGGCAGCACGTTATGTACAATGTCATTGTCTGTATCTGCTGATGGTTGTGATAACTGCGGCTAATACGGCCGGCGCAGCTATCTCTCATCTCAGATTGCATCTGCAGGGAACACTGAGCGAACGGCTACACGCGCTAGATGAACACAGAAGCTTGGCTTCGTACAACCAGTGAACACGCTGCAAGTACGTCGCGTTTAGTTTAATATGTATTTGAATCTACCTCTCGTATAGTTTAAGAATCTCAAACGAACGTATCTAAGACTACAAGCAACTGTTTTCTTTCTATCTATTCATGGACCTTCTGGATCCATCAACTGTGTGGTCTGTGTTACAGTGGTCTGCGGCTTGCTTGCCGGCACGACGTCACGCGAGCCAGGCGATTGTCTGCGGCGCCCATTGTGCGGCGACCATATTTCACACACGCACTCGTTTTCCCACAAAGAAATATCGATTCATGGAATGCCAGCAAAGCGATCACGAACAATTGTTGCAATGCACCTTTACACTTTACACCACACCAGACGGGCAAAGACAGGTAAATAACTTTAACTTACCGAGGTGCCATTATGATCTCTATTCTATGCATCTCCCATAAAAATGTCCTGCGATGTATCGACTCGACATGACACATTGTTTAGAACTACAAAGAAACTGCAGGATCGTTCGTCGTTTGTTTCATGTTACAAATCATATTATGTCGGTTCGTGATAAGGTGCGTCTTCACAGAGCGCACAGCCTCGCGAGGCATTTTCAGCTCGGTTGGTGTGGACGTGTCCCGGGCGAGGCAAGCGCCTGTGCTGCCGCGGTCGATCGACGGAGCGCCCGAGCCATCCAGTGTCAGTGTCAACAATACACGCGTCCACACAGAGTGAGCAGCCACGCTTGTCAGTTTCCTCACGCAGCAAATGCCTCGCGAGGCTGCGCGCTCTATGTGAACGCCCTTATTACCTACGTGAAAATTCGCATTCAATTTTGGTCCCCATCACCGATGTAAAAGTTTTTGGACCTCCGTTTCAGATCTTGTACGTATGGTATTACGTAGTTATGCCTCTCAACTCAATACTTGTATTTCATACATGATCTAGCAAAGAGCTGTCTGATATTGTGTAAAGTAAATTGATATACCTACTTGAGAAGTCTAGACATGTATCGATCGTATCGTTCGTTCATCTCTGCAGGCATCGAACCCGCACCGACTGCTTCATTACCGCGTCGCCGCCGTCACTTGTCACGCTCGCGGCGGGCGGCGCGCCATTCAATTACATGAATACTTAATTCCCACAACTTTGAAAAGTATACATATAACACAAACCAGTATTTAATTAAAAGGGCAGAAAATCCATTTTCAATAGGTAGGTCATCTCGATAAGCCGCAATACCGTGGGTGTCTGCGAATCCCTCTAATACTGATGAGGAGGAACGTGTTCGTGCCATTTATCAAATAAATCGTGGTTGTTTATGGCGATGTAGAGCTCCGGGTAGGTTGTGAACTAGTCCCCAGTCATGTTGCCAAGCCCAAGTTGAGCCAACGGAAACCTTCAAGTAGTGCAGTGTTTTTGTAACTCGCTCACACTTCAACCGTATTCTAGTCCGTCATCTTCGTGTGTGTAAGTTATTTCCTTGGCTTGTTGTTTTTGCGTCGTCTCTGCCTGCCAGCCTGCCAGCCCACACCTCACTTCCCGCAGACTGATGGTTACTTGAGACGGACCGCAGTGTGCGGCGTGTGGGCTGCACAAACATGCCATGTGTTCAGACACACTCAAGCGTACGTCCGTACCACCAACTTGATATTGACAACGTTGTTATGTCCTAGCAGTAAAGACTGTTTTCCTATCTCACGTGTGCGGGGTCTCCGATCATACACTTACAATATATTCAGGTCAATAAGATTGATTGAGAGTTCATCAAGTGATCGGTTATTGATGTCGATTACAACTCCGACTGTTATTAATTAGTAACGATTACTTTGATCAAATTGACAGCTCACCAATTCCGATCATATCTCATGCAAGCGCGGGGTTTTTTCTATGAAGTGAGGGACTGAATACCTGAACATAATATTTTTATCGCATCGTCGTCGTTGTGCGTCGAAATCACTTTTAATAAGCATCATCAGTATACACGCTATCTTTCAATCTGTAATAGGATACAATAGAGGATCGCCGTCGGCCATCACATTCAATATGGACGAACAGAAGGTCAATACCATCCTATTTTTTTATAATTTTATAATGATGTTCGACATTTCCAAAGAAACTAGTGGTATCGAAACCGATGTATAGTCCTAATTTACCAGAAAAGTAATCCTTATAATGTAGGTATTCGTCGACTTCTGAATGAAACTAACAATGCCGATGAGTACAAGCACAAGCCACTCGGAATATCAATATCACACCTCATTGTGTGGAATGGACTTACTGTAATCATTTCTTAGTTAGGGAACTGGTATAAAATTTTATGTAGCCTAACCCCCGCCCTTTGGTGTGGCTGCACGCTGCAGGCGCGGCACGTCCGCACCGCACCGCACCGTGCCGCACGGAGCCGCACCGCACCGAGCCGCGGGCACTAATATCACAAATCTGCAGTAATTGCGCCGTCGCCGACACTCGCCGGCGATCCACATCAAAGCGAAGCCCCGTGCCCCGGACACGCCGCACCGCTTTCCATTACTACACACACCGTGTCATTGCTCAGCGAAAAAATATCGTCACCCAAAGAGAAAGAGCACTGAACAATATAACATTGTCCTTCTGTGTTCCATTGTGTCGGCGACGAAGCTCCTTCGTAATGGGGGACACAGAGAGTTCATGTGTATTACGAGATAATTAATTCTGCAATATGTTCTGTGGGATTTATAGCGAGAAGGTAAATAAAGCTGATAAATAACGAAAATTTTCAGGAGAGCTTCAATAAGCAGTTTTATTTGAATGTGAGTTGTAAATTGTAATAAAACTGCTGAGTAAACAAATTTTCGAAGTCCACAACACAATAGTATAAGATATTGTTGACGGTAACTTCCTGTAAATACCACGAAACAAAGCATTTATCTACAAGATATATCCGTCTGTCTATATGTATAAGGTTCATCTCCACTCGGTTCGACTCCATGGAAGGAACAAGATGTTTGAGTATAAAGTTAGAAACACGTGAAATATAATCACGACTCAACAGCGACTTGGTTTGAAACTAGTTCTTCAATACAGAGCCATGTCCTTATGAAAGTGTAACACGACGACGTGCACACAACTCACATGACAGCTGAGACCGGCCGGTAAGCGAACACGCCGTGACCACACGCACACATGCACACATGCACACCACGTATGAGTACCTGTACAGTCAGCAGAAAAAGAGATAACTTCCATGAAATTCTGAAAAGTGTTAATTTGAACCTTTTTATAATTCGGGGCCAAGAACAATTGAGGATTATACTCTTAACATCACCGTTGATTGCCTTTCATTACTGTACGTAGGTACTTACAAACATACACAAGGAGATCAAATAATTTGAATATTCGTCTGTGTCCTGGCCCCGGGGCACAGGCGCGGCGCCCCTCGGTGCCGGGTTAGGGGCCTGTGAACAAGTTATTGACTGCGAGATAAATCCACCACACGTCCGTGTGGACACGAACACCATTGTTATCAGTAAGACTGATATTGTTTGTGAACCGGGTGATGTTGCCGAGATATATTCGAGATACGTTATATTTTGTTACAAGAATAACCGTCATCCGAAACACTAGCCCGAATCATATTAATCGAATTACCAACGCATGTAGTTAATTTAATAAAAGATAATATTTCAACAATAGCAGAGAATAAAATGATAATAAAGTGTACGAAATGAAAAGCATTGAAGTATAATGAACTAGCGGTTCGCCCCGGCTTCGGTCGAGTTTAATGTTTCGACCTACGCAGTAGACTTCATCCGATGAGCCAAGGTAAGAGGTAGAAATAAGAGCAATACCTATTCGACGAGCTTCGTACTGATACCTGTAGCAGCTGCTGAGGACGTGCGACTACGTCAAGACAATACCACCGAAAGCCAGAGTTTTTCAGACTTACTGGTCTGTCTGTTCAATGTACCACTAACCACTGCTGAATGGTTCCGCAACAAATACGGCGCGACCTAAGGAATACAGTAGGTATTTAGTCAATACAATAAGAAAATCGCTCTGTACTTCAATAGGAGAAAATTTAAGACAAGCAGTGTTTGTTGAGAAGCCTTAGTCAGTGACGTGTTGTTGACGCGTTCAAAGCATAGCGCGTGAATGGCAGAACCACTGGCTGGCCACTGCTGTTGTTGTCCTTCTGGGCGGGAGGAGGAACTGGAGTAAACAGTCCCGTAGGTTTCTCATTAGAAGTGCAGGTTTCTGTGTAAATCTAAGCCAACGTGATCTAATAAGTAACTTAGACATTAAATTCGAGTAGGTTCAACTAGTACATGAGGAATGACAAGCTGAGATTCATCAGGCTCAGCCTTAGTATACCGGTATATCAGTTCTAACTTGCGCTTGATTTCCAGATTGATCTTCGCTACTGCAGTTGCGACCTGGTCTTCATAAAAACAAGCAGTCCACCAAGTGTGGTGGTTCAACAAGCACTGAACCGACTTCTCAAGACTATTCAGCTTCCTCCTCAAACTGAAGACTAACTGAATTAGTAACGTCGTTCGTAGTTCCGGGAGTAACGTTGCCAGGCGTCCGGATAAAGCCGGACACAGTCAGGCCTTTTGGTTGCATGTCCAGCCAAATTAGACCGTGTCCGGCCTGTCCGGCTTTTGTTAGGCTTTTTAGTTTCGTATTTTTTTTATATTAGATAGTCATAATTTAGTTTCGCTTTATTTATTTAGTCATAGTTTAGCTATCGCAAGTGAGTGACTAGCACTAGCCGCACTTGCTTTCGTCTTTTCACGGCGAGAGGAACCGTTTAGTTGAACCGAACCTTGCTTTAGTTTTAAAAACTGTTCGTGTTTAAAGAATCTTTAACTTTTTGTCCTAATAGGTATTATTAGGACAAAAAGTTAAAGATTCTTTTCACCTAAAAGTCCGGCTAAATTGACTGGTCTGTCCGGCTTTTCGAGTTTTAGACCTAATAACCCTATCCGGGAGTGTAGTCGACTTGCGGATCAAAGAGTCCTTTGATCCGCAAGTCGACTACACTCCCGGACCAGGAGGTGCCTACAATGTGAGTAGCCACACCAGGGGCTGATGATCGATGCCGGCACGTACAGGATGGCCACGATGTACTCACGGAACTTCTCGACTGCCCAGACTTGCATTAGCTGATGCCTCACGCTCGGTGGTAGATTAGTTCGTCGAGGGAAGTAGACGGTACATATATAGGTATTCTCGCGGCGACTCCTTCCATGATAATATATAGTAGTTGTTGGTTTCAATCCTGAGATAGAATTGTAAATGATTGATTACAGTCAGTCTGAATAAAGATGCAGAGATAAGAATGATCCTTTTAGTTCTTTATATGCTTAGTCTGTACTTTACACACCACAACCGGTGATGAATAGGACATTTCAACAAAAACTGATCTGTTCACCGATATACATAATATAAGTCGATTTCACAAAAACCTTTTAAAAAAAAAACCGATTTCAAATCAAACACAAAAAGTTTAAAATAACTTTTCTTTCGGAAGTCGGTGGCTTTGTTTTTTATTTTTTTATTGACTATTTATTGCCACCGACTTCCGAAAGAAAAGTTATTTTAAACTTTTTTGTGTTTGATTTGAAGTCGGTTATTTTTTATTAAAAAAGTTTTTATTTTACCCTTTTTTGTTCAGATATTCAACAAGAATCTTTGTATAATCGGACGTCTTTAGAAATCCATAATTCATGTGACCAACAAAAACGGATCTATACGGGCAACGTTACGAGATATCCATTATATATATATACAAAAACTTTCCCCAGAATGTAACAAATACTTTTGTTGAAACCGCATCAAAATCGGTTCAGCCAAACGCTAGATAATCGCGACCGAACATGCAATCGACTTTGAAAATCTACAACCCAAGTAGGCAAAAAATTTCCTATCTCAAAAACTACTGTACCGATTTTGATGAAACTTACAGTGTACCCTGAGTTGGACAATATCTAGTACAACAAAAAAAGAATTACTTAAATCGGACTTGTAGTTCCGGAGATATGCGAACACAAACATAAAAACATATTACATACACTTTTAAAATTTGGCACATTTGTTCAGACGCTGATATAGACTAACATAATTATATGAAATTTGGGCAGTTCTGGAAATATTACATACATACGGGTCGAATTGATAACCTCCTTCTTTTTTGAAGTCGGTAAAAAATGTCGCTTACTCCCTTTTGGCCGTAAGGCATCGATATTTTGATATTTTAGATTAAACACTCATTAATGTTATGTTAGTTACATAATCATTTCCTGTCGTATCGTAGAAACAGCGTATTTTCGATAAAATATAATTAATTGGGGCCGTATAGGTAATAAATAACATTTGTTTTAATTAAAACTCCTGTTCTTAATTTCCTCCAGATAACATGCAAAACATGCAATATTTCGTTTTGTTTCCCTCCCGGTTCCAGTGCTGACATACAGGTCAAAATTTGGCATCACCCAATATTCGTTTGGAGTGCGCTGCTGTGCGCTGCATACCTCCTTGCTCCATTCATACATCCACACATCTTTCAAATATATCCATCATGTTTGTAAGGTCATCACTTGCCTGCCATCTATGAATGTCGTCTATTACATGACCCCCTGCGTTCAACAAACGAACAAATACAGCTTCCTGCCTCCGTCGATCTCTACTCTATCTACACAATATAACGTTTATTTCCGAATATTAAGTGTTATCTGTGACTCCACATGACTTTTTATTTGCGGCAATTATACTACACCAACCAGGCGACAATCATTAAATTAATAACAATAGAAAACACACGGATAAGTTTATCTAAAAATAAAAACTGTTGGCATTCGGCATTATTTACGACCAGCCGAACAACTGACTGTCGTCGGTGACCGCCTCGCTATGTACTTATGTACAATTGTACATACTTAGCAGTCGGTTCGGCAATCAGCGTCAATTAGGACATCTCTCAGTGGGCTGTTCATTAGGACAGCTACGCCAGGCATGCTTCGCGGTGATCACGACTGGAGAATAATTGATGAAAATTATCATAATGTTGGGGCCAAACTAATATCGTTGTATTTGGCTTATCTTAAACATTGGTAGCAGGACACAGCACAGATAATAATAATTACATGCATCAGCATCACCCTCCTAATCTAATTGTATGTAGGTAATGTCTAGTTTTGTCTCGTGTCCTGCCGCAACCACTGCAGCGACCAATCAACGACCCGCTGATATTTATGGACAGATTTTTCCAACCCGTTTGTTCAGATGGCAGATTTATCATAACAGCTCAGTGATGCCAGCTAGTGAACAGATTCCCATCAGATGGTGTACAATAAATTTCGCGTTATGTATGTACGAGTGGTCCGCCATATGTACCTACGTGACGTGAGGGGAGAATTACTTTTATAATAAACTTATTACTTTGATGTAAATACGAGGAACAATAGCTGCTCGAGGGGCCCGGGGCACGGATTCTGAGCGAAAGGACGCCGGTTCAAATTATAATTGAAAGGATCAGGGAGAACTGAATTGTTAACATGTAAATCTGCACATTAATTAATCAAAAGCAGTTTTAACAAAAAATTACAATACTTAAACTTTTTGTGGTTACTTTTGAAGTCGGTGGATTTTTTTAAAGATTTTTATTTTACCCTTTTTATTTCAATGTTCAACCCAAATTCCGGTTAACCTGCACCTACTTTACTTACAAGCGCACTATAATTTTGTAACCCCTAACTACATCGTCCAAATGAAAATAAGTGAAAATGCTCATAAAATAAAAACTATGGAGCCAAACCGAATGGTTTTTTATGGGACCAATACACTGCATCGACAAAAAGAAAAACATAAATGGAACTATAAACCTCGGTATAACGCACATTTGCATTCGATGCAATTGACGGTGTCACAGCATAGGCATGGCGGTCGTCGACAGAAAGAATGTTTCCTCGCATCGTATTGTAGATAGGTATCACCCGACGGGACGGCGCGGAGCCGCGGCGGCGGCGGCGGCAGGAAGGCGCCGCTAAACACACGGTGGTACAAAAAGCTAAAACAATGATCATTATTGACGTCACCTTGAATTAATTATCTGTGACCCGTTTGACACCCCCGACCCCTCCCCGCACCGCCCCCAGCAGCATTGTGTCAAACGTTCGGATACCCGGGAGCTTTGTGCGGCGCCGCCATTGTAGCCCTAGAGGCCCTAGGGACAATACACCAGCTCACGTTTATACTGTCATTGTATATGAAATGAAAATGAAAAAAATTGTTTATTGAGGACCAAACAATCAATTTGAATCTAAACCCACCAAACTGCGCAGCAGTTTGTCGGCGGGATTGGCAAATATCATGTGTCCTGTACTTACCTGTAGACGAGATACGAACAGATGCGAAGATGGTGTTATCAATTCCGTGTGTCAAAGTACACAGAACATACAGGACATGCCCTACAATGGCTACAATACAAGAGGTAGGTACTTAGCTCAATTTATATTTACCCGGAATAGGATGGAAAGCATTATAACAATACGATCTTACAAAGCATAGTAAACCTCATATCAATTACATGGAATATGGTAAATACCTAGTACATATACATATATTGCACTAATAAACTATGTACCAGGTCTCATATGTAGTAAGACTGTGAGACCCTAACAGTTAGGTAGTTAATTTTCGTAGGGCAGTGGCGCAGCGCCGCCTGCACACACGGAATCCTTAAAGAATAGCACTGCTGGAGTTGAGAGGTGCCCCAGTGTGTCCCCCGGTCGCCAACAGTCGCGCGCCGAACAAACTTAACAATACAATATACTTCACAATTTCACATTAACTCTAATGAGAGAAGACTTACTCCTATTGTTCGTTACAATTTCAATGCTTGTTGTATTTAGGCTTCGTAGTTACTCCAGGCTATTCCACTTACAATCAATTTTACGGTTTCAATTTCCAGTAGTATTTTACCACGATAAGAAAAGGTAGACTTTCATAAATCATAACTATGTGATGTATGACTGGCTAACAGAAACAAACTAGCATGAACATGCGAACGAATAGGCTCTAGCACGAGTTCTTCGTATTTGCTCGTACTTCGTACTTGAAATACTTGATACGACGTAAATTATTATGGAAATTATTGAAAATGAAAAAGTGCAACTAGTATACGAACAAGAAACTAATTTCGTTAAAGTTCGCGTCACGGGAACGTGAAAACTCTTGGTAGCTGTGTGAAAAAAATCCAAGCTTTTATTGAAAGGTTTTTGTTTAAATATAAAGTAGGTCTACATTTAAAGTTCCAGGCCGGTGTACGTCGAGCATACAATGGTTTAATTTAAACGTAGACTTAGCATTATAGTCCGTGACATGAGAAACAACAGAACAACAACGCTGAAGCAATGTCTATTGTGCGCCCACAAAGGGGTTACCTACTTAGTGCAGTGTCGTAAACAACACTACTCGTGTCACCCCCCGCGCTCGCCCCCCCTGGTCTCCAGCGAATGCTGCGTGAGGCGGTTTCGCCATCCTCGAAAATAAATAAAAATAAGTGGGAGCGGAAATGAAAAGGGTCAATCTGATCTCAGGAGCCCGAGGGACTCCCTGCGGGCCCCGCCAGCTACAGGAACTGCGAATCAATAGAAAACTACGCAATGTGCCCACAGCCAGCCACTCGACAGTTTCTGTATTGAATCCGGCAGAACGAATTTCTTTGTCTAAAAACTTCAGTAATCGTAACGCGTGAGAACATTTGGACGTAGTTAAGCAGAAAGGACCTAACCCACAGTTTGGTCGAAATTGAGTTAAGTATGCCATCGTACTCCCGAGGGTCGAATCTATCATACAGTGAAGACTTTATTTTCGAAATGTGTATGGAAACTATTTTTTTTACTACCCCGACTCATCCCACATGTATGAAGAGCACGAAAAAAAAATTTGCTGAACGAACCCAACCTGCTTGAATTGTTTCTGAGTAAAGCAATTTCTATGTACGTATTCTTAAAGATAATTTATCAGATAAAACTCAAACAGTTTGGGTCCTTTCTGAGAATTAAATTTTGCCTAACAATTTAATCTTTGAAAATCACTGAAACGACTTAAACAATTTGGGTCGGTTCTGTGTTTCAGGTTTATTGCTAACAAACTTCTGTTTTTGTTTATTAGAAACGACTCAAAACTAAGTGTTTTGAGGCTGTTTAAGAAAAAATGGTTTTATATGAAACGTCCACACAATTCTTAATAACTTAGAGTGACTCAAGAAGGTTAAGTCGTTTATAAGAAAAAGATTTAGTGTTTGACTCATACACTTATATTTTAACTGAAACGACTTTCGTATTTGTAATTTGTAACAAGTGCATGTTATGTCAAAAATATACTAGTATTAAATTTTAAAATTATTCACGACTAAAGGCACGGAAGTAATAAAAACAAAATAATTATAACTAAATTTAAAATATTTTTACAGTGGTAACACTTTTTTTTGCGTGGTAAAATCATCAAATGAGTCCTTCCACCCCGGGCAGGGCGGGAGGGACTAAAATCCACGGTGTCCTTCGATAACCCTTTATGTTTCGGGGCCACGATAATGAGATAAGTCCCGCGACCCCGGTAGGCTTTGGCCCTCTAGAGGGGGGGCCCCGTCATCATGCTGACACTCTTTGAGGCGCGCGTGGAACACAACGCGCCGTCGACCCGGGCATGGTCCATCTCGCCGCCCGCATGCCCGCGACTACGGTGGCCGGAGATCGTCTGCCGACGTCCGACGCCGTGGGCGTCTACCATTGCGGCTGGGGTGGAGGGAGGACACTGTACTCCCCCTCACGTGGCCCGCCTCCTCCTACACGAGCATGACTGCTTCGCAGAAAGAGGCGACCGCTTCCCACTCCGTCTCGCCCCGTAGCATGGCCTCGACCAATGCCGAGCGCGAGAGGTCTCCGCCTATCACCGCCGAGAGGATACGGCGGTGCTATGCCCAAGCGGGGCAGTCCTGCATCGTATGCTCCACCGTGTCCTCCAGGCGATCTTCGCAGTGGTGACACCCAGGCGTTTCTTCTCTCTCTATCAGACACAGGAACCTCCCGAAACTTACGTGTCCAGTGAGGACCTGCGTAGGTCAGGACGCCGTGACGCCTTTCCAGCCACTCCTCAAAGAGGGGTCTTAACGCCGCGATCGCGGCGTGCCCGGACCTCGGTTGCCACAGTCGTCCCCTCCATACTGCCCTGAGATCGCACCGGAGCTCTTCCCGCCGCGCCTCGTCTTCTCGGGGCAGCGGGGTTACACCACGGCGCTGCGCCTCTACGCGCCAGTCATAGACGCGCTGGAGGGCAGTCGCCTCCAGATCCCAGGGCAGCAATCCGGCAAGGACGTTGGCTGATTCGCCGGCGATCGTGCGGTATCTCCGGATCATCCGGATAGCCATGACCCTCTGGCATGCGACCAACTTTAGTGGTCGCGTCGTAGAGGGCCATGGACCGCACGATACCGACGTACAGCCTACGGCAGGAGGCGTTTGGCCCGCCGAGATTGGGCAGGAGTCGCCTGAGGGCGGCTGCTTCCACCGGCTGTCGAGGACGAGTCCCAGGTACTTCATCGTCCTCCCGACGCCGATGCGAACCCCCTCCACCGTTATGTGGGACTCAGACCATGGCGCGATAACGCGGCCATGAAAACACATGGCCTCCGTTTTGTGCAGCGCCACTTCGAGTCCCAGCTGCCGGATCCTTTCGATGACTGTCGCAACCGCTTGCGTCACCTTGTCGGCCGCCGCCTGGTGCGACTCTCCATCCGCCAGGACGAGCGTGTCGTCAGCGTAACATATTACGCTGACGTCGTCGGGGAGGTCGCCGCATGTAGATGGATATGGACCAACATTGGATTTTGATTTGGAGGAAGAATAATGAAGCTTATAGCCATGTCTGTACCGTTTATAAGTTGATTTTATTTTTTTCCATGTCAAAGAGAACATAACGAAGCTGATTAAATACATTATTTTTTTATAATTATTTTATTTTATTTTTAATAAATTATTTTGTGGCTTGAGTTTTTTCTGAGGAATTAAAAAAAATTACGACTTCTTTAAAAATTGCTTTTCTTTGTAAGGACTCAACCCACACTTTGCTTAATATCTCAAAACCTGCTGAAAAAAATAATGTTTTTATTACGTTAACGATTACAATATTAGACTACTAGAATAAAAAAAAAGACATTTCGAAAAAAATAAAGTTCCTTTTAGAGCAATTACAGCTGAAACTTCAAACGCCCATTACTCAAAAGTGACTTGTTGTGGATTAGGTCCTTTCTGCTTAACTACGTCCAATTTTATCGTTCTACATAAATCGACAATTAAATAATACACGAAAACTGTATACGGAATGTCACGGTTTGAGAGATTGAGACGTGCCGATGATGCCGTAATGATGAGTTGTAAGCTAGCTCAGGGCTCATGCTTACTACAAATGTCATACCTACAAGAACAAAAATGTTGTAGAGTGCAGTAATACCTACTACACAAAATTACTGTTCAGTTTAAATGAGTGGGATACTTCATGCGCATGTAAGTACATTCTCACAAGATTCTTCGCATGGCAGATTTCAAATTGCTAAACATGATTCGGTAATCGATTCAATCAGGCAAATTTGGCGGAGCAGGCTAGAAGCTTCGGAAAACACAACAACGTAGGTTTGAACGATCACTAACACAATGGCTGAACGTTTGAATAACACGGGAAAAATGCGCTTATTAGTATGAGGCGCGCGCCCCCGAGGCCTGCGCCCGCGCCGCGCGCCGCCCACTGCCTGCCATCACCAGTGTATCACGAGCTCCGGCGCATCATCTCTCACTGGAATCCATTATCGCAGCACTCCGTGACGAGTTGACGACTCACGATCTAGTAATCCTAGTCGATACTCAGCATCCTAGACGTGTACATCTTACGACACGTCCTCTACTCCACGAACGTAAATAACGTAATGATCATAACAAATCCAAGGACGGAACGCTTATCCAAATACATTTTAATCAAAACTGTCGATTTCTATCGAATTGCCAATATTTGTAGCTCTGACAAAAAATATGATTTCAAAGCTGAATAAATACAATCAGGCCGAGTTTTTAGGGAAAGTTGTAACTTATGTATCCGAGAGAACATTGTATGTAGTCGTACAGTTTCAGGTACCTGAAACTCAGTGCCGTTCGTATCGACTTTTGTATATTTTGGTACAAAAAGAGTGTCTCACAAAGATAAGCGGAGCAGATTTATTTCTCAAATCTGGGATGATGGCGCTATTGTGACGGCCCCGGCGCCTTTGTTCGTTTTTTCTAACATTAAATAGAAACTTCCCGCTGAGCTGTATTATCCGTCCGATCGGTACATTTAACTCAATGGTAAATTGCTTGTTGCAGATTATAAGCAAAAAGTAGATTCACATATTTCAGTGTCACGTTGTGCAGAAGGGCGGGGACCACGACGGATTGGAATTACTTTACTATCGCACATGACTCATATTGTTGCTTTGAACGAGCGCCTTTTGTAATACGAGTATTACTATCTTCACTGTTATTAAAAAATAAAATATTTCTGCTTAATAAAAGAAAACCCTAAAAAACTTTTTTTGTAAGAAAGTAACATTTCCGTGGAACTGACGTACCGTCACGTTTTATTGAAGTTAGCCCCTCGTGGTGTAACTTTCTATCTGTTACCGCGTGGGTGTGCGCCTCTAAACAAATAAGTGCAAAAGCAAAACGTGATTGAACGTCCCTCCGGCCTGCGTGTGTGTGTGTGTGCACGGACTGCTGGCCGTGTCCGGTTTCATCAGATCGGATGCAGCCGGGCGCACCGCGTGGTGTCGATGTCCCGGCGCGCGGCGGTGGCGGCGCGGCGGCGGGTGGACGCGCCTTCAATCCGACGGGTTCGGTTACCACACCGAGAGCAGCTACGTCATATTAAGATTAGTGTCAGTGTACAGGCATTCAAAAGATCTCTTCACAACGAAAAGGCGAATACAAGCATCAGTTGCAAAATGCTCATTGATTTGAACAAAAAGTTGATTACAAATTCTTCAGTGTTATTTTTACAAAACAACAATATAATAATTGTGGGCTGACGTGAACACTGAACAACGGCCGGCTTTAATTCTAAATTGAATTTTAATTTTCTACCGTTGTGTTGTGATTGACGCAGATTTGATTAGTAGTTTGAAACTCGGCCAGAGTTACTGCTTCACATAAATGTCGAGCGAGACTTCATAACATTCGTGCTTTACTGCCGTACAAATGTATTAGACGTCCGTCATCTTGGAATGAATCTGTCTTGCTAGCTACAATCATCCTTCAAGTAATCTGTCTTGCTAGCTACAATCATCCTTCACGTAATCTGTCTTGCTAGCTACAATCATCCTTCACGTAATCTGTCTTGCTAGCTACAATCATCCTTCACGTAATCTGTCTTGCTAGCTACAATCATCCTTCACGTAATCTGTCTTGCTAGCTACAATCATCCTTCACGTAATCTGTCTTGCTAGCTACAATCATCCTTCACGTAATCTGTCTTGCTAGCTACAATCATCCTTCACGTAATCTGTCTTGCTAGCTACAATCATCCTTCACGTAATCTGTCTTGCTAGCTACAATCATCCTTCACGTAATCTGTCTTGCTAGCTACAATCATCCTTCACGTAATCTGTCTTGCTAGCTACAATCATCCTTCACGTAATCTGTCTTGCTAGCTACAATCATCCTTCACGTAATCTGTCTTGCTAGCTACAATCATCCTTCACGTAATCTGTCTTGCTAGCTACAATCATCCTTCACGTAATCTGTCTTGCTAGCTACAATCATCCTTCACGTAATCTGTCTTGCTAGCTACAATCATCCTTCACGTAATCTGTCTTGCTAGCTACAATCATCCTTCAAGTAATCTGTCTTGCTAGCTACAATCATCCTTCACGTAATCTGTCTTGCTAGCTACAATCATCCTTCACGTAATCTGTCTTGCTAGCTACAATCATCCTTCACGTAATCTGTCTTGCTAGCTACAATCATCCTTCACGTAATCTGTCTTGCTAGCTACAATCATCCTTCACGTAATCTGTCTTGCTAGCTACAATCATCCTTCACGTAATCTGTCTTGCTAGCTACAATCATCCTTCACGTAATCTGTCTTGCTAGCTACAATCATCCTTCACGTAATCTGTCTTGCTAGCTACAATCATCCTTCACGTAATCTGTCTTGCTAGCTACAATCATCCTTCACGTAATCTGTCTTGCTAGCTACAATCATCCTTCACGTAATCTGTCTTGCTAGCTACAATCATCCTTCACGTAATCTGTCTTGCTAGCTACAATCATCCTTCACGTAATCTGTCTTGCTAGCTACAATCATCCTTCACGTAATCTGTCTTGCTAGCTACAATCATCCTTCACGTAATCTGTCTTGCTAGCTACAATCATCCTTCACGTAATCTGTCTTGCTAGCTACAATCATCCTTCACGTAATCTGTCTTGCTAGCTACAATCATCCTTCACGTAATCTGTCTTGCTAGCTACAATCATCCTTCACGTAATCTGTCTTGCTAGCTACAATCATCCTTCACGTAATCTGTCTTGCTAGCTACAATCATCCTTCACGTAATCTGTCTTGCTAGCTACAATCATCCTTCAAGTAATCTGTCTTGCTAGCTACAATCATCCTTCACGTAATCTGTCTTGCTAGCTACAATCATCCTTCACGTAATCTGTCTTGCTAGCTACAATCATCCTTCACGTAATCTGTCTTGCTAGCTACAATCATCCTTCACGTAATCTGTCTTGCTAGCTACAATCATCCTTCACGTAATCTGTCTTGCTAGCTACAATCATCCTTCACGTAATCTGTCTTGCTAGCTACAATCATCCTTCACGTAATCTGTCTTGCTAGCTACAATCATCCTTCACGTAATCTGTCTTGCTAGCTACAATCATCCTTCAAGTAATCTGTCTTGCTAGTAGACATGGGCGCCGCCTTAAAAATTCTCGGCGGCGGCGCGCTGACCAATTTCAATCGGCGGCGGCGTGGCGCCGGCGGCGTAGGTTTTTACTACCTTCAACTAAAACTCAAAATCTACTCCCTATCTTCTTTAAGCCGGGACGACAGGAAAATTTCAGTCCTATACATACAGTACAGTAAATACTTTATCCAGATCAGGTCATCAGGTACAAAAAAAAAACGATTTTTCCAAAGGGACACTTTAATAACATTGTAAAAATTTTTTCAACATAGACACAGATAATCTAAACATAGATACTAATTCAAGTTACACCGTCAGAGAAGCGAGAACTCAATAAGAAAATAAGCAAGTTGGTACGACGTGACCACGAAACTACCAATACAAGCCGAATTGAAAAGGCAATAGAAGAAAATCGGGGTGCTAAAGTGTTCGCCCAACAGCTGAAACGCTCGTATCTAACAAAGCTTAGATCACCTATTGACCAAACCATAACCTCAAAGATGGAGATCCTAGCTGAGATAGAAGACTTTTATGGCCGTTTGTTCGACAGTAGTGGTCCACAAGCCACTTTTTCAGAGGATAGCCGAGCCACTCTGACCCGCCACTACACCGATGAACTGCCGGAAATAAGCCTAGATGAGATTGAGTTGGCCGTCAGGCAGCTTAAACATGGAAAAGCCCCAAGTGAAGACGGAGCTTCTGAAATCAGGTGGAAAGCCCGTACTTCGGGAGCTCCAAAAGCTATTCAACTCTGTTTTAGACACCGGGAGAACTCCAAAGGCATGGAACAGGACTGTTGTGATCCTCTTTTTCAAGAAGAGCGACAAATCCCTATTGAAAAACTATCATACTTATCGTATCGCAACTCTTTTCTTGCTGCACATCAATGACCTACTTCAATCTGGTATTGTTGGGTACGCAGATGACAGTACAGTTTCAGAGAGATACGTGTCCAGCGCAAACACCATCTGAGATGAAGTTTGTTCCTTGTGAGAGGCCATGGTTGAGCGGACAAATTATGCCTTAACCTTGTCTATCAGTGGGGTGATGACAATTTGGTCTCTTTTAACGAAACCAAAACACAGGCTTGTCATTTTACCGCAAAATGGAGTCGTTTGGACCAAATTCCTACTTTTCAGGGTGCATCTGTACCTCTGAATGACCGACTCAGGCATGGAGTTGACTTCCAGTCTCAACTTTGGAGCCATCATTGTGTTCAAAGCCCGACTTGCGGCCAAAAAGCTGGACATCCTAAATAGAGTGAAGCGGTACTTCACGTCGCGGGACTTATCAAATTACCGTGACCCTGGAACGTAAAGGGCTATTGAAGGACACCGTAGATTTTAGTCAGTACAAGTCTGACAGTCCCTCCCGCTCTGCCCTGGGTGGGAGGACTCATTTGATAATTTTACCACACTAAAAAAAAACGGTACTTCACGCCTGGACAGCTTTTAACTTTTTACAAAGCACAAGTCCGATCCTGCATGGAGTATTATAGCCACCTTTGGGATGGCTCAGCTAAATACCAACTTGCCGCTCTTGACTCAGTGGAATGCAGAACTCTTAAGGCTCATTGGCGACGTAAAATTGGTGAGAGCCAAGCTCCATAGCTTGAATCATCGCCGCAAGGTTGCCTGCCTGTCGGTCTTCTACAGATTATACTTCGGAGAGTGTACCCAAGAACTCCACGATCTCATCCCAACAGGCCCCTTCTATCATTGCACATCTAGACGCACGGCAAATTACCATTCCTACCTTATTGCTATACCACCAATTCGCACTAAGCGTTTCCAAGCGTCTTTTATAAAGCGTACAGCGAAGGAGTGGAACTCTTTGCCTGCGTCTGTGTTTCCGAACACATACATTAACCCTAATCTCTTCAAAGATAGAGTGAACAGGCTTCTTCTGGGTCACTCCATTGTCGACCTTGTCTTAGTCACTCCTGACCTAGACTGAGGTCAAGAGCAAACCATTGCACATAAAAAAAAATCGTCCCATATCACTCCTGAGACACGTCTATAAACTGTTTTCGAGGGTCATCACGTCTCGCAAGAAGACTTGACGAGTTTCAGCCTCCGGAGCAGTCTCGGTTTCGCGGAGGATTTAGCACCACACAATGAGGCAGGTTATACAGAAGTCCGAAGAGCATAACCAGCCCCTGTACTTAGCATTTGTGGATTATGAAAAGGCCTTTGACTCCGTTGAAACCTGGGCTGTTCTGCGTTCGCGACTATGAGTGTCCAAGTACAGAACCAGCAGTCTAAACATACCCTGCTGCGCAGGGGGGTGAGACAGGGGTATGTTATATCCCCGAAACTATTCACCAATGATTGTTGGAATATTAAGTCAGTCATTTTGGATGAGTCAATCACGAAAGCAAATACACGTCTTTACGCCACTCACGCCGCGCGGTGAATGTCGGCGGCGGCGGCGGCGTGCGGAGCGCATACGGCGGCGCCGCGCCGGCGCGGCGCCCATATCTACTTGCTAGCTACAATCATCCTTCACGTAATCTGTCTTGCTAGCTACAATCATCCTTCAAGTAATCTGTCTTGCTAGCTACAATCATCCTTCAAGTAATCTGTCTTGCTAGCTACAATCATCCTTCACGTAATCTGTCTTGCTAGCTACAATCATCCTTCACGTAATCTGTCTTGCTAGCTACAATCATCCTTCAAGTAATCTGTCTTGCTAGCTACAATCATCCTTCACGTAATCTGTCTTGCTAGCTACAATCATCCTTCACGTAATCTGTCTTGCTAGCTACAATCATCCTTCACGTAATCTGTCTTGCTAGCTACAATCATCCTTCAAGTAATCTGTCTTGCTAGCTACAATCATCCTTCACGTAATCTGTCTTGCTAGCTACAATCATCCTTCACGTAATCTGTCTTGCTAGCTACAATCATCCTTCAAGTAATCTGTCTTGCTAGCTACAATCATCCTTCACGTAATCTGTCTTGCTAGCTACAATCATCCTTCAAGTAATCTGTCTTGCTAGCTACAATCATCCTTCACGTAATCTGTCTTTTCTAGCTACAATCATCCTTCAAGTAATCCATCCATTATTTAATCGGTCTGCCTATTTTTTGATATTTTACCCCTTTTATCGTGTCGAGGCAGCTCCAGCTTGATGTCTGCGCTACATTACAATGTTATTTAACGTCAAATGATGCCTAGAAAGTTTCTCTGAAGCCTCTGTAATGTAAGCTTATTTCCTTGACTATTACAAAGGCATTGCTGCATCCTGTAGTTATAATGTCGGTGGTTACAAGAGTTGCGGTCGCGCAGTAATGGCGGCGCTCGTCTCGCGACCACACAAAGCGATCTTCCAACCACGGTTAACATCCAAGTTTCATGGGTACGCTATTTTTTACGCGGCTACGTAAAATGTTGTAACAACTCAGGTAGGGTCTGACCTGGAACTATTTGAAGTGAAACCTGATCGCCGATGTGTTTACTTGCGACGCGAGACTTGCGGCGCGGCGTGGGTGGCAACCAGGCAGCTTGGAGGAGTCACATGCGTCCGCGAGAGACAACCCTGTCGGTTCTTGTCGTATCATATCACCCCTAGTGTTATTCGATAACGTCACAATTCACAATACATCTTATCTCGCCCCAATTTCAGATTTTCACGAAATAAGAGAATTTTTTAGATTCTCATTTTACGGATAACTTTCAGATCTACAAATAAGTACCTATGTCTGTTATTTGTAAATAAAATGAGCTCGTAAGACCTACGAGGCAAATGTGGCTATACTATAACTGCGCTGATCTTATCTGTGACGTGTACATAGACTAGGTAGTGTAGTGGCCGGCCCACCGGCCAGCGTGGTCAGTCCGGCGACGGTCAATATTTGCGCCGCCCACTGCCGGAGGTTGCCGGCAGCGGATTGTGGCTAATGTGATATTGCTGTCACAGAACTAGAACGAGGAATATCCGTAGGGCTACAGGAAATCTGTAACAGCAGTTCTTCATATGGAAAACATAATTTGTTAATTATAGTTAACTAGTTTATTCACGTATTCACACCTAGTTAACTCGTCATACACAGTCAGTCACACGTCACGTTACCTGTTTTCAAACCGTTTCGTTTTAGGCAGGAATTACACACATTCTGACTTCCGCTCTGAATCAAGAGTTGCTTGCTACTTAATTAATTCGTGTCAATTAACTAAGAAATCCCAGAAATGCACACAATTTCATTATGCTCCACACACATTTTCTCAGTCTCCAAGAATTTCATAAAAAAAAATATGTGTGAGGTAGGTAATTGTCGTCATTCAAAATTAAATGATGAATTCCGAATCTGATAAGTAGGTACAGATAGACTGTTTTACATGTGAAGTAAAGATCTGATTTTTAACACTTGACGCTATGTAGGTATATACAGGCAGCACAAGGTCTGCAATGACGATTTATCGATATCGATTGTAATGTACGAGAGTATTATAATTATCTGTGGTACGAGTGTGTCCCCGCACTACGGAAACCTTTGGATCCGTTTCCTGGTGTTATCGCACTTTTATTAGGTTTGTAGTTCGGAAGTCTCTGTAGAATGTTTCGATCAGTAGCTATGTAGGTACGAGTATATAGGGTAAGTTCGCCTGTTCGCGTCCATTGTCCGGTTCGCGTCCATTTTACGGATCTCCCTTTAAAAATGCTCGAAAATAAGTATATTCTTACTCTAATGACATGGAAAGACATGACCGCCTATACCTCAACGTATAAGAGACACAATGACATAGACAAAAGTTCCGTCCGCCCCGTGTTCCTGTTTAGAAAAAATATTTAGTCCCGGGTTGTTCAACAGCAGAGTGCAAACGCGCGGGATGTAAAAAAAATAGTGTGCAGCGGCGCGTTTAACGGTAAATATTTTATTGTTATATGTGAATTTTTGGAAACATAGCTATTTGTAGAAACGAATAATATGAATTATGAATTTGCTTGTTTTTTTAAAGTTAACAGTTAAAATAAGGTGGACGCGAATTACAACACCGGATTTATAAAATGTGCACTTTGCGTCCACAGTGGACGCGAACTCGTCTAATTATGTTTTCTCTAATTGTTTATTTTTATGTGATTAAAATATGAAAGGGAAATTGGATTTTTGTTTATTTTAACACTTATAGTATGTAATTGTAACTGCCAATTTGCGTCCACATTATTGTGATTGTAGTAAAAGATAGACAATATCGATTACACGTGGACGCAAACTATACCTGCATTGAATAATATTATATAGCAAATTGCGTCCATTTTTTCAATAAATAAAAATGATAGCATAAACATATTTTATTCATATTTTTTTAATAATTTGAAATGAATAGGTAGTACAGTTTTGTTTAGGACTATGAGATTAAAATTCAAGTTTTACTAGTGCAATGAAGTCTGGAGGTGACTGCCCTCCAGCGCGTCAGCAGGTAAGACCCCTCTTTGAGCAGTGGCTGGATAGGCGTCACGGCGTCCTGACCTACCGCATGACGCAGGTCCTCACCGTACACGGAAGTTTCGGGAGGTACCTGTGTCTGATGGGAAAGGAAGAAACGCCTGGGTGTCACCACAGCGAGGATCGCCCGGAGGAAACGGTGGAGCATACGGTGCAGGACTGCCCCGCTTGGCCAGACCACCGCCGTATCCTCTCGGCGGCGATAGGCGAAGACCTCTCGCGCCCGGTATTGGTAGAGGCCATGCTGCGGGGCGAGTTTGAGTGGAAAGCGGTCGCCTCCTTCTGCGAAGCAGTCAAGCTCGCGAAGGAGGAGGCGGATCGCGTGAGGGAGAGGATAGCGTCCTCCCTCCACCCCAGCCGCGGTGGTAGGCGCCCACACCGTTGGACGTCGGCAGACGATCACTGGCCACCGTAGGCGCAGGCATGCAGGCGGCGAGTAATGGTTGACTCGCTGTCCGACCATGGACCATGTCCGGGTCGACGGCGCGGTGTTTTCCACGCTGACAGTCCCTCCCGCCCTGCCCTGGGTGTGCCTGGAGTAAAGAAACCGGGACCAGAACCAATGTATGGTTATTTTTTTATTTTAAATTCTATCGATGTTGGGAAGAATAAACAAGTTTTTTATTTTATTTTTATAATGATAATTATGTTATTTTTTATTAGATAAAGAAATTGTTAAAATCCAATCTTCCTTTAAATTGTCTTAACAATATCACCCCTGATCTCCCCTATATTCCTTCTCTAAACTGATGGACGTGAAATGGTCCACGGCACAGAATACTTAATAGTACTTCCACGGGTGAACGCAATTTGGATTTTTTGGACGCAAACTGGGTAAAACGCCTAATTTTGACATTTTTCTGTTTAAAAAAAAATACGAGAAGTTTCGAACAAAACTGAAAGCTGATATTAAAATAGACTATATAACGAAGGCATTTACATAATTTTTTTATTGAAACTGGTGTTGGGACATTTTTATTTTATCCTTCAAACTTGTCAACTGCACTAAATGGACGCAAACAGGCGAAATGACCCTACATTACTGCATTTACACACAAAATAAAACATATTGGGCGAGCATTTATTTATTTATTTATTCATATAAAATCCACGGTGTCCTTTAATATCCCTTTATGTTCCGGGGTCACGGTAATGAGATAAGTCCCGCGACCCCGGCAGGCTTTGGCCCTCTAGAGGGGGGCCCCGTCATAAACGATCACACCTAGCATGAGTTTTCACGATTTTTGTGAAGTTTAAGTAAACTAGAGCTTTGACCTTAATTTGACGGAAAAATTAGTTCCGCGTTTTTACACAAGAAGCGCTCTTTCAAATTTTCAGTTCAATGAACGGAGTAAATATAAATACATACTTCAAGTACCTAGGCATATACGCCGTAAATAAAATACAGAAATCTTGTTTGAATAGGCCTCTGGTTTATTAATGTTTCCATTCATTAATTATAACATTTTAAAGATGTGAATAGGTATTAGGTATAAAGATTTAGAGATTCCCGAAATAACTTTTTTGTGTACAAAAATCTTATCTTTAAAAATGCCTGGCTTGGCTTTTAGTTATCCGGCTTCTTCTCAGCCGGATTGCATTTCTGTGTTTAATGCCGTCGTTCGACTGTTTTTCATGGAACTACATAATTATGTTTATCATATTTTTTGTATGGCCTGCCCACTGCCATTTCAACTTGCTAATTCGTTGGGCTATGTCGGTAACTTTGGTTCGTCTACGAATCTCCTCATTTCTGAGTCGATCGCGCAGAGAGACTCCAAGCATAGCCCTCTCCATGGCTCGTTGGACTATACTGAGCTTACTAATGAGGCCTACAGTAAAGGACCACGTTTCGGCACCATACGTCATCACTGGTAGGTAACACACATTGGTCGAAAACTTTCGACTTGGTGTTTATACATAATTATAACAATCCTAGCTAGTAAGTACCTACTTAATGTTAAACTGCGAACTAGGTTGTACTAGCCAGGATCACTGTTAGAGATACCTTCAGTCGCTATTAACTCTTGCGGTTCGCTTTGCAGTAAGTATACTTCAGCGGTATTTTTTCAATTACTGTTGCTGCACTCAGACATTCACAAAATGTGTCTACCAGCAACTGTATGTGCTCTCACAAGCTCGCCGAGTCCACGCTGCAGCGCTGCAACTGCGTCCAGCCGTGTTTAATATTTTGAACTTCTTTGTAGTCAGCTGTTTAACAATCACGCACCCCGCGCCCCTCGCAGCGTCCCCCCGTGCCCCGTAACCACCCCCGCGCCTTTCTCCCCGCGCCGCCGCCGCGCCGCTAGTAAGCCGTGCGTAGTGCATCTCTGCGCAACGCTCGCATCGCTAGTTACGAGCCATTGCCATTTTTATCGATCTGTCGATGAAATTTCGTGGCCGTCGGCGGTTCACTTCCACCTCTCCCGCACCGCACTTCACCTCCCCGATTCCCGACGACGTCGCCGGCCTGTGACCACAGCTCAGCGCCAGCAACGAGCACCACAGTGCGCCCGACGGAGCAGGGACGAGAGCAGGGCGCGGGAGCGGGGGCCCGGGATGAACGGCTCCCCGGCGGCGTCGCGGGGGGCGCGCGCCTAGCGGGGGCAACGAGCGCACGGCGCAGGCGCGCGGGGCCGGGCGCCAGTCTCGCGGCCGCCGCCAACCTGCGCGCATGTGTGCGCGCTGAGCTCGGCCTTAACAATCAGCTGATCGGCGCGCGCCCCGCGGCGCACATGCCGTGAGGCCGCGTCCGCCGTCATGACGGGCTACGCCCGCGGCGAGGCCGACTTCGCCGCCGATCGCTTCCGCCGGGACGCGCGGCCCGCCTCGCTCGCCCCCAAGGACTACTCGGTGCCTTTACACGTAGACTGCAGTATTGAATACGAGCTTCCCGACTGTGCCAAGCCGCCGCAGGGCGTCAAGATCGAGCCTCTGCTCATGATCCACCCCTCACACTTCCGGAGGCTCGAGAGCCTGCGGCGGGTGCCGTTCGTGAACAACCTGCCGCGAGGAGACGCCGCTGCTGCCGCGGCGGTGACGCCGAGCAGCCGCGCGCGCGCGCCCCGCCAGGCGCGGCGCTGCTGCCGGGCCGCGCCTGCACCGCCCGCGCCCGCGCCGCAGCCCGTGCCGGCCGCGGCGGCGCGAGCTCGAGCTCCGGCGGAGGAGCCGGCGCACCCGCTGGCATGCTACCGCTTTGAGTCGTACGCGGCGGACGGCGCGGGCGGCAAGCTGGCGGCCCGCGCGCGCCTCAAGCCGCATCCTTACCTGCCGGAGGCGCTGGACTGTGATATAGCGCGCGCGCTGCCGCCGGCCGCCGCGCACTACGACCGCTTCGACAAGCGCGCGCTGCAGCAACTGCCGATCTACATGTAGCCGAGCGGTGCCGGAGCGGGCCCGGTCTCTGTGATGTTTCGTTGTAATTAGTTAGAGTGATAAGTGTCGGCGAGCGTGCCGGCCCCGGTCCGGGCCGCGACCGGCACGCTCGCTCGCGTCTGTGTTCGGGCGGCGCGCGCCCTCGCGTCAGCTCGCTCGCGAACGAACCTAATACCAAATAGTACCTATGTACGTTGATATTGTTTAAACGTTGATTTATGTGTTGTTGTGCCGGACGATTGTGTTGTTTCGCCGAGGACCTGAACGTTTCGTGTTATCGTTTCGCTCGAGGCCCGGTACGCGGCCGGCTGCCTCGCCGCAAGTCCGGCCCGGCCGCCGGCCGTCTGCCGGCGCGTCGATGCTAGTGCATACCCACCAACGAAAATATTTATTCGCAAACGCAGTAACCGACGCTTCACGATTAAATTATTGTACCGTCGCCGATTCGTTGCGTTTTCTGTATAAGATATTATCATATCGATAATTATATGTTCAAAAATTGTATTATAATAAATATGTACCTATAGAGTAAAAAAATGAAAGTGAGAAAAATATTAAGAATAAAACTAGACATAGTTATGTTTTCGAATAGGTGATGAGTTCTAGAGCAGTCCCGAACGGTAATTAGAATCGTATCTCTACTCTCATTTTGTAAGCGGTTATGTTTGTTAAAATTATATATAAAGAGTCCTCTGATGAATAGTCTGATTAACGAATATTCGGCATGTAAAAGTCTTTATAAAACGCTTACTTAGCATATCATAGTATTATATTGTGTCATAGTCCAATGCCAAAAATATAACTATCTTTTTACAAAAATCCCTAAAACATCGTTTTATTTACCTCCATGCGGTTCGTGTGCGGTCCTTGTGTACAGTGTACGCGGTAGTGTGTGTAGTCAGTGCTGTGGTCGGACGGAACCGAACCGTGCCGGACGATACCGGATGCATGGATGCGGTGCGGACAGCGGCCGGCGCGGTGCTCCGAGCACGTGTAAGTACAGTCTCAGCTGGAACACCATCACTTCTTCTATGTCCTACTCACTATGTTCACTGAGAAATTATTTCAATTCAAAATGTTTTAACGGATAGCGGATACTGCTAACAACTTCTAGATTTTTTTTTTATAAATATACGGTAGTGAATTTTCTTGAAATAAACCATTGTCGTACTTATAGTAGAGATTAATGATCCGAGACATGTATCTAATGCAGGACTATTCTAATGGAACACCCACCGAACAGCTGCAATTTATTTTGGAATCGCTGATCTAATGAATGATTCACTAATTTCATGGGCCGCTGAAAGCACGCAGCCCAAAGTAAAAGCGAAATAAATCAAATTTAGTAAAGAGAAAACTAAATAGGTACCTACCTGTTGTAATAATATGTCCCGCTGCTTCCCTCGCGTTCATTTTGAATTGTTTAGCAATTCGGTTTAGATGCTTGTAATAATGCAATTCAATCTTGATTCGAGATTTCGTTTTAGGGTAAATACGCTAAATGTCGGCCCCCTTACGGCTTTTCTGTTTTGAAATCGGTCTGGCGCAATGAATTTGCAACGAAAGGATAGCTTCCGATGTTTTTTGGATAGTTTGATTAATCTATTTCATGTTTAAGGGCATAAGGTTGACATTCCTACTACAAGGAAAAAGTAATAAGGTTTAAATGCGTCGAGAACGAAAAAACCCTAAAGTCGGCCATTTACGGCCTATGGTCGGTAGCGTTTTTCCCAAATGTCGGCCGGGTATAGGGTGTTTTAAATTAAGACAGACAAATATAATTAACATGATTTATTATGGCAGGAGTATCACTAAGTATACATTATTAATACCTAGTATTTTTTTAATAGTATTTTAATAGTCATCGTAATAATGATTGTTTTTTAAACTTTTAACGTCTTCGTATCAATATTTATAATAACATTAAATATTTGTCGAACAAATCGGTAAATGACGAAAAAGGTTAAACAAGATTATATGCTATGGTAAATATGTTTTTCAAAAAATAAAAAAAGTCTTAATCTCTTCAGTCATATAAAAAAGTATGTATCGTTCACTTAAACTTAACTCTTTATATTATTAACTAGCGGCCCGTCTTGGCTTCGCACGGTGGCCTGTGTTACTCGTGGATAATGTAGCTTTCGAATGGTGAAAGAATTTTTTAAATCGGTCCAGTAGTTTTTGAGCCTATTCGTTACAATCAAACAAACAAAGTTTTCCTCTTTATAATATTAGTATAGATAAATTAAATGTATATAATAAATATTTAATTTTGAGAAAATAATAAAAAGTAATCAGCCTGTATAGTTAGGCTCGAATTCGAGGCTGGCCGACATTACGATCTTTAATGTTTCTAAAGCCGGCCCTTATTTTGTGTACATTATTTCTCGAGATTCAACTAATATCGCCCCGGCCGGTATTTGGCGATTGAACATAAAATAGATTTATTTGCCTATATGCGTTGCAAATTCTCTTATTAAGCCAATGGAATTAGTACAATTGGAATTTATAAAACAGACTGCATTTACTTTAAGTCGGCCACGGCCGAGAATCAGGTTTTAACTCAAAATTGGCATCCAAATGGCGGCCCCCTATTTTTCCTTTAAAACAATACGTAAAACATTGAAAAAACTATCTCAAAATATAGTAAAAACCACTAATTACTGATAACAAAGCTTAAAACAAAAAAAAAAGAATATCTTGCCGTTCTAATATCAATCCCCGATGTGTGGGTATTCACAGCAAGTAAGGTACTTTAGGTAAGATATTGACGCTTCGACGGCGCAATGGCAACTGACGCTCAGTGTGCGAAGAGTGAGTGACGTAATCGGAAAGTAACGGTTTGTACATATAGAGTATGAACTAAGGTTATAATTCGAGTGACAAACTTGCCACTTCATTACGTTTAGAATGAACGCAAGCTGAAAAAGTGCAGACGGCCGAAGTTTGGGGGGGGCCGACGTTTGGCGTATTTACCCTACTATGAGGAAAACGAAAATATCTGTACTACACCTGATAGCAAAATTTCAGTAACATCGGTTTAGTGGTTTAGGCGTGAAAAGTTAACAAACACAACCTTTACTTTGGTTTCTACGCAAATAATAAACTAATAAACATCAAAAAAACTTCATGACACGGCTGTAACGCCGTATGTCTCTGATTGATGTAAACATAACATCATGGCCAGGAACTGGTTCAAATTGTAAATTGGTATAGGTACAGATACCGGCACGGTTCTTGAGCGCTCGGCGTAAGAGTGGGGATCGCTTTGCGCATCGTACACTGATCGTAAAATGAAACGCACAATAAAACAAATAAAACGCACAAAACAACAAATCCCGATTGGCGGCTATGACGCGATGCGCTACGGCACGCTACGCGGGCCAATCACTACACTTTCCCCGCCCCCGTTCCTCACTTCATCTACCAAAGGGACCTAATAACTCACTTCTGCGCAGGTGAAGGTCAGCGCTCAAGATCCATGCCGGTATTTGTAATTGCAGGAAGATTGCTTACGTTTATATTACAATAAATGTATTGGCGGAGTAATTTACAGCCTGGTATCCTGTCGATTGCGCCGACCGCCGCGTCTACATCGCTCAGCTGCATACTCCACTGGTGACACTTTAATAAGTGCTCCCTTTGTGCTCAACTCTTTATTGTTGCCCAATCAATATTATCCTCACAGTCTGTTATTGGGAAGCGTTTTTTTTATCTAGCCTACTTTGTCCCACTTCTGAGCAAAGGCCTCCCCCCATTCCTTCCACTTCTCTCGATGGTGTGCCTCTTCTCGCCAATTCACAAGGAAACCATCCAAAGCGACCCGCCATCTTCTCCTAGGCCTGCCGCGGCCCCGCCTAGCTGTCTCAGAGCTCCATTCCTGTGCTATTCGAGCCCACAGTTGTGACGGCATCCGGCAGACATGACCTGCCCAGTCCCACTTTAGTCTTGCAGTCTTGTGAGCTACGTCAGCTATTTGAGTTCTGGAGCGCAGTATGGTGTTTCTGATTCGTTCAGTTAGTTTAACATTTAGAATACTGCGCTCCATCGCTCGTTGGCAAACCCTGAGTCTGGACATCTGACTGACAGTCAAAGACCAAGTCTGTGCACCATATGTCAGGATGGGGAGAATACACATGTCCATTAGCTTGCGTTTTAAGTGCATAGGCAAATCGCCCTTGAATAGCCCTTTCATGGACCAGTAGCTCTTCCAGGCGTTCTCCGTGCGTCTTGTCACTTCTTTGTCTTGTCTCGCCTGGAAAGAGACTACTTGGCTCAAGTAGATGTATTCTTGGACGCAGTGTATTTTCTCCCCGTCCGTATGCACATTGATAGGTGTGGTATTGGTCATCAGCTTAGTCTTCGACATGTTCATCTTCAGTCCAACCTCAAGGCTTGCATCGCTCAGTTCTTGGAGCATGCTTTCCAGTTCTGCAGCTGATGAAGAGAAGAGCACAATGTCGTCAGCAAAGCGTAGATTTGTTAACCTTGCCTCGCCTAGACAAATACGCTTCCCTTCCCAGGCGGTCGCCAATTTTCTGAAGACTTGTTCTAGGGTGCTGGTGAATAGCTTAGGAGACAACGGGTCCCCTTGTTTGGCTCCCTTCAGAATTTTGAACCTATGCGATCCAATTTTATAGCAGCTGTGCTGTTTGCATATATGTTTTTTAAGAGATGATGTCCACATTTTGTTTACTGAGAGCTTCAAAGATGGCAGAGTGGGTTATACTGTCGAATGCTTTCGAGTAGTCTACAAAAGCAAGGTAGAGTGGGAAATTAAATTCTTTTAAAAACTCTTTTTAAAACCGTTTTTTGCGAATGTAAAACAATTTTGACCAACAGCTCGAAATGAGACATGAGCAATGTCTGGTCTATACATTGAACTATATTAGTATTATGATCTAAATCGTATTTTTTGTTTTGTGGTAACATGTCATACATAAGTCACAACGAGCCTCCAATACCAGTGCCATGTTTAGCATGTTTGTGTGGATGGTGAAAGTATGTTTGTGACGTGAAAACTAAAGACATCTGTGTTCTATTGTAACCGAAAATTGTGTCCCTACTTCTTCTAAGTCGAAACACCTTTGCCAGAGTGGTCCACGAGGTTCACAGACAGATTGTTCGATTTGTTTTTTGGGATTGTTTGTTTGCAGTAGCGATGTGCTCCATTTTTGTCAATTGCAGACGTGGTGGTCTATGTAGTTTTTTTGATCAGGCCAGTCCAGCGAGTGATCTCCGTGATCATTGTATCAGGTGCCAAAAACTAGAAGTCTGAGTCCTACGAAATAGTAACAGATTGTGGCAATAAAGTTTATTAGCAGCAGATGGCTCATTCAGATTCAGTTCTGAGGTTGTGGTATTTGGAATAGACACGTGGATGCTAAGCAATTACAAAAGCCACTCAGATTTTAATAAATTGAAACCTATTTATTGTCTGGATAATTATTATCATTTAAAGGAACTGTGTTTGCAAAGAAATTCTTACTTGTGAACGACACGCGACGGGCATATAAAATTGCTATTCTTTCTTTTTCTATGGACTCTGGCGCACAAGTATGTACCTATTGTAAGACAAATAGCGTATTTTATTAAACTATATTGTGAATGTGTGTGAATAATTATGAATTACAAATGTGGAGCGATAGAAGTGTTCCCGGGGCGTCAGCCGGTCGGCCGGGCGACTCATTCTCCCATTGTCTCGCTCTCAATGACAACACTTCCAAAATATCCGCTAAACAAAAGCCTAGCGCGCTCCGCCGCTATTCATTCCACATTTTATATTCTGTTTGAAAGGCACTTATACACAATGAGTCGTGAATAATCTACAATAGCTGTTGGGAAAGAAATAATTCATACTCAATCGCTATTCAGGGAAATAAGACTTCAGACTAGGGATGCATCGATACGCCTTTTCGCCGATACGATACCGATACTCTTATAAAAATATCGGCGATACCGATACGCTTATTGTGAATTTAAAAAAATAATTAAAATAAAATAAATCACAAGTCAGATTTTTTTTCATGTAAAATGTAGTTATATAGGTTGATATTAGATAATTATACATTTTAGTAATTAAAATTAACATCAATAAGATTTTGGCTTAAAAAACAAAGTAATCCTAAATTTTGATTTGGAGAAAGGCGATTTTGCAAGTCTGTTTGGCAAGGGTTTCCCCGGGCATCGTTCGTGGCTCGTTTGCAATGAAATAGACCAGACAAAACGCTCGTTTACGCCACATTTTTAAGTTAAAAAGTATCGTTGAATCGGTCATGAAAATATCGTCGATACCGATATATCGGCTAACCCGAAGTATCGCCGATATATCGGTATTCGTATCGGTATCGGATGCATCGCTACTTCAGACGAAACCATTATAATAAAACTCGATGATTATGATTCGTTACATTCATGTGAATGTCTCGGTGCCGTAATTAGCCGAAACCAGTGTAATTAAGATACAGTCAAATAGATGTAATGTGCACGCAGCAGCTAGACGTGAGCTCTGGCCAGCAACCCGCCTCTTGCTCCCGGCCTCTTGTGAGAACGAAGCCACGTCCCACTCCATTATCCGACATCTCAGCGAGCACAGCGAAGGACCGCGGATGGCGTTAAATTAGCATCCACGTAATAAACATCGAGACTAATGGATGATTGGGGGCAGCCGGGGCAGCACTCTCGCGGCCGCTCCTCGCCGCGCCGTGCCGCGTCGCGCCCGCACGGCTGCTGCTGCCGGCACGGCTCCGGCCGCAACCTGTGAGCCGAATAAAAGCTAATACTTATTTATTTTATCTTCGCAGCGACGCGACGATAAAAAGTTTATTGTTACTTTTTATGGATGTGATATTGTGTCCGCACAGATTCGTACGTCGCCGTTATCTCGCACAGCGTAACTTTGACGGTACGGTAATTTTAAGATGAAATGTTAATCAAACATAATATTTTAATGTTGGAGGATGTTGAGACACATTCTTTTACGGGTTTTATGACGGCGGCGGCGGCGCGCTCTGGGATCTAAAACTATGTTAAATTTCTTACCGTCGGCGAAGTTTATTCGTGTAACTATGGTCGTTGTACGTAACCTACCGAGTATTTATTAGCTCCTAGTCCGTTCAATGTACTGGCGATGGCGTGCCGTCAGATGATTCAGACAACTATCTTATTGATAAGCGTAAAAGCTTTCAAAGTAATACCTACGTGCACACGGTAATCTTATATATTGCCGGCAGTAAAACGGCAGTAACAGTAATCGCAAGATTCGTTGTGTAGCGAGACGTTTAAGATAAGAGCACTCGTAATAACGATCACGAATTATAACGAGCTCCTTCGTCACGGCCTGATAACTGCCCGCGATCAGAACGTTCGCAGGCTGTAATTACCGGCTTCCTCGAAGCGCATTACACACAGTAGTTACAGTTAAACCTCGCCGACTGAACTCACTTCGGGTGAAATTCGATTCCCGAAACGCGAGTACCTACGTATAATTTATCGTCGGTATTATCTCTCGTAAAACGAAAACCCAATTTATGTTCGTCCGCCACCCGCCGTCATAAAACATAATATTATCGACATCGGGCCCCCTCCCTAGGCGATCACGAAACTAAGCAAGCATCGGCCATTATAAGTACCGAACTTGACAGGCGGGTGTCGTAGTGCGTCCCGCTCGCACTCCCGCGCGGGCCCTCTGGAGAGACAAGGACAGCACCGGGAGCAGAACTCTTTCATGTGCCGCGCCGCGCCGGAAGGGAGCGTTCTGCACGATCCACAGTGTGCAAAATCTCGGCTGGACCAGACATCATGAGTGAAACTAAGCAAGAGATACCTTATAATATTCTAAATTCATACATAATTTTCCGGGGTAGCAATTCTTTTTAGTTTCAGAGAAATTAAACTCCAAAGTTAATCCATTTTCGGTATTAAGAAAGTACAAAAAGTACAATTTCTCTGAAAAGAAAACTTTCAATCTAAATTTCTTGGCCCAGTTATATTACGCATATAAGACGACATTTATCAAGCTTTGTTACATCTCCGAACTACGATGGACGATGGAGTAAATTCAAGATTTCATTAAAAACGTTTCAATTTTTTTTATCGTTCTTGCTGTGTGCTTAGCGATAAAACTTATTAAATATACTTAGAAACTTATGTTGTCTATAACTCAGAAAAAAATCACTTGTTAATATTGTATAGCAAACGAGATAATCGTTTCTAAAGTTTGTAATGCCAATATCGCCTGTGATTTTGTTAAGGCAATTTTACTTAAGGTGGTTTGCTCTTACATTTTCTAAAGGAACTAAGGCAACTTTGATTTGCTAATGATTAACAAGACGAAAACATCGATGAACTTTCTGAAGAAAATGTAATTCCACATGACATGCATGACAACTAGCATTTTTGAAGAGTATACCAGTTTCAAGTGACAACTCTTTATACATATTTCTTTCCTCTTAGTGCCTATAGAAAATATAAGAGCAAAACACCTTAAGTAAAATTGCCTTAACAAAATCACAGGCGCTATTGGCATTACAAACTTTAGAAACGATTATCTCGATGGCTTTACAGTATTAACAAGTGATTTTTTTCTGAGTTATAGACAACATAAGTTGCTAAGTATATTTAATAAGTTTGATCGCTAAGCACGCAGCAAGAACGATAAAAAAAATTGAAACGTTTTTAATGAAATCTTGAATTTACTCCATCGTCTATTGTATTTCGGAGATGTAACAAAGCTTGATAAATGTCGTCTTATATGCGTAATATAACTGGGCCAAGAAATTTAGATTGAAAGTTTTCTTTTCAGAGAAATTGTACTTTTTGTACTTTCTTAATACCGAAAATGGATTAACTTTGGAGTTTAATTTGTCTGAAACTAAAAAGAATTGCTACGCCGGAAAATTATGTATGAATTTAGAATATTATAAGGTATCTCTTGCTTAGTTTCACTCATGATGTCTGGTCCAGCCGAGATTTTGCACACTGTGCGATCTCACGCTATTTTATTTTATAAATAGGCACCTACACCTATAATATCCATAACGCAACCACTCCCTTTTACTAAATACGTAAAAATTTTCAGTATTCAACCAAATAATCGGAAAAAGAAAAGCTTTTAATGAAGGATCGTTATTAAAGTAATGTGTAAATCACATTGTGTTGATAGTAGTAAATAGACGTTGCATAGCAGCTACTAGGTAGGTATGTAGCGCGGCCGGCGTGTCAGCGTGGCGCCGCGACCTACTGTGATCAGCTGATTGGCGCGCGGTGGAGCGGGGCGCGAGGCGGGGGGGGCGGCAGGGGCAGGGGGGAGTGCACACGCGCACACTACAGCTGATAGCAGCGGAGATAACCCGCCGCGAGTCGCGACGCGACGCCGCACTCGCCGTCGACGGCGCTTCTTTTTTAAGAAATAAGAACACCTATCCAAGAACATTCACGAGACTCGCTCTCGTTGCTCTATAATCGTCTCTCCAGTGTATTGCGAATTTGGAATAGGTTTTTTTTTCTACGTAGGTATGCGGTCCGATGAAGTTGTGTTCTAATTTAACGGATGATTCTCGGGCAGGACGACAATAATGATAGGTGTTCACAATGAGTTACGAAACAAATAAGAACTGTATGGTTTTCATTTCATTCCATTCCATCCATCAACATTCATAGAAATCTCTCTTTTAGTCACATAATCTCCTCATCACATGACCAACCTACCAACACTTCTACCAAAGTGCTAAATAAAAATATTAGCCAGTTTGCTAAAGTGTCATCGTTTTGGCGATGAATCTCGAGTCACGACTAGTGGTTAACATTAAGAATAGGTGCGTTCACTTAGCGCTAAGTGGTGATGTCGTTTATTTGTGTTCTTGAGCACGAACGTGCGAACCAGTCACTGACCAGCGCTGTGTGCTCGTCGCTCAAAATAATAAAACCACTCTTCGTGGTAAGTGTTAACATTGCCGACACGCGCCCACACTATCACTTCGCATGAAAAACCTAATAGCTACCTGATAGGTAATTAAATAACGCTTCAATATGGCCACAATGTCGTTATAGTTTTGATTTGTACGTCGTCCGCTCCATCTGTGTTCGTAGATACTCGTATTAATTTATTACTAACCATGACATATCAAAAGGTTAATTGTAAAATAATGATACTAATAAAGATTGTAACCTGTATTGGCTGTATTGTGTTTATTTTTAACTTACAAAGTTATAACTCATAGAAGTTATACAAAAATTATACTTCCTTGAAAGTGCACGTCGGTTGTACCGAGATGTAATCTCAGTGGACAGATGGCTCACGTCACTCAGCTTGGCTGACGAGCACTGGCGCACAAGCCTGTGATACACAATGATCACAACGAGGTGGCCGATAACACGGTTACAACTTATGACACTAATTGTGTTGTCGGCCAAATTCACAGTGCCAACAATTTTTAAAAAAACTTTAAAAAAAATTAAACCGACTTGAAAAACAACCACAAAAAAGTTTAAAATAACCTATAAAATAATTTTTCTTTCGAAAGTCGGTGACTTTGTTTTTTATTTCATTGTCATTTTTGCCACCGACTTTCGAAAGAAAAGTTATTTAACTTATAGGTAGGTTATTTTAAACTTAAGTCTGTTTAATTTTTTTTTTAAGTTTTTATTTTATCCTTTTAGTTTCAATATGCAATCCAAATCCTTGTCAAATACATAATTTTCTTACATGTGCACTAGAATTTTGCAATCCGTAGCACCGGTAATAACATCCCCCATGTACACAATGAGCTAAAAATAAAAACTACTGAACCAAACTAAATGAAATTTTTATAGGACCAAATGGCAGGTATACTGCATCGAACAAAAAAAAGAATTATAATTGAAACCGGACCAGAAGCCTTAAAAATGTTAAATAGAAAATAGAAATAAAATTAAAAAAATAAAAATTTATTAACAGTGTTAATAAATTTTTGTACATACAGTGCTCTGCGCGTACAGTATAACAACGCATTCAGGGTGCTGTTTGGACTGCCGCGCCACTGCAGTGCCTCGGCAATGTTTGCGGAGAGGGATGTAGATGGCTTTCATGCTATTATGCGGAAGCGTTCTGCATCTCTTATGAGACGCCTGAGTGCAGGCTCAAACAGCCTTCTGAGCGTGTTCGTGGGCCGCTGGGACTCACCGATGTGGCAGCACTGGATGCGACTACACACTGTGGGTGGTCGCGTCCAGGGCTTGTCATGAAATTGGCGCTCCAGTGTGTTGCTTTTATGTAAGGTTTTGTTTTCGTCTTTGTTTTTGTATGTAGGTACTAACATTATTTTATAAGATTTTGTGTTACTAACATTGTATGGACTACGTCTGAAATAAATAAATTATTATTATTATTATTAATATTTTTTTTATGTTTTTGTTGATTTTTCAAAAAAAAACACTACTCCGATTTGATAAAATTTTCATGGACCATTTGGGAAGTACGAGTACATACACATTCCAACAAAAAGATTTTTCAAATCGGTTGGCAAGCGACGGAGTTATGCCCGAACATACATAAAAAAATATAATATATAAACATCCGAATTGAGCACCTCCTTCTTTTTTAGAAGTCGGTTAAAAAGGAGCAGGTTCTGATAATCAGTAGTCGGAAACTTTATTTTTTAGCATGATCCCCGGTTTGATGGCACAGTTCGCGCAAATGGCTGAGCGATAGGACTACTGCAGTGCTGCACTGCTGCACTGCTGCACTGCTGCACTGCTGCACTGCTGCACTGCGTCACGCAAATATTTGCATAATCTACAAGTAGTTGTTCCGGGTGTGGGTGTTTATGTACATGTGAATTTAATTTAAATGTTTCTAAACGCACGCGCAATACAGGAGAAATTCCTAGAGTGGGTAAAATAAATACTTTTGAAAGAAAAACAACAACCGAATTCTAAAAGAACACTAAAAAGTAAAGAAACTTGCAAAAAACTGACTTTCGAAATAACGAAAAAAATTTAGGTACCGATACATAGGTACTCGTAAAATCACTTTTCTTACATTTGTTGATTTTACCACATAAAAAAGGATATGTCGGTAATGATGATTCACTGTAAGATAGAGTATTCTAAATAGTATACACCACACACATAATTATGTATGGTCGATCAGTGAGAGACACAGGACAGAACCTTGAAGGACACCAAAACAATTAGTATCACAATGTGATGCGAAGTCATTTTAACACATACAATGTACAATCTGCTAAATTTGTATTGAAGTAGGCCTTACTAAAGATTGCAAAACTAAGTAGTTTGTGGAAAAAAAGTTCTTAGTTACTGTCTTTTTCCGCGGTATTTCACGTTATAAAAGGACATATTAAAAACGTATACTGGATCAGATACATCTTAAATCTGACATTAAATAATGTCTCATAAGCAAAGGAGGTTGCTCATGAACTGCCCACAACGAACATCTTAGCTCATTACTTGACATGAGCGTACGACTTGTTATGGATTCTGATTTCCGAGTTGTTACAAACATGGTCGTATCCGCAAAAAAGTATCGTTAGTTGTATAGTAAGAGGTAAACAACACGTATGTATGTTGATGCAAGGTTCTTTTGTTCTGTGGATGTTTAAGCGTGTTTGTAAACGCGCAGCGGAAGCCTACGATAATGCGAATTACTCAAACGTCTGCGCCCCAAACCCACCCGAACCTAACATTACGCATGAAAGGCAAATCTTTTCATATCGCTTCACCGAGCTGCCTTTCATTCGCATTGTGTGATAGCTTTGAAATACCTTCCATTGTATCGTAACTCAAAGATATCCATTGTATCGGGAGGTTGCTCGCAGGCGGGACCATAAACAAAACTGCTCTTATGAGAATTTTCTTTTATGATTCTTTCAAGTTATTAGCGAACAGTATGATTGTATGGAACATGCTTGTAGTTAGTTACAGTATTCATGGCAAAAACAGAACAAATTGGTTTCTTTGCAACACTGTGTGGAGATGTAAAATTGTAACTTTCTCGTGGAGGCAGACTGCATTATAAATGTTAATGATTGAGAAGCGCTGCGTGTTTTTGCATCATTGGGAACATGTTCCAACTACGATGATTGCCGGAGTTACCGCGAATACATTGCAGTATGCGTTTACCATGTACGAGTATAAGCAGTTACGACCGCACCATAATATACTTGCTAATAAAACTAAGAGCATAATCTTGCCTGTTACACGTACGAATACAGAAATTAAATAAAGCTAAAAGTTATACAGTCATACTGGTTAAATATAGAAAGTAGAAATCCTTATATTGCTTGCTATGGCAAGTGGATAATTTTCGGCGTGTACATTATCGTATCGCCCGTTCACATGGTCAGCTTTCAGTTCCACATTTAGGATATAGCCTCGAGACTGGTTCCGCTCATTAGACCACCAGCGACCAATTACCGTGAAATGTTCATGTAACTTGAAGTTCTTAAGTTAAGCACCCGTTCGGTACATGCAGCGAGAGACCGTTGCGGCATGTACGAGCCAATTAAGTAAACATTAACTGTAATTTGAAAGTAATACCCTTTTGATATTTATTTAAAAATCATGTAAAGGTATTTATCAACATTATGAAGTATGGTGAAATCAGAGCGGCGGCGGCGGCGTAGTGTGCCCACCACTGCCCAGCCGTTCATGAAACTATTAACAACATGTTACTTTATGTGCTCTGAATCTGAATGCGACCGCTGCAAAGTGTCACCACCAGCTGGTTTTTATGCTAACTATTAACTTTGCATCCAATTTAGTTATTTTCCAAATAAATTAAGCCCCGTGTCAAAAAACAGTAATTAATACACATGTTAATGTGAAAGTCAACAAAAGTTCTTGATCTTCTGCTTATAATATGAAATTTTTGGTTTTTCTTGAGCATATTTTCAGTAATAATGTTTTGTTGTTTCAGTTCTGTTCTGCTATTTATTAGTTATAGAGGCGAGATATTTCTCGTCCTATCCCCCGCCGACCATGTGCCGTGCCCTCAGCTCCTCACCTGCGAGTGTTCATCTCAGTTCATTACTCAGTTCTCGGCTTGTCCTTAAAAGAAAGTATGTGAGGACGGATTGATGTTTGTTTTCTTTCACACAAACTATTGAACGGATTTGTATGAAAGGTACACAGATATAGATTATAACCTGTAGTTATACCGGTGTTACGTACTCGCGAAACTTTATTAATAAATACATTTCAAATGAATACTTCGCGGATGTTGTTCGTTTCAACACTTGTGTGAAAAGTGCTGGCAACGGCCGCCCGCGCCGATGAGTTGAGTAAATACTCAACAATGTTTGAAACTCGTTTTTGCTGTAGTGTACCGGATTGGAGGAGCCTTGTCAGTTGTTGCGGCGGAGGAGAGGGCCCGGTTCGTGACTTAATGTGCGTCGTGCTTAACATGAAGATGTGTTGTTTCGTCGTCAGCAATAAATCCGTGTTGCGCACGCTCGTGTCCAATTTACAGCTCCAGAGTACAGTCATAGTTATACTATGGTACAGTCGGCGAGGGGTGATGGCGGCGACGTCGCGCCCACACGTCAGCATCACCATGTTACAAATAATATTATTATGTACTCATATAGGTATTTTAATGAGATATTATTAACTGATAACACGTTCACTGTATGTAATTATAAAGAAAACAGGTTCGCTAATAATGCAGCCACTGCTACTTACATATTTAATTTAGAAGGTTTCATTAGTGCTGTTAGGTAGGTGGGCGACCACGCTACGTCGGCATACAATAATTGAATATAATATAAGGATTAAACGAACTTACCTAGTGAAGTTCTATCCTTATTATATGAAGAAATCAGGCCGAGGTATTAACCTCATTACTAGTAGTAGTCGAGTCCTCTCGCTCTTCGATCGAAATTTTAGATGCTGTAATTAAAAAATTAAAAAATTCCGCTCCTGGCAACACTGCATTCAATCGTCATTCAGTTTAGAGCAGTGGTACCAAGTACCGCCGTAAGGGAAGATTAATTGAAAGTTAATCTTGGGAGGGTGGGAATCTCATACCTCGGCCTGATTTCTTCATATAATAAGGATAGAACTTCACTAGGTAAGTTCGTTTAATCCTTATATTATATTCAAAATCAGGCCGAGGTATTAACCTCATTACTAGTAGATGTTCAGAGAACATAAAATAATATATTTATGTTAAAACCAATTTGTTTCAATACCCAAAATTTCTTTTTTCAAATGGGAATATAATTATCTTGATATACGTCTGCTTGTGTACATAACCAGGCAATCATAGCTAACCTTGACTTAAATGAAAAAATCCCATCTTTCTAATTCCAAATGTTTAAGACTAAACATCTGGAGTCACACTTCATCTGCATAATCTATGAAAATCAAATAAATATATCAAAATCAAAAGACAATCACAGTCTTTAACTTTAAATATTCCTCTTAAATGTATTAAATAATTATTATTATGTATTAATATAACACTGAAATTAAGGTTAATTAACTACGGGTATTAAAACTTGATGAAATTTAATGTCCCAGCAAATTTTATTTTAAAGAACATCTATTGGTCTATTATAATGATTTACCAAGGTAAACGACCTCGAAGACCCCTCACTGCCTGCAGTATAGAGTCCACAGTTGAGCCTAGTCTATGCGCATTTTAAGAATATGCATGTCTGGTAGAATGTACAAAAAACAAAAATGTATTAATTGACTGTTTATACAGTCAATTGTGACTGTATAAGGCCCTGCTGCTAGTAGTTGAACGTTCTTGTTTTATTATATGACAGTTTATGCGTAGACATATCTGGGCTTATTACTTAAGGAAGGTAACACCAGTCTGATGAACATTCTAGTCTTACACAGACCTGAGTTTTATAGAATATCTGTAATCCATTAATTTAATCGCACCTTTGTTACTAATCTATTTAATAATTGATACTTTTACACCACAAAATTTGGACACATAAGTGTTGTGGCTGATGCAATCAACCTAACAAACTTCTTTGTAAAGTTTTCTTAACTGAAGCTATTAAGAGAGTAGAAAAACTTTTAAATGTAGTAACACTGCTGGGATCCCAGAAACTATTTTTATTTTGCGTTAGTTAGACATAGCTTGAAAAATCCTTTAAATTAAATGTTTGATTCTATCGTCTCTGAACCTACATGACTCTACATGAGTGTCGATTTGCGACAATTAACTGATAATTTCTGGAAGACTTTAATAAGTCAAGTCAATAAGTCACATACGTTATAAGAAATAAAATACATTAATAAATCTATTTTATAGTCTTCCATATTAGACCACTATTGTCACAGGATTCCATTGTATTGTTCCAGCGAATTCTGCGATAATATACCTATCAAAATCAATAACTCACCCTTGTGCACAAAATTTAGTTTTTATGTAAGTTATTTTTGTAAAATGTTAGACATTAAAGAATATATATACATACATATATTATTCTCCTCTTGATTGTTTGCTTGATAATATACCAGCCCCCCGGCTTAGGTATAGAGGGTAACTAATTCTAAAAGAAGACATTAAAATATAATCAGAAGGTCTAATTGTTATTAACTCAGAGATTAGTAAAGAATTCAAAAAAAAAAAAGACTACCATTTCTTTAGCCCTATCTATTCTAATCTTATGGAGAGATTTAAGCAGTAAACTAAGAAAGGGGAAAAACCTTAGAAAAACAGATTATTCCATCTAGGGACCCCTATCCCAATAAATGTACTTTGGACACTTATGATCTTAACCGATATGCAAAAAGGTCTCTCTGGATGGCCAAAACTATTTATTATAGAATTGACAACTTAGTCTCCATTCTTTATCTACATTGGAATTATGAGACTCTCTGGATCAGGATCTGGATGGCCAAAATTATCTTTTATTCTTAAATTGAAAACTTAGACCATTAGACCATTCTTTATCTGCATTGAAATTACGAGACTCAAAGTCAGCCTCTTTATTAAGCAAAAATCAGTGCAATTTATGGAAGAGTATTGTAGGTACTCTTCCCACACAGTTTATATGAGCTATTGCAGTAATGCTGTCAGACCTACTACGCAAAATAACACAGTTTTTTATTTTGATCACGAAGTTCTACAAAGTATGCATCTAAGAAATCTTAAATAGTTTACATGTTGTTATTCCCAGACTGACAGACTGTCCCTAGTACTTTGCCCCTTGTAATGTGTATCTCAACCACTTAGTAATGCATCTGAAAATGCTTCTAAAATTAAGAACAAGGTGAGCTGCGCTCCAGAACTTGGCTTGACACGCTCCCGCGCTCCCGCGTGTCACATTAGACACATTGTATAATATCTCTACAACTATTAATAATGTTCTTTATTCCTCCAAAGTAATTCTGACTTTGTTTCCTCTTTATCTCTACTCTTGGGTTGAAAAATGTTTTCTTTATAAAGTGTTTATGTGAACTAAACTGTATTATGAGATAGGTACTCGTAGATGGCTACCTAATGCAAAATGATACCAAATTTTCTAATAATATTGCTAATTGAGGACAAACTTAATATTGAGTAGGTGTTCATAAAACAAAATATAGCAGGGCTTAGTCATGCATTTAGAATTGATCACCAGTCCTGACCATTCACAACCTGAGGAGGCATCTGAATTGTTTTCTTTGTTTATCATCAAAAATAAATAATCAATTTTTTTTTTTTTTTTTTAGTATACTTGTACAAAAATGGCATTTTCATAACTATGTTACTCTGGGACAGATTAGTCATCTAGGTTATTAACTTAATTTTATACCTTGATCTTTGAGACTGATTAAACAGACTGATTAACTACAAAGACAGACTGATTAACTACAAAGACAGGCTGATTAAATACAAAGGGTTAAGTGAAAGACCTCTTGTATAGCTTATTGTTAGATGTGAGCCGCAAAAATTTCTAACCATATTCTTTAATTGCTACTAATAGTATAGCACCTTTATGATCTAATTTACATAGAGATACAATCCTTGTATATTCTAGTCTGAAATGGTTGATTATAATGAAATTATTTAACATTTAAAGATTTATTATAAATTCTGTGATTAAAAAGAAAATCATGGGTAAAATTGGTCAGCTGTTTAACAGAACTTAGCTATGAAAGTTTATTTATTTCTTGAATAAGACAAGTCTCTCAGTTTTAATGAAAGAGTTATTATATTGGGATCTTATCTTGAACAAGTTGACTGAAAAAGAGGAGTAGAGTATAGTACCCAGTCTTATTTATTAGATTAGAATCTTTGGTTATAGATTCCCAGTATGAATAGAAATATACAAAGCGAGCAGCAAACATTACCACTAACTGTTACTGGTACTTGTCCTGGGGTCGGCTGGGAGATGACTGTTGTCACTGAGGTATTTCTGTTGTGTTTTTGTTGTTGACTTCTGTTTTTTGGAGGTGGGCAGGGCTATTTGAACTGTTGATAGTTTCATGGAATTGACTTATTTGTATTTCCAATAATAATATTTGGATGAAGTCTATTGGTTGCTCCCTTTATGGTGGTGGAAGTCTACACTGTTTCTTTTAATTTTGAATAAGGACAAGATTTCAGTTCACTTGTTGCCTCTTAGTAAGTTGAAATGCCTTATCTAAGATTGGTAAGATTAGTCTCTTCTATTATTAAATAATTAAATATATTGCTAGTGTAGGTTGAATATTCAACGGAAACTGTCTCCGAGCATTTCATATTATTATATTGCATGCATCTAGTAATATAGCATTATTTGGTACAAGTGCAGGCTTATGTAAGTCGGCTCCTTTACTAGCCCCTCCATTAGCATTCTTTCAATAACATTCACATCACATAATCCCTCTTAGAACCGGTTAGCATACATAGAGCAAAAAAATATTATTGCCCGATGGCTCTTCTTCTGGTTGCTGTTCTAGAGCAAAAGTATTGGAATTGTTTTCATGACTGACCATATTAACTCCTTGCATTTAGGCACCCATCTGACAACCCAACCGTTCAGAGTAAGTAGGTATATGTTTATAGTCTACAATGGACTATACATTTGATTGTTTTAGTAATCAGATCCTGACTATTACTGTAATAATATTTACATTATGGCAATATATCCTTCCAGTCCATAACTCAAGTAATAGTATATTTTCATCTTAGTTCATCACTTTGTGTAGAGGCCACTTATGTTTGATGCTATTGGATCTTTTCTTGTTAAAGTAGAGGGAGTGCCCCGGTTTCTCCTTAGATCGCTAACAACATGTAGCACGCAGAATACATATGTACTTAAACTTGAGTGTAACCCTCTCAACGAGAGGTATTTAGGTAAATGTAACACAAATTACCCTATCATAATTCTTCTATTGTTAAATTGATCCGAAGCATAACCTTTTCAACGAAAAGGAGGCAAAATACAACGCATTAATTAATTTTCTATCCAACAGGACATAGGTAGGTACATAGTTTGTTGGAAGTACTGAATGTTAATTTGATCCAAAGGATAACCTTTTCACCGAAAAGGAGACAAAATGTAACACATATTGTCTTAATTTTCTGTCCAACAGGACATAGGTACATTGTTTTTTGGAAATACTAAATGTTGAATTGACCCAAAGCATAACCTTTCAACAAAAAGGAGACAGAACGTAATACCGCCATAATCTTTTTCCGTCCAACCGGACAAGTACATGCTAGACTTTGATAATTTAAATCTCAAGTAAATGAGGGGTTGTAAACCCTTAAAGCAACGTGAATTTGAATTTCTCATCGAGTGTAACACACACTATCATAACTTTCAGTCATTGTACTCTTTTCAATGAGAAAACAACAAAAAAACTTACAGTTATTATGTTCCATCTTGGCTTTGTATCTTTCAATCTTTCGAGCCAATTTATTCCTTTTCTTATTTTCCTTATCTTCTTCACTATTTCTATTATGTTTTGGCATCCTTGGTTTGTGTTTAATACTTAAACTAAACTAATTTTTAAGAACACAAAACTTTCTCCGTTGCGTCTTGTGAGCGCGAAGAAAACAAATGACGATTGAATGCAGTGTTGCCAGGAGCGGAATTTTTTAATTTTTTAATTACAGCATCTAAAATTTCGCGTCGAAGAGCGAGAGGACTCGACTACTACTAGTAATGAGGTTAATACCTCGGCCTGATTTTGAATATAATATACTGGGACAGGCGGAGCTTTACAATGATATGTGCTATTGATGAAAATGGCATGATCTGCAGCAACTTTGTTTTATCATAATATTATGTAGTCGTAGTGGGAGTGGTTTTAGGGTGCTCCTACATTTGTCGACGCGGAATCGGCTTAAGCCGCTAGCCAGTCGAAAAAACCTTTATGTCAACGTAATAAGGGTGTTACTAATACCATTCGCATCGGCTCGCGTCGTCAGAGCCGATGATTCCGCGTCGATAAATGTGGGAGCACCCTTACGATACGTTTGCAAAACAACCGCGGCATGGTTTGTATGCAGGCGCCGTTTAACTTGGTTTTAACACAAGAAATGTGCGAGTCTACACTATTATTTTTCTGTAGGCGAAAAATAATAGCGTCGTACTCGAGTATCGCGCGATACGCGTAGGTATATAAAAAAACATTTTAAGTAAAACCAATTAGAATACATGCCATACTGTTACATGTTAACCTATGTACGTGATCTTAATTGGTATTAGGAAGGTAACAAACAAATAACAGCGTTAGGTACCTACCTTGTAAACCACAATATCAAATTAATAATGTATAACAATAACGTATATTCCTCGACCCAATTAAACCGGACCACTGTACATATAATATAAAATATTAATTTATTATAGCAATACAATCTTTTCCATACGCAGCTACGCAGCATATTATTTATACCGTTAATTAAAACGACGGTAATAATAACACGTTGTTTTCGACATGTTTCGGCGTGTTTTGTAATCAATGTATACGTTCCGGTAAACAAGCAGCTATTCATAACTCATGTCTATGTATTATTCATGTCATTATAATAATGTGGTTTCAAATATACACCAGGAGCGATGTTCGCGGGATAATTGAGCCGCCGCCGCCGCCGAGCACGGCGCGTGTCGGCTTGCAATCTATTGCATTCTTGCTGTGAGTCTGTGACAACTGATTGAGCTGTTTTCTTCTACTTCATTATTGCACACACTGTTGCCCGCGCCTGCGCCAGCGCCTAACGTAATACTAGAATCAACAGTAAGTATCCTATAACCTATCCCTGAGCCAAACAGCTCATTTAGTTGCGCAGTTCTGACGTGATTGGTTAACAATCATATATCCATAATCACGTATAACACATTTTTTTTTTGTTTTTTTTTTTAGGGTGGCAAAATCATCAAATGAGTCCTCCCGCCCTGGGTGGGGCGGGAGGGACTGTCAGACTCTTACTGACTAAAATCCACCCGTGTTCCGTCGGATGCCCTTTACGTTCCGGGGCCACGGTATCCTGGATTAAGAAAAATCCGCGACCCCGGCAGGCATTTGGCCCCATAAGGGGCCCCGTCGGTGACGCGTGAAACACGACGCGCCGCCGACCCGGGCTTGGTCCTTGGTCGGACGGCGAGCATACCCATTACTCACCGTCCGCAAGCCCGCTCCGCCGCTGTGCCCTCTGCTGTTCAGAGGGACACGCGTTGGAGTGTCCACCCGACAGGCTATTTGCATACGGGCAAAGAAACCCCTTAGGCACACAGTGCCTAAGGAGAGTCTTTGCCCGCATCCCAGGGTGCACCGGCCCGATAACTGGTCTTCCCCCGGACGTATCCGAGAGGGAACTCCAGTCCACGGGCGCACGTGGAGGTTTCCTGTCTTAGCACCCCACGTATAACACATACAAACTTTACAAACTGATGGGTGATTGGATCTTTGTTACTGAAATTAAACTTGGCAAAGGTTATAGTCTGAGAAATGAAAACCGTATAAGAATCAGTTACGTAGTTTGAAAGATTGAGCGTGCAGACAGTGGGATGCGAGGTTTTATAAATACGTATAATTATGTAGTCATCTGTGATGATCAAACTATGCGGCTCTCTACCGTGTACTGGAAACATTCACAGTTCAAAATCAATTAATAGATTTAAAAAATCTAAAAACCCACGTTTTTAAATGTCCTAAAAAGAAGAAAATAACCCTACGGGGCTGAGAGAGGGGCCACTCAAAACGTGGGGGCGTATATTATTTAAGGGATTATTTATGGGATATATTTACATCACGTGAGATCGTAGGTGTAACTTGCAAAGATACGCCCCCACGTTTTGAGTGGCCCCTCTCTCAGCCCCGTAGGGTTATTTTCTTCTTTTTAGGACATTTAAAAACGTGGGTTTTTAGATTTTTTAAATCTATTAATTATTTTATTATTTTTATCATTGTTCATCGGGTTTGAAGCTACCCTGAAAAGTTCAGCCTGCTAGCTTATCGCCTCAAAGCCTGTCCGCCATCTTGGACGTCCGCCATATTGGATTAATAGCCTAGCCTAGCATAAGCCACATGACTATTTTTTTCGTATTCCTGACAGCAAACCCTTTCATTTGATACCCATATCACGGGGGTGGATTTCAAACAGCCAGTCTACCATCTTGGACGTCCGCCATATTGGATTTAAGTCACGTGACTATTTTTTTCGTACTCCTGATAGCAAACCCTTTCATTTGATATCCATATCACAGGGGTGCATTTCAAATAGCCTGTCTGCCATCTTGGACGTCCGCCATATTGGATTTATGTCCCGTGACTATTTTTTTCGTATTCCTGACAGCAAACCCTTTCATTTGATACCCATATCATGGGGGTGGGGTTCAAACAGCCAGTCCGCCATCTTGGGGAGGCCGCCATATTGGATTTGTTATGACGTTTCTTAGCTAGTCATGTATTGTCATCAGAACTCAAAGCGTGTACAAAATTTCAGCATGCTAGCTTATCGGGAAGTGCCTCAAAATTGAGTTGCAAAAGTCCAACCGGAACGACAAACAAACAAACAAACTTACAAACAAACAAACAAACAAGAAAAGTGAGTGTATAAAAACGTGGGAATAAATACAATACACGATATTTTAATGTACTACAACAGTACAACTTTGCCAACATTATGGTTCACTGTATTTCTTTATTCAATAGTTTAATGAATTATATTTTGTATTTTAGTGTGATAGTGTCATTCGTGTTATTAACGTCATAGTCTTAGATAATGTTTTATTTTACTTGTCACAAACATGCATGATACAATTCTGTGCAAAAATATGTAATACAGCCCGGACAGTGCCAAATGAGCGTCTCGTAAGCGCAACGTTCTACAATGCTATTAACTTATAATTTGGCCTTTTGAAGATGTTCTCATAGATACCGGCTGTGGGGTTCTCAACCTAACGTTATCTTGTTGTTTGCACTGAATACATATTTAAAATTTGGGTTAATGTTCGTCTGATCGCATGCGGACATGTGGCGGGCCGCGCGTCGATCAGCTGTAGCGCCTGTAGCGCGCGTCTTGCGGTGCGGCGACATCGCGTCACGTCGCGACGACGACGTCGCCCGGTCGCCGGCAGTGGGCGGCCGCCATGCTGCCATGCCCGGCATGCGTGGGAACAATTTATTATGATATTTTTGTACAAACAGTTTTGTTATCATGATGTTCGGCTGAAATATGTGTTGTGTTGATAGACACACACGTCAACTGCCTGCCGAGACTATTTGATAAACACTCAGCCCATCATTGTACTTGTAGATAGTACAGACGAGCGCGCGCTGCTCTAACAATCAAAATTGTTTGTCGTTGTTGTTTTAGCTGTAGTGTCTATTTCTGTTGTGACACCTAGTGTGCGCGCGCACGTCATGTGTTTGTTCATTACAAACTTCTTTATACGTAACTCGTAGTCATTTGTTAATCATGTCCAGATTAGCATAGAATGTAACCTTATCAAATAAAGAAAGGCACGTTAAGTGGAGCGAGCATTGTGAACATTAACACGGTCTCCTGGTGTTAGCGGCTCAGAGGTCGGGGAGTGGGGACCTTATCGAACAATGTGATAAATTCATCCAAAACTAAATGAATGTCTTCACAGAGTAAACATTCATTAGGCGAATGTTCGTAGGTACCTACTTAGTAAGTACCTACGTACGGTTGTTCAAGTCTGAACAACTGACATAACGGACTCACCTTGTGTGCAGGAAGAGGCGGAACCTTGTTCGGTAGCGATTAAAGTGCAGCGACACGTGGATCATTACCGCGCAGGGAGCGGTGTGGAGGGGGGGGGGGGGGCTGCGCCCGCGCATCCGCCGCACGCTATTGACAAAAAAAGTGCAGCACTTCCTGCTCGCCCTTTGTGACACACACCACAGAGACAAACACACATAGACTTGTTTGAAAATAGCTAGAAACCAGTTTCTTTTTAAAAGTAATGAGTGTATTATTACTAAGCAGACCGGATTTCGTTTTCTTGACATAAGTACGAGTATGCGTTTCCACCAATTAATAGCTTAGTCATCTGATTGCCACCGCAAAACCGAAATGAAGCAGAGAGAGGAGAGCTGAACTTTTCAATTGCGAGGTAAAAAGAGACATTAATGGCTGCTCCGGTCTCCACATTTTTTGCTCGCTGTGTGATCTTTGTTCGACTACTAGGGCATGGAAAAACGTGTAAGTAGTATTCTCATTACCCATTCGCACTTATATAATTATACCATATAACTTAGGTACAAATAGAGATTTCTGATTCTGTGTCCGCTCCGCTTGCGGTAGACACCGGGCTTTACTGACTGCCACAGCGGATATTATCAAACAAAATGAAATACTTATATTCCGATGTAGATATATGTAGTGCCACACGACACAAGTACTCCACATTCAATGTCTGGGGATCCAAAAATATCTTACGCAATTTTTTTACAATGGTGTAAAATACTGGAGCGGACGTACTTATACATTTTCACGGAACGCCGAACTGTACCCCGTGGTGAGCGTAAATTAAACTCATTTTCAGAACATAATACACATAATTAACAAAACTAATAAGTAGTTTAATTTACGCTCACCAGAGGCGCTGTTCAAGTTCCCATACAAAATACTTACCAAAACGATACGAATACTTTTTCGAAAATGATTCGTGCTAGGGGTACTGGAAACATTTTGTCTATCGACTGCTTAAAGATATAATTACTATTATGTCAGCTCCACAGCGACACAGCATTATATTTCATAAATATGAAAAAGACTGTGTTATACAACTGTTGTATTAACGTGGGCGGGCGCGCGCTGAATACTCAATTAACACAAAGTAAAATCATTAATTAGCGGCTTTTCGCAAAATCACCACGTTCAAGTCATGTGCGGTATGAGGGGGAGGTGGGGGGAGGGGGCTATGAAGGCGGCCGGACACGGACCGAGGCCCTTACGTTTTATGTTACGGCCGCTGATAACTCAGCAAATCACTCTTATCACTAGCAGTTACGTGCTCTCGACGAGACCAGCGCTGCTATTGATGAGCGCAGGCGCAGTCCGAAGTGAGCACGTAACACAAGCACGCGGCGACCCGCAGCGCCTCGCATCAAGTCGACAGATGACGATATAACTCTCGACGATGCACGCAACTGATACCGCGGCCGTGGAACACTTCTACGAGACCGGCTTTAGCCTCAACCTACAAGTACTTGTACATACCTCGAGGTGAAGGGTAATTGATTCGAGACCCTAAACTTTTAGCAATAAAACATACGGGTTTAACTCAAGAAGACTTTCACGCTGTGACAGACTACATTAATGTGAACGAGGAACAAATAAAAATAACAATATCCATGCTTTTGTCAGAGTTCAGAGAAATAAGACGATTTCTAAAACGTGCTCCATCCGCGCCGCCTGCGCAATGTCGATAAACTAACGCGACAGTGCCCGCAACTATCACATTCACATCAGACTCCGTCACACAAAAGAATCACTTCATACAAAGCGCGATGTTTGAGACACTGGACGCTGAGGTGATTACAACATACTCCCCGAAATTGACGCAGTTTAATAAAACAGACGGTGCCGCAACGACTGCTGCACAACACCGCTACGATGCTACTACGACACTGCTACGGCTCTGCTACGATGCCTCTACGACATCGCTACGAGACGCCTCTACAACACTGCTACGACTCTGCTACGATAACTGCTGCCACTACCATGACGCCTCTACGACGCAGCTACGCCGCTACGACACGGCTACGACTCTGCTACGATGCCTCTACGACACAGCTACGACTCTGGTTACGAAACTGCTATGACCAAGATGCGTTGTTAGTGTTACTACAACTGCCACCTACGATACCCTCTACTACACAGCTACGCTGCTTCTACGTCACTACTACGACTGTGCTACGATGTCTCTACGACACTGCTACGACTCTGGCTACGAAACTGCTACGACTAAGATGGGATGTTACTATGAGTGGCACGGTGCTATTCGTACTCTGCTACGACCTCGCCACAACGCTGCAAAGATTCTTCTACGTCACCTTTACAAGTGCACATGACACTGCTATGACAAAGTTTTTTTTAATAAGATGTTTTCCTTAAGTTTGCCTTGTATGGTTACTTCCCAGAATTTGATCCTTATTAGCATCACTATCGAATAGTGTAATAAATACAGGGTGTGATTTTTTTTTCCAAAATCAACTGGCTCTATAGCCAAACAGCAGACGACAGCAGACGACAATCGTTATCGCTCAGCAGTCAATAATACATTTTCAACTTTATACCCCAGCTCGTAAAGTTGAAAATCTATTGAAGTTTACAGATCGTTTTCGTTTGTTTCGTTCGTTATTGATCAGCAGTCTTTAATAGATTTTCAACTTTATGCGCTAGGGTATAAAGTTGAAAATGTATTAGTGATTGCTGAGCGATAACGATTGTCGTCTGCTGTTTGGCTATAGGGCCTGGTTCGATTCCTGGCCACCACGATTACTGATTTTTCTAAAATCCAATGATGCTGTTTCAGTTTTGTGTCTAGAGACTCCTTTCAACGTTTTTCGATATTCCTCATAGTATCGGATATATAGAAAGAACCCCGTTAGCTCGGTTTGGAAAGAGCGTCGGATATACTGAATCTGGAGGACGCTGGTTCAAATCCTGCACGCGGTTCGAATTTTTCTTTCCAACGAAAATATTTTCACTACGTGCGTTAATGCGTTTAATATTTATAAAATATTTAGACTTAATAGTTCGTAAAATGGCCAAGACAGTGATGTTAGTTCTTCCGGCATTCTTATTGATAGCAGCTTGGAATTTCTGAGTACCTTGTACGCGCATATGCGGGCTTCGTGACATCGAGCTGGAATGGAACATAGTGACACGTTCACACCATTAACATTAGTATTTGCTTAGTATTCGCGGCCCATATGGGGCGCTCACATAAAGAGTCAGTGTTTAGCATGCAGGCGCTCGCCTGCCGAATGTTCCCGCCGCAGGAAGTGCGCGCACGCTGTACATACACACGCATGTCCGCGCCATCTGTTACGGCTGCACTCGGCCAGAAGGTCGGCTCACACATCGAGTTATGAGGGCTCATGCACACACGTCTATGTCTACGTACAGCGCAGATTAGTGTAAATGTATTTGTATTGGCAATTAACATATCCGAATAAACGCATCTATGTGTGCGTTAATCTGTTTTTGCCAGTTGCCTGAAGGCGTCCTTTTGCCTCCAACCTCCAACTACTCAGTGCCGCTTGTCACAGGAGCTGAGTGTGCTGGTGACGCGCGGGGGATGGCCCCACGCTTGAAGTGGGGGGGGGACCCGCAGACCACACATATTTGCATAGCTTTCGCAACATGAATAGGGTTGCCATTACGTACACGGTGTAGGCGCTGTAGGCAGGATCGTGCCTTCGGAAAATGTTGATCTGGTTTATTACTTTTTAAGTTTTTACCATAAGGTTTAAAAATATCATAATTTTAAAGGTTCACTGAATACAAATAACGTGGTAACCGATAACCGCGTGCCCCACACTTGGCGGCTCGTCTATAAAGACACACAGTGTAGCTAACAATCTACATAATAATAATATAAATAAGTAATTAATTACAGACCGTTTACGAAACGATTGCATGTAGCGGAAATGAGGATGTTGAGATGGATGTGTGGAGTGACAAGAATTGATAAAGTAAGGAATGGGTTTATAAGGGGAAGTTTGAAAGTGGCGCCTGTTACAGAAAAAATGAAAGGGAATCGTCTATCTTGGTATGGACATGTGATGAGGAGGGATGACACCCATGTGACTAAGAAAGTGATGAGTATGAATGTTGATGGATGGAGAGGAAGAGGAAGGCCAAAGAAAAGATGGATGGATTGTCTAAGGAATGATATAAATGAAAAAGGAGTAAATGATACTGTGACGTCTGATAGGGGAGAATGGAAGAAGAAAACGTGTTGCGCCGACCCCAAGTAGAATGGGATAAGGGCAGGAAGAAGAAGAAGAATTACAGACCGTTTACGTTATTAATTCCCGGCGAGTATCAAGTACGCTCGGTCGCGGTAGGATGTGGAGTCAAGCGTGTTTTTCGTTATCGTGATTGATCGTCTATCTTTAGATATTGTAAATCCTATTTATGTTAGCATTGGTAGTATACCGAACAACAATATTTTACTACGACACTACGGCAGATCATTGATCAATATGAAAACAAGCAGAGTGACGTTATCCTATCGTACGAGGTACAAGTTCGATGATCGTTCAACCTCATTCTGTATTATGAACATATGTATTATGTTTGGAAAACTTAATAGGATATATCTATGCTGTCATTAGCAAGCGTGTATGAAAGGGGTTTAATCGAAAAAACCATAGGAGTACTTTAATTTTAGGTTATCGAGAGGAATACAACTAATGATGCCAATGCATCACTAGTTTTTCAAAAATCATGAAATCATATTTTACTAATCGTATGTCCGCTCGCTTGTATGGAGTCGATCCACTGTGCGAGCCGAGCTACAGACTTCCCCTAAGATCACTACTGTAATTTATGAGAAGCACTATCGCTTCGTCCTTGTCCCACTAATGCGGATAATCCCCAGGGGAGCGGGACAGCCGAGGTAACCGAGTTATCGTGCGGCGGCCGGGGCCGGTCTCCTAATAAAGTAAGATAAAGTCGCTTATAAAGTGGATGTACGTGAAGCGAAGGAAAAACTTAAGTAATATTGTGTGTTTCCTAACAGAGATTACACTAACATCGCCTCACCCAACTTGACGCTTTGTTTTACGGGAAAAGAGTCCGCGGCAGGCGCGACCGTTCAACACTTGCCGCAGCTTTCAATAATATTTAATGGCTTCAACACGATCTTAGCGTTGTTCTTTAAAAACTGGCCAAGTGCGAGTTGGACCACGCACAATGAAGGGTTCCGCAGTATTTTAAAACAAATCATCACGATGAGTATGATTAACGATTAAATATTTTAGTGCTAAAAGTTCGAGATTTTTGTACTGTTATTTTTACTATATTATAATAATTGGTTCCGTAGTTGAAAATGATTTCTATCTGAGTCTTCTGGCCAAATGTCATGATTCTAGGGTAAAGGGAAGGGCTATAGGCTTTGATTGCACGGCGAGCGTTAAAATATGCGGTAAAACAGTATAAACCGGCCGTATCTCTTGATTGTCTTAGACGTTTTGTATTTTTTAGACGTTTTAATACTCCAAGGGATTGTAGACTTGAGTATGACAGAGTCATGAGTCCCTCGAGTTCCTGATAAAAAGGGTCTTGACAGACGGACAACAAAGTAATCCTATAAGGGTTCCGTTTTTTTCCTTTGAGGTATGGAACCCAAAAATAAACTTGAATTAAGTTTTTATGAAACGATCAGATAACACGAAAAAAAAATGTTCGGTTGGAGAATAAAAAATAGAATTCAATAACTACTATTTGAGAGCGAACAGGATCGCTGACGCGCAAATTATCAAGGGGTTAACACTTCGTGACGCTGTCGGCACTCGTACCTAGTGATCATGCTCTAATTTGAAACTAGCTACATGTACTTTGCTGTTCCGTCCGCACTAGTGCGTGTCGCGTCTGTTATCTCATCGTGTCGTGTAGACTGAACTTACTGCATGTCTCTGTGCCGCCATGCCGCGTCGCGGACCTAACCGCAACAGATTCCGTCACGTCACTAGAGTTATGCTCGTTCGGACGTAAAAAATGTATTACAATGTAAGCAATTTTTTCTGTCAGTCATCTAGAAACATTGCAATCATGCGTTTACTTTTGTATTTTCTGCGCAACGCAGATGCGCACTCAACGCAAAAACATCGAGTAACAAAAACGTACATTACCGTCTGTGTGGTGAGCGGGTACCGAGCGGGGACCGCGCGACTAATGGACTTATAACCGACTGCAGCTGGCGATGTGGCGAGGTGGTTAGGTATGTGTTACCGCAGCGCATCTAAACTAGCGGAACATCACAATGGCTGCTTGAAGCGCGGTGGACGATGGACGTCGTTAACAACGTGATTGTAAGACGAGATGCCGCGATTGTTATAGAACGACTACCGGCTCGCGGCCGCCGCAACATTCTCAAATACTTCTTTTTATGGCACCCGCATGATGAGCTGGCACTGTGAGCGATAACTGTACAGGCGCGCACTGTCTCAGGCAGCATGTGGCCCACATCACGGTGAGTGGCCGCCGCTCCATAATTTGCAAGTGGTTCGCCGCGCGCCGCCATACGCGGTTTGTTACAGTATCAACTACTTTGTATGAACCTATAGAGGCAACTTTTACTAGGGTGACCAGATCGGAATTTAAGATTTTCGGGACAACTACATTTAATATGAGGGATACGAGCTTCAAAAGCGGGACAGGCCAATTTTTCAATTAAGTTTAAATATCGACATTTATTTAGTTAATGACTAAAATTTGGCATAATCAATTAAGTAACCTGTATGAGATCCTTAATAAGAAATAATAATTAAAAACACAATTACATATTTTCTGGAAACGAAAATGTGAAATGATCAACTATAACACATCATCACATCATACAAACCTTGTTTTTCTAAATGAATTATCCTTAAAACAATCATACATCTTATTGGTTTGTGTCATAGCAATAATTTATCTGAAACGAATTATCGTTTAATCAAAGAAATTCTGAATTACATATTTGGACTGATGAGAAAACGTAGATTAATCGACACGTAGATACCTAAATTCCTTAAAACAGAAATAAATATTAATTAACACAACAATTTGTAAATTATTTGGAAAATAATCAACTAAATAAACTGCAATTATTATTAACAAACTGAACATTCTTGATGAAATTATTATCACAAAAATAAACAACAAAATAACTTGTAGGTACCTACTTAACAAACTCGGTCGTTCTGTACTTCTGTAGCGACAGATAATAAAATATTTCAAATATATACAATGATTTATAATCAACTAAATAAAAATAACCTTAGACAATAGGGCAGTAAATATTGTTCGAATATGTATTTTTATTATTAAATGCCATTGAATCATAAAATTACGGGAAATCGGGACAGTGCAGTATATGACGAAGCCAAAGAGGACAACCCGAAAACGTGTATACCATGAGTTGTCATTACGATCCTCGATCATACGCATCGACCGCGTTTGACGCTCTCATTGGTTGAGAGTTCATACAACCTTGGAGCGGGCCAATGAGAGCGCCAAACGCGGTCGATATCGATGATCGAGTAGGTATCGTAATGACAATTCATGGTATGGGTACAGGGCTTCTCTGGTCACGCTATCTCTTACGTACCTCATAAACCCCTATTCATTGTTAAGGTATGTGTTGTGTACCTGATTTTAATTACAAACACAATACAAAATGCATCGGAAAATGTAATAATAGGCATTATATAATTATGATTGTAATTACCGTGTCAATATCAGTGGCATTGAACAATCCATTTGCTATTTATTTATTCGGACATGCATGTTACATTTAACGATACTAACGATATTGAATGGTGAGTGTAAGTAATAACTGGGGAGTTTAAATAATAACTGGGGTAATCCCAGTTATTATTTAAATTCCACTTCAAAAACAAACAATAATAATATTTAGTGTGTGTAGAGTGCAGTGAGAGACGCGATAACAAATGACCGGAACACACCTATCAATATAACGGATCATTGAATGTCAGCTTAACATTATGTTTGAGTTTCGAGTGCAGGAGACGACTCTCAGCGAGTTCGTGAGCGGGGCCGGCTCCGTCAGCTGCCGGCACTCAGCCTGCGCCGGATGCTGCCCGGCACTGACGCCCCCTCTGCGTGCAAACCGCAGCGCTTGCTATTCACTGCTGTTAATGTACCGATATTACTTAGCGTGTAATGTAAAGCGAGCACCGAGGACTTTCAGTAATGGGAGGAAGTCGCTCCCTCGCCGTTGTCGGGTCAGTAACCTCAGCCGATGTCTAGCAGTGGAGCACTGCACATTGCTCGGTAAGTTCGTCGTATTATAATAAATGTTAACTTGGGAGAAGCATTGTACGGCAAGCGGAGCGCTTGGATAGTAGTTTTTGAAGTGCGGTGGTGAGGGCGAGCACCCCACAGAGAACAAGAGTCTCAAACTAATGGAAGTTCGATGGGCGCCGCGTGTGTGAGCGCTGAGCTCGCTACAAGTGTGTGTTAGCACTCAGTGCAAGACCTGCACGTGTGACACATTCATTACATTTACAAGAAACTTTATCTGTTTCAGCAATGCCCCAACATAGCCTTTTCATTAATGATAGTCTAAAAGTAACAAACTCTTTGAAGGGACAAGCAAGTTGGATCCAATTAGCGAACAGACCACCCACACCCAGTGATGAGGGGATGTGTGAAACTGAAGCGGCGTGCGGGAGGCGCGAGCGAGGCGAGGTCGGCTACTGAACCTGATATATTATACATGCATAACACGAGCATTAGGAGCCGCGCCGCCATTTATCAACTAAATAGGACACAATGGGCCCCTACACTATTAATTTTAATCTGACGACCGACAAGTTCGCGTAAACAAGTCGGAACACCGTCGCCGCCACTCGTAACACCGCCTAGTGACAACCAGAAGAACAATTTATATTAACAACTCATATTAACAGCGATGTGATATCATATCAGGCGGTCCCTGAGGTCCCTTTTTATCGTGGTAAAATCATCAAATGAGTCCCCGCTATGGGCAGGACGGGAGGGACTGTCAGACTCGTACTGACTAAAATCCACGGTGTCCTTCAATAGCCCTTTACGTTCCAGGGTCACGGTTACCTGATAAGACAGTCCCGCGACCCCGGACAGAATAAGTGTTGAAGCAATGACTCCTAAATATTTCTGATGTATCATAGACTAGCTTTTGCCCGCGGCTTCTCTTGCGTTACCTTAGAATTCGGCGATACGTGACGTCATCATTAACGAACGTTATTGTTGTTTTCTTTGGGAACATTACTCCTAATAAAAGCGTTATCAAATCAGATTTTGTACACATAGCACCTAAACGCTTTCAGGACGAACGTGGGAACAAACAAACTTACTTTCACATTTTTATAACAATGAGAAAGAAGCTTTAAAGATCACACTCGCGCGTCTTGAGAGGAGAGATGTTACTTCTGTAATTATCTGCCATGTCATGAGACACGTCACGCACTCTATAGGAAACTTTTGCGCACTTCTTTGCGCAACAAATTTTCGTATTTTCCGCAGTAGGGAGGTAAATTAATTTGTTTGCGTTAGCTTCAGCGGGAACTTACGCTACGAGTTACTACACACATCTATCAATCGCGCACGTGGTACGTCGTGTGTTTTACTTAATTCTGTAAGAGGTCTTCCCTCTCTCTCTGACGAGTTTAGCTGCATGACTGTCGGAAGCTGCTTCGCTGTTACTTCTTGGTCTTATGTGCTCAGTATTCTATGCATTACTTGGTGTGCATGTAAGTACAGGTACTTACACGAATGCTTTAAACGTTCATTTAATGCAGCGGTGGGAAACCTCTTTTTGTTAAGCATAAGGACCCCAAACATCCCCAAACCACCTTCATTTTAGTTACCTACGATAAAAGCCGCAAAGTTTGTCAACCTAGTTACGTAACTGGTGGAACATAATTTGGCGAACAAAAAGTCTAAAGATAAAATGAGTGAGCGATTTCACCGGTTAGCGTTGTTTGCCATCGAGTTATTGTCTCCGGCACAACGGCGCCGATCACGGCTCGCAGATCCTTTGTTTGTTGTATTTGATTCACAAGCGCACAGGAAACATGCTGTCGCCGCGGCGAGCGGCGGGCTTGCTACTCGCGGACAAAGAAGAAGCCAAAGCCATACTAGTTAATATTTTACTGCGGGGAAAGAATCACAACCTGAGCCTCCCTCGGAGGAAATTAATTTAAGTAGCCATACACGAACATTGTTCCCTACATACAAATCTACTTCACACGCCTTTAAATTATTTCAATTTTATGGGTTATAATTTTGTTTCCCCTAGGTATAGAAAACGATTTTCCGTATCTGCTTGTGTTTGTAGGTGGTCGCCCGTGAGTCACTAATTGCGAATTCATACGCTAATTAGGTGTGGGGCTGTGACGCCGAGCTAATTAGATAGGCTGCCATCAGACGTGCGCTTGTGCAAGCCATTGCTATGTGCGTCACGTGCGGGGGTACTGGCGACCCCGCCCGGATCACACGGCAGCTTGCTGACGTAGGTTTAAACCTACAATCAGTAGACTTGAGCTATCGATGAACGTTGTTGATAGAAGGGCACTGAGCTGTTTTGGACGAGAAAACGTTGTGTCCGTTACCCAGGCCAGATGTTGTCGAAAATGGTCATTTGAATCTTATAGATAATTAGTTTTACGGCTTCTGTAATTGTTGCGCACATTTTTAAGTTTGTTGCGCTTATAGTTTTTTAATTATTTCACAAAAACATTTCCTGCTGGGGTAACGTTACCCCAGCCAGACCTTTTTCTTTCTAATGGGAATATTTAAATAAATACTAGCTATAAAATTAGTTGTCTAGATGAAGTAAATGTTGTGCCTTATTTTGTATTTATTCTTTCTTCGGTTGCGAAGTTATTCGAGATTTTGCTGGGGTAACGTTTTTGGTTTTGCTAGATCTTTGAAATGGTTAAGCGGATTCTTATCATATTTTGTACATGACTTCTTAGAAATCAGTTTAAATTTGTTTTGCAATAAAAAAACCAGAATAATGCATAGCTTAAAGGTTATTTAATTAAATAGAAAAACACTGCAATTGGTCCCAGCACTCTCATTAAGAAGTCTAAAGACTTACTTTAAACGTTATTTTAAAGCTTGTAACTGCCTTCAAATGTATGTGAAGTTTCATTAGTATCCTGTAAGTATTTAATAAATTATGATGATATTCAGTTCTTCACGAGCACGGTCTTGATGCGCGCGGTGTTATTTGGCCACTGGATTGGATATATGAACTGAATGTTATGTCAATTATTAGTTTTTTAGTTCAGTTGTATATCAGTAAAATTTTAGCCTAGTACATTGGATAATTAATGAGATAATACGATTAAAGTCATTAGGGAGTGAATGACCGTGGTAACCCGACCAAGTTTAGGTGGTTACGAAAAAGCGAAAACGCAGAACATTATGGTACCTTCTAAAATTTGTAGGATAGTGTTACAAAATTTAGTACAGACATGTACACAAGTTAAAAAAAAAACTACAAAAGAATTTTTATTGACAGGTAAAATAATCATTTAAATTGAACTTTTAAAGTATTAATAAACTTTACTTAAAAACACTCACAGATTAAAATTACAGATAGTAATTTTGCTTTTTTGAAATTTTCTTATCGTTATCAATTCGACGGTATGTTTTTTTTTTTGTATATTTGTTACGCGATTACTCCGCCTATTGTGGACCGATTTTTAAAATTCTTTTTTGTTCGAAAGGAGGTACTTCTGAGGTGGTCCCATAGTCACCAAGTTGGGATCTGATGATTGGATCCTGGAGAAATCGAGGGCAACCCTCGAATTTTATAGGCCAACACACCGTTTTTCGCAAATTTTATGAAGTAATTTAAGTACTTGCGTATGGTAATCATAATTTCATGTAGCTGAGCTGATGATGGAAGGTAGAACTCCTTAATAGTAAGGAGTAGGCATCGACTGATTTAGTTTGAGTTCGCACATCTCTGGAACTACAAGTCCGATTTAAGTAATTCTTTTTTTGTTGTACTGGGTATCATTTCACTTAGGGAATATTGTAAGTTTCATCAAAATCGGTTCGGTAGTTTTTGAGATAGGGAATTTTATTAGCTTATTGTGTACATGAGCGATGTTATTACCGGTGTTATGGATTACAAAATTCTAGTGCACATGTTGTATTTGACAAGAATTCGGGTTGAATATTTAATCTAAAAAGAGTAAAATAAAAACTTTTTCAAAAAAAAATGGAACCGCCTTCAAAAACAACCATAAAAAACGGTAAAAAAACCTACAAAATAACTTTTCTTTCGGAAGTCGGTGGCAAAAAAAGACAATGAAATAAAGAAAACAAAGACACCGACTTCCGAAAGAAAAGTTATTTTGTAGGTTTTTTTACCGTTTTTTATGGTTGTTTTTGAAGGCGGTTATATTTTTTTTTGAAAAAGTTTTTTTTATTTAAATTATATATTTCAGTATACACAGTACACAGTTACAGTTTTTATTTAAATATACACATATTGGAATGTGTAATGATTGATTCATATTTGAAACTCGAATCGTCATCTATTTGCGAGTTTATATCAACGCGAGTATCGCAACAAGGTAATTATGGATTTCTTAAAGTCTACATGTCCAAGGAGTTTGTGGAAATAAGTACCTACCTACCTGTTGCGGTAGTCCCGGCTCCGGACATTGATAAGGATAAAAATCGGTCGCTAAGTCATGAATTTCATTAATCAAGTTTCAAGTCATATGTTGACAATGTATACACAAAAACCTTCCACTTGAATCAATCTATCTATTAAAAAAAAACTGCTTCAGAATCCGTTGCGTAGTTTTAAAGATCTAAGCAAACAGGGACAGACAAACGAGAAGCGACTTTGTTTTATAGGCACTATGTAGCGAAGGATAAATATGTCCTTATCATTGTTGAGAATTCCAGTCCAGGTAATAACTAAGTACGAAAAAAAGAAAATAATAAACAAGTTCCTAAATTCAAATATTTAAGCCTTAAAAAATACAGTTTTAAAGTACCTAACAACATGTACATATTAATAATAATTTTGCTACTATTTCTGTAGTTACATTATGCAAGCTTACCTTGTTCGTGAATTCATCAAGCAGCCCGCACCATAATTATGATCATCAAAAGAAGCACTCCACATTAGCAGTAATTCGCCACACTTATTATTATATAATAGCTCTCACGCACTCGATAAATATTTGCAAAAACAGGAAACGGAACTGCCGAAGTGCACGCGCACTCTACAAGATGAATTATGTGATTATGGAGCATTTTAGTGCGTTATGCAAACAATGTATTACACCCCTTTACCCCACCCCTCCCACGTCCCACCGAACGACATAATTATATCGGTGATTTTTTATAAGTTTGTGCAACTGGAAGATAATAATAATGTATTCATAGTACAGATATTATTGTATTATTTTAACAGTGTACGCGTCTGTACCGAAATTGTAAGGTGTATTATACTAAACATTTCAAAAGATAGTATAATGTTCTGCGTTTTCGCTTTTTCGTAACCACCTAAACTTGGTCGGGTTACCACGGTCATTCACTTCCTAATGATTTTAATCGTATTATCTCATTAATTATCCAATGTACTACGCTGAAATTTTACTGATATACAACTGAACAAAAAAACTAATAATTGACATAACATTCAATTCATATATAATTCATATATCCAATCCAGTGGCCAAATAACACCGCGCGCATCAAGACCGTGCTCGTGAAGAACTGAATATCATCATAACTTGTTAAATACTTACAGAATACTAATGAAACTTCACATACATTTGAAGGCAGTTACAAGCTTTAAAATAACGTTTAAAGTAAGTCTTTAGACTTCTTATTGAGAGTGCTGGGACCAATTGAAGTGTTTTTCTATTTAATGAAATAACCTTTAAGCTATGCATTATTTTGGTTCTTTTATTGCAAAACAAATTTAAACTGATTCCTAAGAAGTCATGTACAAAATATGATAAGAATCCGTTTAACCATTTCAAAGATCTAGCAAAACCAAAAACGTTACCCCAGCAAAATCTCGAATAACTTCGCAACCGAAGAAAGAATAAATACGAAATAAGGCACAACATTTACTTCATCTAGACAACTAATTTTATAGCTAGTATTTATTTAAATATTCCCATTAGAAAGAAAAAGGTCTGGCTGGGGTAACGTTACCCCAGCAGGAAATGTTTTTGTGAAATAATTAAAAAACTATAAGCGCAACAAATATAAAAATGTGCGCAACAATTACAGAAGCCGTAAAACTAATTATCTTTAAGATTCAAATGACCATTTTCGACAACATCTGGCCTGGGTAACGGACACGAAAACGTTATACATATAGGTACGCAATTTCCTGAACGCTGCCCAGCCTAGTCAAATTCGGCGGTTGCCCTCTTTCTTGATGTGTTCCCAACTGACAATGGAGTGATCACAACATGGCCATTGAACCTTCTGTCGTCCGTCTTGACCACGTTAATTTTTTAAACATACCTCTTGGGAAACTCCATTGAGGCCTCCGAGCATCGTGCTGAGATCTTCCAACTATTTTACCATGACCACAACACAATATCGTCGACAAATCGAAAGTGAGTGAATGTACTCTTCATTAATATTTACGTAGGTAAGTATACAAAATGTCGCCATTAATTATGATGTACAAAATATCTAAGTACGAGTATTATCGGAAGTAAAAACAAGCAATCCTGTAAATCTAGAAGACTGGGATAAGGACAGGAAGATATTGAGGACACGTACTCTTTATGAAATCCGCTTAGTGGCATAACAAAGTAAGTACCTATAAAGTTGCTAAATTCGTTAATACAGATGGATATAAGTAGTTGTTAGCAAGTGAGGTGTCAGGTCACGTGTTTCTGTCGACGTGGGAGGCCCGCCCCCCGCGCCCGTCTGTAGGCTGCCTGTCCATTGACGCGGAACGAGCTGGCGGAGTGGAGCGAGCGAGTATTGCGGAGCGGAGTTGCGGACTGTGTCTGTCCATTGATGCGGAGGCGGAGCGGAGCGAGCGAACTTAGGGTTGCCAACCGTACTCTAAAATAGAGTATTGTACTCTATATCATGTAGGCGTACTCTATAATCTATAAGACTACGCTAAAATACTCTTTTATACACAATGTTTACTATACTAGGCCAGTCAAGTAATATTATGCAAAACCATGTTGGTATGCCCAATTCCACAAGCCACATTCGGACGTTTCTGAATGCAGCCAATAATGTCATTATGCCAATATCATGTCACTGTTTGATTTATTTACAAAAATGGTTATTATATTCAGAAGTTATAATTTTAAAAGAAGTCCAAGGTGAATTGAAAATAACACAGATTTTACGCAAAAGTCCACGGCAGAAAAATGGCTTTTTATTTTTTTTTAATGTCCTGACGAATTTGTTTGATAAAAAGAATATATAAGCTATTATATTATATATTCTCTGTTCCCGCCACTTCAGAATTTACTGGTAGAGCCTTTTCGATCATGAATGTGAAGTGGCGGGAAGAGATAAACAGAGCTTCATTGAAGTGGATTAAAAATGAGCTTTTGATCTATAAATATCAAAAGTAATATGTACCTATATTTAATATTTAAAAAAGTACCTTTTTAAAAATATTAAATAAATAATACTCTTTTTTTGGAAGTCCGTACTCTTTGTTTACCTTCTTGAAATCGAAAATACTCTATTTCTTCTAATAAGAGTTGGCAACCCTAAGCGGACTGTGCGGAGCCTATACCCATCCCCGCCGCCTCACTATCGCCCACACACGCACAGCTAGCACGCGCCACTTCCAAATGTATGAATTTTAAAAATTAGCTCGCAGACTCATATCCACTGGAGCGGAGCGGAGTTTTTATGCAATCCTATTGGTTAATATTTCCTCGTTTCTCCGCTCCGCCAGCTCGCTCTGCGTCAATGGACAGGCAGCCTTAATATCCCCTGCAAGCAGCACTTGCATGGTCTGGCCGACTACTTGCACTCACCACACGTGATCAACTGATCACACGATTCATGCGCACTTTATAAATTTCATAATACAAAATATATCATAAAACAAACTTAGTGGGTATTCTTTTTGAACCTTTCTTTGGTTGCTCTGAGCGACGGCTTTGATGGTGTTATCTCACCATCATATTATCGAGAATGCCACTGCACTGCCTGTCTCGCGTATATTCTACAGTGTATGCCAAACTAATCTGTGTGCCATTTATAGTAACCATATCATTAAAAAAAGCGAGGTGATGTAAGCAGCGTGACCAGCAGGCATGGCGACCGGCTGCTGGCAACACTCGACCTTCACCCAATTCTACGGCTTACGAGTATCTGTCGACTTCAGGGTTTAGCTAATCCGGTTATGAAACGAGCCACTGAAACATGTACCGTTGACAAAAGTACTTAACCTGATGTATTTTAAGGAAATATAGACTAGGTGCTAAATCTGTCTGAGTGTTTGTTACCATACATAATTTCGTTGTAAATAGTACTTTATTAATTACATAAACTTAGAAATGTATAACATCGGTGACACGAAATAATACTAAGAATTAAGATGTACTCTCCCGGTGACGTAAGTTCTTTTGAAATGCTGACGGTACTTTTTTTCATCGAGATTAAATCATCAAATGAGTCCTCCCATCCAGGGCAGGGCGGGAGGGACTGTCAGGTGTCCTGCTGACGGTACTTAGTTAGTACCTATTGTGTTCAGATAGTTATCTGAGGGTTGGCATCGCTCTAGAATAGATATAATCCTATCTGTCGGGTGAGCGCTGGGGGGCGGGGAGCGGGCAGGGGGACACCGGACGCAGGACGCTCCCCGGACGGCCGGCGGCGGCGATCCACGGTAATGAATCAAACGGATCGCGATCGGCGACCACTCCTCGCAGGCTCGCACTACTACTACATAGTACACAACACACACACACGCACGCGATCATCGCACGATTCAGTATTCACCATGGAAGGCACAAGGATTTTGACTGATACGTTTACAAGTTTGTTAGCATAAAACTTGGAGCGGTTGAAACGGTCCCCCCGTTTCAACCACTCCAATAAAAGCAAATTTTTCTTTCAGTTGCAGTTGATTTTGTATAAGTAGTTAGACAATTCCCGAAAACTAGTAACTAGTATAATACTCGCACGATTGGAGCTGCTAGTGCGACTGATGCGGTGATGCGTCGCTAATCCACGTCACAGTGAGTGCGAGCGATTCGCGTCGCAGCCGCGTAGCAAATCATCAGACAGCCGAGCTATTACCGAGCACGGAGCGTGGTGGCTGAGCATGCGCTTGTCACAGCAATCTATCGTGAAGCTCGCACACTCACCTTAAAGGTAAACGCAGACTTAGCCGCACCGCAGGCTCCGCAGTCTGCGCATTACGAATTCTGAATTTATAATTATGAAGTTCTGTGCAACCTCGCACACCTAGCCGCAGAAGCGGTAAGAAAACGATGACTGCGGGAACTGCGGAGACTGCGGTGCGGCTAAGTCTGCGTTCACCTTAAGGGTGCTCCCACATTTGTCGACGCGGAATCGGCTTAAGCTGGTCGAAAAAACCTTTATGTCAACGTAATAAGGGTGTTACTAATACCATTCGCATCGGCTCGCGTCGTCCGAGCCGAGTCGATGCGAATGGTTTTAGCCCCTTATTACGTTGACATAATGGTTTTTTCGACTTAATCCGATTCCGCGTCGATAAATGTGGGAGCACCCTAAGAACCCAAGTGTCGCAGGTCCGTATGAAAGGCGGGGCTCGTCACGTGTCACGTGTCATGTGTCGCCGACATGACAGCGCGACGGGAAAGTCTGAATATTATGACCAGGATATGAGTAAAAGTTCAGAATAACTTTTGCGAGGATATTTAATAGGTATATTTAATTTTCAGTAGGTATGTAGATGTACTGTGAAACAATACACTTGCACTAATGCTCATTGGTGCATTTTTCATAAATGATTTTAGTGAAGCTTTCAGTTCACGATTACCGGTCACCACTTGTGCTCCCTCGCTCCTTTAGTATACCTAAAACTTTGGTCCGAACAATACACATTTAATTTGACTTTATAAAGAACTGTATCATTAAGACATCTTACAATATTCTAGAGGTAGATGTTTAAATCCATGCTGTATAAAGATATTTTTGTAAAAAGTATCACGTCTGCTCGTATCTCCGCATCTGTCGGATTAGAAGGAAGTGTGTGTGATCGGATGTGAATATAAGACGCGATAAGATTACCATAAGACGGCGGAGATCGATAGCAGCAGATATGCTAATACGCGGACGCGGTTATAAATACGAGAGATCATTCATTCGATACGCGCGACACGCAACGCTCCGCCGAATCTATACGTAAAGTCCTCGCATCTGATAGTGATAACATACCGGCGCGCGGCGCGGCGTAAAGGGACGCATGTGTTGTGTCCCCTGTGCTGTGCCTCGCTTTATGTAGGTACTCAGTCTGCAGACTTTTGCAAACGTTAGTGGCAGTTGTTTAGCTCATAATTATGCTCTCCGATAATAATAAAGAAACAACACTCGGGGCTGATGGCGCGCATACCGACAAAAAAGGGAAACGCATAACATTGACGTGGCAGCTCTCTGTTCCGCTTCATTGCACATATTGCGGGTTGTATCGCACACACTACTATGTCACGCTCGCAACTCGTATGTAAAGCAAGCGCACTGTTCCACACAGCTGCGCCCGCAGCCGCACCCGCTATCGCGCTCGCTGCCGCGTCCGCTAGTACTGCTCAATAATGCTCATCGTTCTCCGTCAGCTTCGCGCGCCGCGGATGTTTTTTGTTTTCCCAAGTTTTGGCGTCGCTCGGCTGAAGTAACCCGAGTAAACCGCACTTCAAAAGCAACCGAGTGCTGAATAATAATATTGAACACTTGCAAAAATATTTATTGGTTTAGCGCTGCGTTCGATAACATTACGTTACCGACGAGACGACGAGTACGACCGACGACACCACGCTGCGCTGCTGCTCTCCGCGCCGCGCGCCGTGAGCCGCATGTGTGTGCTGAGTGAGAGCTGCCACATGTGGACACGTTATTCATTGGCTCAGTGTGAGCGTAACGAATGAGATCCCCTATATTGTGAAATCAGACGAACGCTTTTGAATGTGAATGTACTTTATTTTGTAAAGCCTTTAGATTATAAACATGTAAACGAGCCGCAAATTGTGTGTGCGACTGTACGCTTCATCATAATTTAGCTCCGAGGGCGGCACACGCGCACATACACAACTCTTATGGCAGATTAAACATTCACTTTGTACAATACCTACAGCGAGAATAAAGACGGAGATATCCGAGCACGAGATCTAATAAGCCCCTCTCTCGGCCGACTGTCCCCGTATGTACGAGTAGAATGAACCACAGGCCTCCAGGGACCGAAGCGACACTCTTAAAGTAATTGTGCAGTGATCGTACAAGTAATTATTATTGAACAGATACGTAGCAAGTTACTTGATGAAGCCGTAAGTACTTTCTTTTGGCCGAGTGGTCGTAATGAAGTGGGTAACGATAATTCCCTCATCAATTATGTCAACGTCTGCCTAGAGCTGTGGGGAAAAGCCGCGTCATCGCGTGATTGTACACAATGTTCTGCTGTCCGCCGCCCACAGATGAGATGTTCAGATACGTTTGTTAAATAACACAATAATTACACAGCTATGAGTACACTGTGATCAAGTGCTCGCCCTCGGCCGCGCTCCTCAGATAACGCACATTCTATTGCTCCACAATCTTAGCGATACTTTGATCTCCCGCATGTTGTGCAGACAGATTAAACTGTTGCTGTATATTTACACGTGGTTAGTAAGTATGTGCGGTGTCGAGCTACGAATACTGATGACGAGAACTGTGAATGTGAGTTGTGACACTGTGTGAAGTGTGGCGCGGGCGCCGCGCGCCGGCCAGTGCCACGCCTCTCATTTACATAAGTAACAACTTCAGTACCCTACCACACTGCACTCGACACTTACTGCGCCTGGCAGACAAGCTGGCTGCTGGCAACACCGACATAACTGCTCATTTTACGAGAGGCAATTTTAATGGGGATGGCAACTCAAAGCTATTCGTAGATGTCGCTGCGATCGTTGTCCCATATGTCAGATTACTGTATAGCTTGTACAAAAAACAAACACGTATTTTGTTATAAAAATTGAGTTTATTTAAAAAAAACAAATATGGTAAATTATTCGTCAATGCAAGTGCATACACTAAAACAAGAACTAAGACGCCGCGGTGCATCTACAAGAGGAAAAAAAGTGATTTAGTTGATTCTACTACATTAAAGATATGGGCGCCGCGCCGGCGCGGCGCCGCCGTGTGCACTCAGCACGCCGCCGCCGCCGCCGGCATTCACCGCGCGGCGTGAGTGGCGTAAAGACGTGTATTTGCTTTCGTGATTGACTCATCCAAAATGACTGACTTAATATTCCAACAATCATTGGTGAATAGTTTCGGGGATATAACATCCCCCTGTCTCACCCCCCTGTGCAACAGGGTATGTTTAGATTGCTGGTTCTGTACTTGGACACTCATAGTCGCGGCGTCATAGAGACATTTCAGCAGTTAGATGTACCGCCAGTCCACTTGACATCGCTGCAGTGATTGCAGAACAGCCCAGGTTTCAACTGAGTCAAAGACCATTTCATAATCCACAAATGCCAAGTACAGGGGCTGGTTATGCTCTTCGGACTTCTGTATAACCTGCCTCATTGTGTGGTGCTAAATCCTCCGCGAAACCCAGCCTGCTCCGGAGGCTGAAACTCGTCAAGTCTTCTTGCGAGACGATTTGTGATGACCCTTGAAAACAGTTTATAGACGTGGCTCAGGAGTGATACGGGACGATTTTTTTTATGTGCAATGGGTTTGCTCTTGACCTCAGTCTAGGTCAGGAGTGACTAAGACAAGGTCGACAATGGAGTGCTTACCCAGAAGAAGCCTGTTCACTCCATCTTTGAAGAGATTAGGGTTAATGTATGTGTTCGGAAACACAGACGCAGGCAGAGAGTTCCACTCCTTTGCTGTCCGCTTTATAATAGACGCTTGGAAACGCTTAGTGCGAATTGGTGGTATAGCAATAAGGTAGGAATGGTAATTTGCCTTGCGTCTAGATGTGAAATGATAGAAGGGGCCTGTTGGGATGAGATCTTGGGTACACTCTCCGACTCTCCGAAGTATAATCTGTAGAAGACCGACAGGCAGGCAACCTTGCGGCGATGAGTCAAGCTATGGAGCTTGGTTCTCACCAATTTTACGTCGCCAATGAGCCTCTTAGCTCTGCATTCCACTGAGTCAAGAGCGGCAAGTTGGTATTTAGCTGAGCCATCCCAAAGGTGGCTATAATACTCCATGCAGGATCGGACTTGTGCTTCGTAAAAAGTTAAAAGCTGTCCAGGCGTGAAGTACCGCTTTTTTTTTAGCGTGGTAAAGTCATCAAATGAGTCCTTCCACCCAGGACAGAGCGGGAGGGACTGTCAGACTTGTACTGACTGAAATCTACGGTATCCTTCAATAGCCCTTTACGTTCCAGGGTCACAGTAATTTGATAAGTCCCGCGACGTGAATTACCGCTTCACTCTATTTAGGATGTCCAGCTTTTTGGCCGCAAGTCAGGCTTTGAACACAATGGTGGCTCCAAAGTCGAGATTAGAAGTCAACTCCATGCCTGGGAGCTCGAGTCGGTCATTCAGAGGTACAGATGCACCCTGAAAAGTAGGAATTTGATCCAAACGACTCCATTTTGCGGGAAAAAGACAAGCCTGTGTTTTTAAAAGAGACCAAATTGTCATCACCCTACTGATAGACAAGGTTAAGGCATAATTTGTCCGCTCAACCATGGCCTAACAAGGAACAAACTTCATCCCCGATGGTGTTTGCGCTGGACACGTATCTCTCTGAAACTGTACTGTCATTTGCGTACCCAACACGTCATAATACCAGATTGAAGTAGGTCTTTGATGTGCAGGAGGGAAAGAGTTGCGATACTATAAGTATGATAGTTTTTCAATAGGGATTTGTCGCTCTTCTTGAAAAAGAGGATCACAACAGTCCTGTTCCATGCCTTTGGAGTTCTCCCGGTGTCTAAAACAGAGTTGTATAGCTTTTGGAGCTCCCGAAGTACGGGCTTTCCACCTGATTTCAGAAGCTCCGAAGTGACTCCGTCTTCACCCGGGGCTTTTCCATGTTTAAGCTGCCTGACGGCCAACTCAACCTCATCTAGGCTTATTTCCGGCAGTTCATCGGTGTAGTGGCGTGTCAGAGTGGCTCGGCTAACCTCTGAAGAGGTGGCTTGTGGACCACGACCGTCGAACAACCGGCCATAAAAGTCTTCTATCTCAGCTCCAGCTTTGAGGTTATGGTTTGGCCAATAGGTGATCTAAGCTTCGTCAGATACGAGCGTTTCAGCTGTTGGGCGAACACTTTAGCACCCTGATTTTCTTCTATTGCCTTTTCAATTCGGCTTGTATTGGTAGTTTCGAGGTCACGTCGTACCAACTTGCTTATTTTCTTATTGAGTTCTCGCTTCTCTGACGGTGTAACTTGAAATCAATATTTAGATTATCTGTGTCTATGTTGAAAAAATTTTTACGATGTTATTAAAATGTCCCTTTGGAAAAATCGTTTTTTTTTTGTACCTGATGATCTGGATAAAGTATTTACTGTACTGTATGTATAGGACTGACATTTTCCTGTGGTCCCGGCTTAAAGAAGATAGGGAGTAGACTTTGAGTTTTAGTTGAAGGTAGTAAAAACCTACGCCGCCGGCGCCACGCCGCCGCCGATTCAAATTGGTCAGCGCGCCGCCGCCGAGAATTTTTAAGGCGGCGCCCATGTCTAAATTTACTTGTAGTTAGGATTTAAAATTGTATTTTTTAAGTAGGTATTACATGTGCTAGCCTCTACAAAGAATATAGTACTGCTTCTGACATTCTATATTGAGAAAAATGTCATCAAGTTTTGTGTATGTCTTCTTCATCTAATTTTACATCTATTTTATAGATTGGAGCAATATGATAAGAATTTTAACTTTCTAACACCACAACTATCACAAATCTCGGTCCCGGTGATAATTCTTCCACCAGAAGAACCATTTCATGATATAAAGAGTGATGCAATACTTAACCTCCAATAGAAAAGTAGATATTATTTTCAAAGGTGTATTCGATTGTTTAGTTATGGTATAATCATAGAATTTCATTAATAAATTCAACTAACGGCCTGTTCCGGCTTCGCAAGGGTAGATTTTTTTTTATTGTATAGCTTTTCCTTAGTGATAATACAATTTTTGTTCTCACAGCAGTCTCAGCAGCTACCCATTATTTCTTGATAGTGTGAATTGTCGGAAATTTGTATGTTCCATCATTTTTACACCCTTTTACACAACATCTAGTCAATTTGCATCAATAAAACGCTTTTTTTCAGAAAATTCCTTTGATTTGACAGTTCTTTTGGGACACAGATGTCACTTTTCACTTTGACACTTGCCTTCCCCAATGGTGCGATCGTTACTTCAGAAAGTTTCAGTTATGCGGTGTAGCTGATAAATCCAATTTTTCCAGAGCAAATGTCTCGATAACCTTAAAATGTTTTTTTGTTTAATGTACAGTTATTAATCACATATTTTTATCTAATAATTTTACAAATTTCAAATTTAAATTTTGATAGCTTACTACTTCATTAAATAAAATAAAAAAATCAAGCACACTTTTTTACGGAAGCCACGGAAGCTCGAAACACCATGTTTTTCAATTGCTTTATAGCTCACTGGTAGCAAGTAAAAATCTGAGAAAATTCCCAAACACTGAACATTCATTAATACTAGTCAGTAGATAGATTATTTTTTGCGTTGAAATAATGGAATTTTCTGTTTTTATTCCGTAAAACTGAGAGGTAGACTTTTAATAACCGATTTCCAGGTATGACTAAGTTGACCAACTTAAAATTGTCGTTACAAAACACTATACCTACGACTTAAATGTTTTTTTAGGTAGGGTGAGTGGGGGTAAGTTGAAATGAAAATTAGATGAGGTGAACAGTGTTGATTTGAAACTGTTGTCACACAAAGGGATTCAAGGCAAATGTAAAAAAAAAATTGGGTAAAAAAGCATGGTCAAGTTGCTTCTTTAATGTTGAAAGGAATCATTTTGAAACAATATTTTATGAAAAAACTATTAATAAAATGGGTCATAAGAAAAACAATATGAAGGGGTAAGACGAAATGCCCAAAGGGTAAGATTGAAATAGTGACTAATAATAGTGAAGGGTATAATTGGAATAGTGGTCTTTATGGTAATGACCATAAATACGATTTTAGTCATGCATCAAGCGAGGTAAGATTAAAATTCCAACATTTTCGCGATAAAAGGTGTCCTTTTTTTTTTTTTTTTAGGGTGGCAAAATCATCAAATGAGTCCTCCCGCCCTGGGTGGGGCGGGAGGGACTGTCAGACTCTTACTGACTAAAATCCACCCGTGTTCCGTCGGATGCCCTTTACGTTCCGGGGCCACGGTATCCTGGATTAAGAAAAATCCGCGACCCCGGCAGGCATTTGGCCCCATAAGGGGCCCCGTCGGTGACGCGTGAAACACGACGCGCCACCGACCCGGGCTTGGTCCTTGGTCGGACGGCGAGCATACCCATTACTCACCGTCCGCAAGCCCGCTCCGCCGCTGTGCCCTCTGCTGTTCAGAGGGACACGCGTTGGAGCGTCCACCCGACAGGCTATTTGCATACGGGCAAAGAAACCCCTTAGGCACACAGTGCCTAAGGAGAGTTTTTGCCTATCCCAGGGCGCACCGGCCCGAAAAACTGGTCTTCCCTCCGGACGTATCCGAGAGGGAACTCCAGTCCACGGGCGCACGTGGAGGTTTCCTGTCTTAGCACCCCATAAAAGGTGTCCTTACGGAAAATGTCAAAAAAAACACGAATGTTCTCACTTAGCGTCTGACGCAGATTGCGGTGCGGGGCAAGACAAAACGGTGTCTACAATGATGTTGCCAGCATTAAAAGATTTCCTTTGTATTCGGCGTTATTGTATCTTTTTTACTTAGATTAAAAAATGACGCTTTTTTATCTTTTCTCTTTTTTCATCTTACACTCACCCTACCTGTTTTGTATTTAAGGGAGTCAAAATACGCCGCGGTAGACGCGTAGGCCGTCGTGACAATATCCACCTTCTGAGCGCGGCGGGCGTGAGGTCGGGACGGCGAGTGATGGGTAGCTTGCCCTGCGATCAAGGATCAGCAATGATGTTCTCTAAGGACACAGCCTCTCGTACCTACGTAGCGTGGGAACCACAACCTGTCCCAAAGATTACAGTTAAAGTCAAAAAGTAGTTTCAACGTCGCCCACAAGGCTTAGAGCCTTAGAGAATAGCACTGCAGGCCCAACTCGACACTGCTTCGTATTCTTGGCGCATCTCAAGGAGAAGTCAGCAAACTGACGACACTGACGTATAGGGCCAATCGCTCGCGACTTCCGAGATAGACAAAGAGCGTTGTGGCCCTGGAGCGCAAATGGCAACTGTAGAAACACACAGTGGTTTTAGTTAGTCATGTCTGACATTCGCTTCCGTACCACCCAGTGCGGGAAAACTCATTTTCCCACGTTTTTTTATGTCAGCAATAAACAACTCAAAATCAAATAAAATCCAAAAGTTTTTGTGAAAAAATATAAGTTCATTATTATAACAGACAGAGATAGAAGATAAGCTATGAACAAGACTGAAGTATGACGAATAGGATGAGTGCCTGCCCCGGTGCCCCTGAGCGTACCCCGTGAGAATGCACAGTTTGAAAACGTAGGTACTCGTAAGTACACGCAGAATCGATTAGTTCGAACGACTATAATCGATTATATCAAAATAATAGACGTTTTTCTTCATTACCATTCGTCATGTCGATAACTTGTAATTTAGATAGAATGCAATTTAGCTGAACAATTAATTAACGAACCGAACATTTTCAAACACACAATGCGGCATGATTTCACCTGTCGTTGGACAGATTGGCGAGTATCAGAGTCGCCGCCTCACCGGCCATGCCCGGAAAGTGACGGGCCCGAGTATCAGAGTCGCCGCCTCACCGGCCATGCCCGGAAAGTGACGGGCCCGAGTATCAGAGTCGCCGCCTTGCCGCCCGTGCCCGGAAAGTGACGGGCCCGAGTATCAGAGTCGCCGCCTTGCCGCCCGTGCCCGGAAAGTGACGGGCCCGAGTATCAGAGTCGCCGCCTTGCCGCCCGTGCCCGGAAAGTGACGGGCCCGAGTATCAGAGTCGCCGCCTCACCGGCCATGCCCGGAAAGTGACGGGCCCGAGTATCAGAGTCGCCGCCTTGCCGCCCATGCCCGGAAAGTGACGGGCCCGAGTATCAGAGTCGCCGCCTTGCCGCCCATGCCCGGAAAGTGACGGGCCCGAGTATCAGAGTCGCCGCCTCACCGGCCATGCCCGGAAAGTGACGGGCCCGAGTATCAGAGTCGCCGCCTTGCCGCCCATGCCCGGAAAGTGACTGGCGGGCCCGTGATTCAGCACAGCATGAGAGCTCCGCTCGCTCGGCCCGAACACGGATGTGTGTGATTGTTCATACAAAATGTTCACACAGATATTTTCTTGCTCCTGCCGAAACCGGTCATTCCACATCCCGCGCCCGGTCCTGATTTGTGTGGAACGGTGTGGATAGACCTTATTACAGAAACATTTATATTATATTAAGAGCTGAGTGCTAAGCAGTGATTCCTATATCTAACCGCCGCAGTAGCAGTACCGCTCGTGTGGACGTGCCGCACGTGAAGCTGTGCTCCTACGGTAGTACTCCAACACTGGTAGGTGAGCAGTCGCAGTGCAAGTACTCACAGCGCCACTAATCGGTCATTTACATCAGCGAGACGCAGTCGCTCGCACACCTATGTGTAGCGGACTGTAGACTGCAGTGCACGGTCGAGTTCATTAGCTTCGATCCATTTGGTGGAGTGCGGACTCCATTACCGGCACTCGTAACATCGGACGACGCCGGCTGACGTCGTCGCTCGTTAACTACCTTTTACATTCACCCGCCTACGTGTTTACGTTATTCTACGTGTTTTATGAAGATACTCGTACATATTATATACATGTGGCGAACTAATTTATTGCCACATTATCTGTGGTATTACAAACATAACCCATAGTGACAACACTATGGTTATGTTTGTCTATGCCCCGACACACCGCTCACCAGACAGGTCGTTACCGGTCGTATACAGATCGAATTTCAAGGAATCACAAAGTATTATATTGTTGTAAATAACCCACGTTATTGTAACGAGGATATTAGAAATATATTCCAATGACCGTCATTGTACCGTGTTATACTGTGTGTCAGTTATTCATAAGGCACTTCTGTGGAATCTACAATACATGATCTAAACCTAACTGGACGTCTTTCATTGAACAAACTGGGCGCTATCCCGCGCCTAAATTGGTGACCCCGACGACGACCGACGTGCGAAGATCATCATCATCGGCGTAGGACGTCGGTAACAGAAAGACCAGACCGGCGCATCGAGCTCGCACTCACCGTGGAAGCGACAGCTGTCTACCAACTCGCCAGCTATTACGTGAGTTTGCCGGCTAACACAACAGTTCCAAAAGTGCCACCAGTGTTTTAGTGTATATCAGTGCAAATGGTGTAAAGTTTCCCTAAAATAAACTTTCAACAATAAACTCCAAAATAAAATTTTCTCCGCGATACTAACGCCACTTTTTCACGTGCGGATTTTCGGAGAAACTGGAAGTTAGCGCGCGGAGTTTGACATTTGACACTACGTCATCGTCCGCAAACGTCAACCAGCCGCGTTCCAGAGACGGAGTTAAAGCGTTTTACGTCAATACAGAACGGCGAGACATCAAAACCTGTAAGTTTGAACTGAACTTTTGCATGGACTTTATTGTGGACTATAATAGAGCTTACCCTCAATGATAACAGTACTTCAACGGGTTTTTATTTGGAACTATTTGGGCAGAAACTTCTAATAAATGTAACACTTGAACGGAGAAATTTATATTTAATTTATAACTTATTGTCCTCTGTTTTTACACATATTAATATTTCATAATTCTGCATAATTGGTGTAATCTAAATGATAATCGTGTTATGCTGCTACAACCCTATATATATTTTTTTTTACAAAATATCCAGAAACTTTACTCTTTTAGTTTTACATACCTATTATTTACATAATTATTATGTCACATTTTTACCTGTAGGCTGCAGTATAATTTTACCACGGTTCGTTTAATAATTATTTTGAATGTACAAGTTGTCTATTGTTTGTCATTAATTTGGTATATGGTTTGCTGCGCTACATGTTATTAATTAATTCTGTAACAAACATTTTGCGTTTGTGTCTGTTATGGCTAAGGTTGTCTGTGATTAAACTTTTATATTGTTTGCTGCGCTACATTATATTAATTAATGCTGTAACAAATTATTGTGCGTTCGGGTTTGTTATTGCTAATATTTTCAATTATTAACATGATGGCTACTGAGGGAAAAGATATTTTCCTTGACCCTGAGGTCGAAACTGGTGGTGGACAGTCAGCTAACGCTTGTACATCCAGCTCTCAAAATGTTTTAATAAATAGAGTATCTATCCGTGTTCCACCCTTCTGGCCTGACCGGCCTGGTCTTTGGTTTGCTAGTTTAGAGGCACAATTTCATATTAACAGCATCACACAGGAGACAACAAAATATTACCATGCCATCAGTCAACTCGACACAAAATCTGCAATTGAAGTCGAAGACATAATTATAGAACCACCTAAGGAGCAACCTTACTCTACTCTGAAAAAAGCACTTATATCTCGCTTCTCAGTTTCTTGTGATGAGAAAATTAAGCGGCTCCTGGAAAAAGAGGAGATGGGGGATAGAAAGCCCTCATCATTCCTGCGTCACCTCAGGGCTCTTGCAGGTTCATCCTTTACAGAGCAGCTTCTAAAGACGATCTGGATGAATCGGTTACCTCAACACATCCAAGGGATTTTAGTGGCACAAAGCCTGTCATCCCTTGAAGATCTGGGCGATTTAGCAGACAAGCTACAAGAAATCAGCTCCCAACCGGTACAAATTACAGCTAGTAGGGCTGCACCATCTACAAGCAATGACACTAGAGAGCAAATAAGTATGCTCCAGAAGCAAGTTGCGGACCTTACACACTTAGTTACTCAATTAATCGCAAGCAATAACCACCGTGGTACCAATAACCGCAGTCGCAGTCGTTCTCGATCCGCAGCACGCTCTCACAACAACCAACTATGCTGGTACCATGACCGGTTTGCTTCTAAGGCAACCAAATGTTTACAACCCTGCACTTGGTCTAACTCTGCCCCTCAGGGAAACTCCAACAGCAGTCAGTAATGGCGACCACTGACTGCTCCCTAGCAAGTCGCCGTCTGTTCGTAACGGATCGATATTCGGGCCGACGATTTTTAATCGACACCGGATCCGATCTATCGTGCCTTCCTAGACGGTTCTCTGACACTCGGGGTAACAAGCAGCCACTACCTTATGATCTTATAGCAGCAAACGGTTCCAAAATAAATACTTTCGGTGTTGTAGAGCTTAAACTAAATTTAGGATTAAGACGTGACTTTGTGTGGAAATTTATAGTTGCAGAGGTCGGAACTCCAATAATCGGCTCTGATTTTTTAGCCCATTATCATCTGCTACCGGACTGTGCTCTCGGGAAATTAAGGGACAATAAAACTGGGTTTGTAATGTGACGGAATTATCGTCAATAGACCAACCCAGCATCAAGGTCATCCAATCACCTGACTCCCCCTATGCACACATTTTGGCCGAGTTCCCCAGCATTTCACGACCTCCTGGCGCTCCTAAAGAACCGAAGCACTCCACGGTGCATTTCATCAACACCACGGATGGTCCACCAGTGACAGCGCGACCACGTCGCCTCGCTCCACAAAAACTCTGGGAAGCTCAAAAGGCATTTGAAGAGATGGTTCGAGTAGGTACTGCTAGACCTTCTAGCAGCGCATGGTCCTCTCCACTGCATCTCGCACCTAAAAAGGACGACACTTACCGCCCATGTGGGGACTTTCGAGCGCTTAATGCCCGCACCATTCCGGACCGCTACCCCGTCCGTCATGTAGGGGATTTCTGCCAGAACCTTTCCGGATGCTCAGTATTCAGCACTCTAGATTTAGTTAAAGCCTATCAGCAAATTCCTGTAAACCCCGACGATATTTGTAAAACAGCCATAATTATACCTTTTGGCCTGTTTGAATTCCCTTACATGACGTTTGGCCTGCGAAACGCTGGGCAGACTTTTCAGAGGTTTATTGACGAAGTGGTGCGGGGATTTAGCTTCTGTTTTGCGTACGTGGATGACATCCTTGTTTACTCAAGAGACCCGAGAGAGCATGCTGAACACCTTAGGCTCCTGTTCCGTCGACTGCACGAGTATGGAGTGGTCATCAACCCAGCAAAGTGCGTTCTTGGCGCAGCCGAAGTTACCTTTTTGGGTTACCGCATTAACGCCGCAGGCACATACCCACCCGAAGATCGCATCCGTGCACTGATGGATTTTCCACTCCCCAAGACAGTACAAGGCGTGCGCAGATTCCTGGGCATGGTAAACTACTACCGCAGATTCTTGCCCAACGCCGCCAAGTACCAGGCTCCATTAATTGACGCAGTCGCTGCAACAAACAGCAAGGGCGCAAAACCATTTCCATGGACACCCGAGCTCGAACAATGTTTTAATGATTGCAAGAAGAGTCTGACCGATGTTACTACTTTGTCGCACCCAAAATGTGGTGTCCCATTGGGCCTTTTCACCGATGCGTCCAGCATGCACATTGGCGCTTGCTTACAACAGAAAGTCGACAACGACTGGCAACCCCTCGCATACTTCAGTAAAAAGCTAACTAGCAAACAGAGTGAGTGGCCTGCATATTATAGGGAACTTCTAGCTGTGTACGAGAGCGTTCAACACTTTCGGCACATACTAGAAGTGCAACACGCAACAATATTTACTGATCACAAGCCACTAGTTTACGCCTTCGTTCAGCGACGCGAAAAACTACCACCCACACAACTCAATCAGTTAACTTTTATCAGTCAATTCACTACCGATATACAATACATTAAAGGCGCTGACAATGTAGTAGCAGACGCCATGTCACGGATTGAATCCATTTCTTTGGAGGAGGACTGTCAAGCTCTTGCCGAGTCTCAACAAAATGACGAGGAGCTCAAGGAGATGTTTTCATCTTCTTCCATGAAGTTGGAAAAAGTCGTTATCCCCGGAACCAACACATTCATAATATGTGACACATCAACGGGTAGACCTCGCCCATATCTCACCTTACCCTTTCGTCGAACAGCTTTCGATCGACTGCATGGTCTCAGTCACCCAGGCGTGAGGGCATCCTGTTTGGTGGCTGAGCGATACGTATGGCCGCAAATGAACGTAGACTGCCGAAAATGGGCAAAGTCATGCATACAGTGCCAGCGCACTAAGATCACTAGGCACACCTCTGCGCCTTTAATACCTTTCCGTAGCCCTTCAAGTAGATTCAGTCATATTCATATCGATATCATAGGTCCACTGCCGCACTCAAACAATTATACATATTGCCTTACCGCGGTTGACAGATTCACGCGATGGCCCGAAGCGTGGCCTATGTCATCCATCACGGCAGAAGAAGTCGCAGACACGCTGGTAACTGGTTGGATATCCCGTTTTGGGGTACCAAGCACTATAACGACCGATCAAGGTCGTCAGTTCGAATCCACTTTGTTTCGGCGCCTCATGAACGTGTGCGCAACAAAGCGGATTCGCACAACCAGCTACCACCCGTGCGCAAATGGCATGGTAGAACGCATGCACCGCCAGCTAAAAGCTTCTTTAATGTGCCATTCCCAAACATGGAGCAAGGCACTCCCATTAGTACTACTTGGCATGAGGACCGCGCTCAAAGAGGACTTGAACACCTCATCTGCTGAACTGGTCTATGGGGAACCTCTCCGCCTTCCTGGAGAACTAATCGTGCCAGCGGATGAACCCAGGAGCCCAAACGACGTCGCAGATTTCGTCACGGAACTGAGAAGTCGGATGGAAGTTTTACGCCCAATACCAGCCTCACGACACACTCGCCCGTCATCATTTGTATTTAAAGACTTGGCGACTGCGACTCACGTTCTGCTCCGCGACGATACTGTTCGACGGCCTCTGCAACCTCCTTACACTGGCCCACATCGTATCCTGAGGAGAAGGGATAAAACCCTTACTTTGGACATGAATGGAAGAGAGGCTACGGTTAGCATAGACCGTGTTAAACCAGCTTATCTGGACGTCGAAGCATCTTCCTTACCACCAGTATCAGTCCCTGTTCAAGCACTTCCTTCCGAACAGACTCCTGTCCCGCAGTGTCCATCCGTTCCAGCACCCTCATCTTCTCCAGCTCCTACTACTCCACCACCTCCAGCTACTGTCACCACCAGAACTGGCAGACGGGTTAGATTTAGGGACATATTAGATTTATAGTTGTAATTTGTGTTTTTGTTTATACCCTTTTTTTCTCCGTAGGGGGGTGGTGTGGCGAACTAATTTATTGCCACATTATCTGTGGTATTACAAACATAACCCATAGTGACAACACTATGGTTATGTTTGTCTATGCCCCGACACACCGCTCACCAGACAGGTCGTTACCGGTCGTATACAGATCGAATTTCAAGGAATCACAAAGTATTATATTGTTGTAAATAACCCACGTTATTGTAACGAGGATATTAGAAATATATTCCAATGACCGTCATTGTACCGTGTTATACTGTGTGTCAGTTATTCATAAGGCACTTCTGTGGAATCTACAATACATGATCTAAACCTAACTGGACGTCTTTCATTGAACAAACTGGGCGCTATCCCGCGCCTAAATACATATACATATAGGTGCGGATTACGTAATTCTCTCTTTCTTTTATACGGCGGCGGCGATATTCTTTGATATGACGCTGATAACATTAGTTTTTGCAATTAAAACTTCAACAGCCTGCTGAATGTGCCCGTCGAGCAGGTAAGGCACTTGTAGTCTTGCACTACTAGCGTGTCATGACGTATCACACGCTCGCCGCGCCCGGTCTGCCCGTCTGATTGGATCACGCTCGCAAAGCGTTTCGATACAGACGCGTCCCTCGCAGCGATTTAATTAATTTTAACTGAGTGTGCCGAATGGCGCCGCCCGTGGCCGCCCGTCACGGACACGCATACATGACTTATATTGTATTAGGTAACACCGCCAAACAACATCGTCGAGAAGGTCTACAGTCTAGTACCTACACTACAAGCTTAGGATGTAAGCGCTCTGCTGTTGTCTGCTGATTAGTTTTAGTCACTTCTTATAATATTTGTCACAAATTTTCGTGGTAATGCCACTTGCATTACCACGAAAACTAAAAATATTGAAGTTATATTTTTCAGTATCATTTCCACCTGAAACAATACAAGTGGATCTTCCGCACCTGTCTGCTTTGTGCCGTGACTGAGTGCGCCCGCGTCTGAATTCACAGGGTTGAACTAACAAAAATGGTAACAAAATAAAACCAAGTTTCGTTTTTCTCTGAGACTTCACTTCAAAATTATTTATCTGTTAATTAATAATAGGTATGTATTAACTTTACCTTTTTGTACTCATCTACTAATCTACTATTTATAATATACAGGGCGTCCCACGGCTATGCCACATGGAGGGAAAGTACCTTGAATATTGTAGATGGAACATTTTACTGAAAGAAGACATTATTTAATTTAAAAAACAATTTAAACTGCTTTCATAGATTTTTTAATAATTACATGGTTGGGCCGTTAGTCCTCTCCGTTCCACTGTTGTATAAATCTCGAATTTAGACATATGTATTTGAGAGATTATTCGGAGTTTGCCTATAATCTATGGTTTACCCAAGTGGTGTCAGTTGACCTACTAATATCCGGTAAAAGTCAAAGTGAATAATTTATCACATTGACTAGTGATTTTAGTCACTGTATAATATCAGTATGCTACCTATACACATACGAAACGAAAGTAAGTCCCTTGGGAGGATGTATAGATGGATGTTTTTTACTTTTTATACAAAAATACTGAACGGATGTTTGGTAGGAACACAGATAGGTTTTCAACCAGTATTACCTACAGCTTGGCAAAAATGTCCTGAAACGGTACTAAAAAATTTCAACGTTGGCAACTTCACCCACTGTCACGTCTAGTCAGTACAAGTAATGTCATTTCATGTTATAGCTGGCTGTTTTTTGTGTATTTTTTATTATTGTGTTGAATTTGGTGACTCAAAGGGCTCAAAATGAACAGAAAAACCATTCGCAGCTTCGCTAGAGCGATAATTTATAAGGTGTATACCAGATGTTTGGCGGAATTTGAAGCCGGACAAATTTTATCGAATATCAACGATGTTTATGAAAGAACTGCTGAAATAACAGGTAATATGTTATTTTATGTAAGTAATTAGATATAATATGTTTGTTCAAACTTGCAATAGATAGTATAAACCATTATTATAACTGTTATTTACATTGAAAAACATTGATGAATTAGAGGTTATGTTTATTTGCAAAAGATGGACGCTCATATAATTTTGATACTTTTTGTGTTACTTCCAGAATAAAAATAACTAAGTTTTTTTTTTCTAGGTAAATCCGTAAGTACCTACCATACGGCGAATTGCTAAGGAAGGGCAAACAAACAAAGGTGTTTTCTTCACTCCAGGGAAACATAAAGCAGGGTGACCCAAAAAACAGTTGGATGATTTTGACTTGTGCGCGATCAGACAAAAAGTTCAATTCTGTTACACTGTCAAAAAGATTGTAAGTCGAATTTTTAACCATTTAATATGAATACCTAAAAAGATACAATTGATTTTCTATTGTTGCTTCAGCAACAACTTACTTTTTGTCTTAAGACACATTTACTTTATTATTAATAAAAACCACATAAAAGAATCATTGACTTTTATTTTCCTCACAATGAAAATCAATAAACACACGTACTTACTTGCGCATTATCATACAAAAGCGAGCGTGTGTATCGAGTAGAGAAATTTGTTTATTTGGTTTAATTTAAGTTTAAGTAATGTAAAACCCGTCAAAGACATCATCATCTGCCTAGCCTTTTCCCAACAAATTTTGGGGTTGGTCCAGTCTAACCGGATGTAGCGTAAACATTAGTGTGTTACATGGAGCGACTGACTATCTGACCTCCACAACCAAGCAATTGAGTAATACAATACCACTTGGAAAGTCACGTTTTCAGATTTTTGTGTTTCTGACGCACAGTAAAAATCTACAAATAACATACAGGACAATCTTCAATCATGGCTTAACCTTGAAGATTGTCACGAGTAGTTGTTTTATTATTTAGCCCCGAGCTCCTCTAAAACCCGTCAAAACACACTTAAAAAAATATTTGAAAAAAATAATCAAAGTATCAAGATCGTTCTTGCCGTACTATATAGGGTTACAATATGTACGATAGAGGCGCCACCATTATTTTCACGACTTTTTTGCCAAGCTGTACGTTGCCGCGGGATAATTAGTTGTAGTTACACTTAGTTGTACTTGTAAAGTATTTGATGTGACTGAGCTGGTAGCCCTACGCCTGCACAGGCCGCGGGCCGTGCACTTATGTAGATTAGCTTACATTTTATTGTAATTGCATGCGCTTACGCCCGCAGCCAAGCGTCCCGCGAGCGGCCGGCGGTCGCCGCATGCCGCATCACCGCATGCGGCACGATCGCTCGACCAGCTGCGCGGTTTGATTGTGCCGTGGCCGTGCGACCACTACGACTCGACATTAGCGACACTGTCTGACAATTTATTACTGTCTCATGATATTAGCATTGGGAACGATTGACTACAGTAGGTACTAAACAAAAACAATCAAGTGAACGCGCTCTGCAGCAGTCCACACATTTTTTTTAGCGTGGTAAAATCATCAAATGAGTCCTCCCACCCAGGGCAGAGCGGGAGGGACTTGTACTGACTAAAACCCACAGTGTCTTTCAATAGACCTTTACGTTCCGGGGTCATGGTAATTGGTGAGTCCCGCGACCCCAGCAGGCTTTGGCCCTCTAAAGGGGGGGCCCCGTCATCATGCTGGGGCGCTCTGTGAGGCGCGCGTGGAACACAACGCACCGTCGACCCGGGCATGGTCCATGGTCGGACGGCGAGTTGCCCTTTACTCGTCGCGCGCATGCCCGCGCCTACGGTGGCCGGAGATCGTCTGCCGACGTCCGACGCCGTGGGCGTCTACCACTGCGGCTGGGGTGGAGGGAGGACGCTATCCTCTCCCTCACGCGGCCCGCCTCCTCCTTCGCGAGCATGACTGCTTCGCAGAAGGAGGCGACCGCTTCCCACTCCGTCTCGCCCCGCAGCATGGCCTCGCCCAATGCCGGGCGCGAGAGGTCTCCGCCTATCGCCACCGTGAGGACACGGCGGTGCTCTGCCCAAGCGGGGCAGTCCTGCACCGTATGCTCCACCGTGTCCTCCGGGCGATCCTCGCAGTGGTGACACCCAGGTGTTTCTTATTTATTTTATTTGCCTTCTTATCCGACACAGGTACCTCCCGAAACTTCCGTGTCCGGTGAGGACCTGCGTCAAGCGGAAGGTCAGGACGCCGCCGCCGTGACGCCTATCCAGCCACTCCTCAAAGAGGGGTCTTACCGCCGCGATTGTGGCGTGCCTGCCCGGACCTCGGTTGCGACAGTCGCTCCCTCCATACTGCCCTGAGATCGCGCCGGAGCTCTTCCCGCCGCGTCTCAACTTGTCGGGGCAGCGCATACCTACCTACCGGATTTCAGTCTGCTATGTTCACAATAAAAAAAAAAATAGCCAATAATATTACACCTTTTTAACCGACTTCAAAAAAAGGAGGAGGTTCTCAATTCGTCGGAATCTTTTTTTTTTTTTTTTTTTTTTTATGTATGTTCCCCGATTTCTCGAAGACGCCTGGACCGATTTGGAAAATTTTTCTTTTGTTTGAAAGGGTATACTTTCCAATTGGTCCCATGATCATCAGGTCAGGATCTGATGATGGAATCCCAGGGAAATCGAGGGCAACCTTCAAATTTTATAGGCACATAGTACCATTTTCATATATTTTCTAAATCTGTTCAAGTATTTGCATCTGATAATCATCATCTTAGGTGGATGAGCTGATGATGGAAGGTACAACTCCTCAACGGCTTGGAGTTGGCATCGACTGATTTAGTTTGTGTTCGCATATCTCTGGAACTACAAGTCCGATTTAAGTAATTCTTTTTTTGTTGTACTAAGTATTGTTTAACTTACGGAATACTGCAAGTTTCATCAAAATCGGTTCAGTAGTTTTTGAGATAGGGAATTTTATTAGCATATTGTGCACTTGAGCGATGTTGTTACCGGTGCTACGGATTACAAAATTTTAGTGCACATACATGTAAGAGAATGATTTATTTGACAAGAATTTGAGTTGAATATTTAAACTAAAAAGAGTAAAATAAAAAACTTTTTCAAAAAAAAAAATTTAACCGCCTTCAAAAACAACCACAAAAAAGGGTAAAATAATCTACAAAATAACTTTTCTTTCAGAAGTCGGTGGCAAAAAAAACAATGAAATGAAAAAAAAAATAAAGGCACCGACTTCTGAAAGAAAAGTTATTTTGTAGATTATTTTACCCTTTTTTGTGGTTGTTTTTGAAGGCGGTTAAATTTTTTTTTTGAAAAAGTTTTTTTTATTACTTGTAATATAATTGGAAATAGCGCTAAAAATAGCTGAAAATACTTGTACTCATTGTTCACAGTTGGCGTCGCAGCTAAAAGATATAATTGTGTAGAGCAATGGCCGCGCTATCGGTCACAGCCATCTTTTACAAACAACGAGATGAGCACGAAAGAGGCGGGAAGGAATAACTGAGATAACAACTCTTTTGGAACACTAATAAATACGGCTGGTGCGGGCGCCCGCCGCGCCGTAAAGGTTTCTCTACTCTACTGGCTTAATATCATAGAACCTCGACATGTTCAGTTTTTGCTCCAGAGCGTCGGTCGACCAGCCACCTCTCCCACTCCACAGATCTATACGATGTTACAATATTATACTAACCATTGATTGAGCAGTATCATTTGCTTTTTGTATCTTTATAATGTTCTTCCACTAACACTTTTTTTTTTTTTTTTAGCGTGGTAAAATCATCAAATGAGTCCTCCCACCCCGGGCAGGGCGGGAGGGACTGTCAGACTTGTACTGACTAAAATCCACGGTGTCCTTCAATAGCCCGTTATGTCCCGGGGTCACGGTAATGAGATAAGTCCCGCGACCCCGGCAGGCTTTGGCCCTCTTGGGCGGGGCCCCGTCATCGTGCTGACGCTCTTTGAGGCGCGCGTGGAACACAACGCGCCGTCGACCCGGGCATGGTCCATGGTCGGGCGGCGAGTTGCCCTTTACTCGCCGCCCGCATGCCCGCGCCTACGGTGGCCGGAGATCGTCTTGCGACGTCCGACGCCGTGGGCGTCTACCATTGCGGGTGGGGCGGAGGGAGGACGCTGTCCTCTCTCTCTCACGGCCCGCCTCCTCCTTAACGAGCATTACTGCTTCGCAGAAGGAGGCGACCGCTTCCCACTCCGTCTCGCCCCGCAGCATGGCCTCGACCAATGCCGGGCGCGAGAGGTCTCCGCCTATCGCTGCCGTGAGGACACGGCGGTGCTCTGCCCAAGCGGGGCAGTCTTGCACCGTATGCTCTACTGTGTCCTCCGGGCGATCTTCGCAATGGTGACACCCAGGCGTTTCTTCCTTCCCCATCCGACACAGGTACCTCCCGAAACTTCCGTGTCCGGTGAGGACCTGCGTCATGCGATAGGTCAGGACGCCGTGACGCCTTTCCAGCCACTCCTCAAAGAGGGGTCTTACCGCCGCGATTGCGGCGTGCCCGTTCCACTAACACTAACTAATAAGTAGCTTCAAAGCAGAAATACTGTAAACTCACAACACTAATCCGAATGGATTTCTTAAGGGGATTACATTGCTAAAACCCTAAAAATACCATCGGTAAAATGAAGTTTGTAGACGAATCCTTTAATGCATTTACAATAAAAAAAATATACAAGTAAACTAGAGTATATGGGAAAAACTTACTATTGATTAAATTTTTTATAAACTTGTCCAAATGTTGCCAAAAAAATTGAGAAAATAGGTCTTTTTTTAAACTAAATATTAAATTGTCTATATAACGGCTAGGTCATTTTGTATGATATTTATACTAAAAGAAAGAAAAAACCCTGTTTAACAATTCTTATTGTTTATTTTCACGTATTTATTTTTATATTTTGTAATAATCAACAATAACCCGAATCTTTACAAAGCTCCCCACCAAGCACCCCCGCTATGCCCGACGCTTGCTCGGGATTCGTCTTGTTTTAGTGTCTTGACGACTCTTACGACGAGTGGACTGTACGTGCGTTTTTCTTTTCAAACAATATTTTAAATTCATTATTCTTGAATGAAATCATAGTCTTAATGTTAGGAAAATATTCTTTTCATTTAGTATAAATTGTAATTAAGTTTGTAATCGTTATAAAACCCAGTTTTAATTAAGTTTTATTTTCAAAGTCATCAAAGACTATGCCTAAATATAAAAATAGAAGTTATGTGAAGCGTGGCCGAGCTCTTCAAAACTATTGGTAAGTACCTAAGCTGATTCGATAACAAAATATTTTAGTATAGTAAGTTCGTACCTTGTTGATTTATTTCAACGATGGTTTTGTATTCATCCTATAATGTTAAAGACTTCGTTGCTTGCTTTGATAAAAATTAATGTCTTGAGCTCCTTGATGGTGGAAAACCTAAAACATGACATGACACACGTAAACCAACATGTTTGTACTCATTTGAACGAGTTCACGGAGACTTACGTGACTGTGAGGAACTGACTGACCTGATGGTGGAATTTTACGTTTACCTACAGTTTACCTACTCAAAAGTTTGCTTTACTAGTTTTAGTACAAATTTTTGAGTAGGTAAACTTGTATCGATTAAAATGTTTTTTTTTACTAAACTGTGCAATGTGATTGCACAAAAAATTGTTGATTGCAATTTTTCAAAAATGGGATCAGTGATTTTATATCTTTCAAAATGTCGAAACGTGCGAGCGAGAGGTACATTAGCTCTTGTCATCGCCTTAATTCGGAACGATTTCCTAGAGATTGACCGTCACTACAGAATACAGACAGAACACAGCTCACGTGTCGTAAGTATTATTGAAGCTTCGCCAGTCAGCGTGCAGCGGTTTTTTCCTTCAGCTTCGCTATTAATTTTTATTGATCATTGCTAAATTATAGTACCTAATTGTGAGTGCTTCACTTGTTCGCTGCTAATGACATAAGATCTCCAGATTTATTCACCGGTGTAAATTATTGAAGCCTTTATTTAAATGTGTGTTCATTGTGCCTCGCGCCTAATAGTACGAGAGTGTCACTGAAAAGAGGCGTACGTATGTGCGATAGTTTGAGAAATAGCGCTGAGGGAGAATCGACGCGCATCATCTGTAGTCGCGCGCGGTGCGGCGGCGACTGTCCGCGACAGTACCGGTAGTAGTGTACAGTTTCGGAGAAAAGTTTTGCAGCCACCTGAAACATCCGTCCTATAGTACTATTAAGTATTCTGTGCATCCGTATGAAATACGTGTGAAGTGTAATCGGTCGGTAGAGGTACCTGTGATGTATGATGTATTATGGGCACACGAACGTTGTTGTGTTCGTAGGCGCAAAACTTCCAATGAATACATGTAGGTACAGCCCTCAGATTATTTATAATATCATTGGGTACAGCTAGGTTGCGTACTCTAGTGTTTCAGGTACCTACTATAGTTATTAATAGTCTGATGGAGTGGCGGACAAACGTAGGTACCTAAATGCACAGCTGTCATCGCATGAGTTGCGCGCTCCCGTGGGAAACTGCGCGTCTGTTCGCCGTTGCAGCCCGCGACCACTGTATAATAGGTGTATCCCGTGCCGCGACTGACCGGCGGCGGCGGCGCGGCGGCCGGCGACTCACTGGCTGAGCTACGTCGTGACTCGTGACGTACTCAACTACTCACACCTCACACCGCCGTGGAGACGACACTATTAACAAACAGATGAATTTTATTTCATTGCTGTTTCTTTTGCAAGGTACACACTGAAACTTGCACGATTCCTTGATTGAAATGTTTTCTTTCAGGCGTGTCGTGCGTGGCTGTACGACTCGCGCGGCTTGCGAGCATAATAAAATGTAGCGCCATGTTGATGTAACGCATGTGTTGTCTCGCAAACCGGCGGTTCTCCTTTATCTAAGAATAGACCAACAAAATCTTAGATAAAGGAACCCTAGATTGTTGTTTGGCGTAGCCACATGAGATAGAGAATGTTGACGTCACAAATGGGGAGTGTTGTCATACTGCAAACTTTTTACCCGACTAGCGGGTACATTATTAACACGCGTGATCGGTAGGTAATGGTCGATATGGGTAATAATATATTTATTTATTTAAAAACTTCCTTACAATTACTATCATTACAGGTTCTTAAGTTCCTAATGCGATAGTGTGGCTATCTTACTAATTCTTAAATTAATTACTTTTCAAAAGAGCATAAATAACATAAAAACATAAAAAATAACAAATATGTCAAAAGGATAACCTGTTTATCAGACCAATTGCCTTTCGGTGAAGGAAAACATCATTGCATGTGACTTTTTCCCTTAATCTGCCTAATTAAGTACAGAGAAGAATTTAATACGTTTATTTTTTTTTCATTCCATTGTCTTTTTTGCCACCGACTTCTGAAAGAAAAGTTATTTTGTAGGTTATTTTACCCTTTTTTGTGGTTGTTTTTGAAGGCGGTTACATTTTTTTGAAAAAGTTTTATATTTTACTCTTTTTAGTTTAAATATTCAACTCAAATTCTTGTCAAATAAATCAATCTCTTACATGTATGTGCACTAAAATTTTGTAATCCGTAGCACCGGTAACAACATCGCTCAAGTGCATAATAAGCTAATAAAATTCCCTATCTCAAAAACTACTGAACTGATTTTGATGAAACTTGCAGTATTCCGTAAGTTAAACAATACTTAGTACAACAAAAAAAGAATTACTTAAATCGGACTTGTAGTTCCGGAGATATGCGAACCGCAAGCCGTTGAGGAGTTGTACGGGTTGTACCTTCCATTATCAGCTCATCCACCTGAGATGATGATTATCAGATGCAAATACTTGAACAGCTTTAGAAAATATATGAAAATGGTACTAAGTGCCTATAAAATTTGAAGGTTGCCCTCGATTTCCCTTGGATCCCATCATCAGATCCTGACCTGATGATCATGGGACCACTTGGGAAGTATACCCTTTCAAACAAAAGAAAAATTTTCCAAATCGGTCCAGGCGTCTTCGAGAAATCGGGGAACATACATAAAAAAAAAGATTCCGACGAATTGAGAACCACCTCCTTTTTTTGAAGTCGGTTAAAAAGGATAACCTGTTTATCAGACCAATTGCCTTTCGGTGAAGGAAAACATCATTGCATGTCACTTTTTCCCTTAATCTGCCTAATTAAGTACAGAGAAGAATTTAATACGTTTATTTTTTTTCATTCCATTGTCTTTTTTGCCACCGACTTCTGAAAGAAAAGTTATTTTGCAGTAATTGCGTAAGTTTGTGAAACCTGCTAAGCCATACTAAGTCAACATTATGCAAGGTGGAGTATGATGTGACCCCAACCCTTGAATGTTAGGAATATAATTATCAGGTTTAAAAAAAAACAGTTTTTTATTATTTTAAACAGTGTTTTTTTTGTTCTTTTAGTTCGAATTAAATTGAAATAATGCCCTTACATTATTTCAAATTGTTTCGACCTAATATTTCATTTCCAGACTAGATCTTTTTATAAAAAACTTAAAAAAAATATATAACCGACTTCCCACAAAAAAGTTCAAAATAACCTACAAACGACTTTTCTTTCGAAAGTCGGTGACTTTCTTTTTTTATTTCATTGACTTTTTGTCACCGACTTTCGAAAGAAAAGTTTTTTTGTAGGTTATTTTGAACTTTTTTGTGGGAAGTCGGTTAAGTATATTTTTTTTTTGAAAAAGTTTTTATTTTATCCTTTTTAGTTTCAATATTCAACCCAAATTATTGTCAAATACATAATTTTCTTCCATGTACCTACACTAAAATATTGTAATCCGTAGCACCGGTAATAACATCGCCCATGTATGTACTCTTACACAATGAGCTAAAAATGAAAACTACTGCACCAAACTAAATGAAAATTTTATGGGACCAAATGGCAGATATACTGTATCGAACAAAAAATGAATCATCGAAATCGGACCAGAAACCTCGGAGTAATCGGTGTAGACAATGTTGAAAACTTTTAGGTTTTTGTTGATTTTTGTTAAGTTTTCAAAAAGTGCTCGTCCGATTTCGATAAAATTTTAATGGGACCATTCGGGAAGTAAAGGTACCCTTTCAAACAAAAAAAAAAGAATTTTACAAATCGGTTGGCAAACCACGGAGTTACGCCCGAACAAACATAAAAAAAATATATACACCGTGTTCCGGACGATATACATAAACTTCGACCAGATGTTCAAACCACGGAAGTAAGCATTTTTCATTATGGACACATTAATAAATTCTTATTTTTTATTTTTTGTTAATTTTCATACAAACTAAATACCTAGACGTAAATAACCCGATATGCATGCCTCTTTATCCGAATTGGCAACGTCATTCATAACATTTGGCGGGCTGAAACAAATGAAATGCAAATAGTATTTGATAGATTTCAAATTAAGATACTTTCTCACTGCATAGCTCAATTAAATTTCATTAAATGAAATTACAAATATCTTTGTAACGAAGCCTTTTTAAGTACTACTTCCTTTGTTGGATTTGATTTGTAAAAGCCATAGAAGTATTTGCTAAAGTTTATGGATAACGTGAAGAACACGGTGTATATAAATAGATATAAAAATATATATAAATAGATAGTGAAATTAGTTTTACCTTTTTGGTAATTATAATTACAAAATAAGTACCTACTTCACCCCCAGATCAACAAAGACGTAAGTGCGAATACGTCAAAATTTTTTTTTTGCAGTTTTGGATAGTTTAAGTAAAGATACATACGCTCAATTTTTTCCGTGACATTTTGACTTAAAATGAGGCTTTTATACCAAAAAAAATATTTTGGGGTCAATTAAGTTCAATAATTTTTCAATTAATGAAGTCGATATACCAACATAAGCATGTAAAATTTGATTAAAATAGACCTAATCATGCTTAAGTTTTTATGGTTCAATTGAACATACTGTAAAAAAAGCCCGTATTTAGACTAAATACCATATTTTAGTTTTCTGTTTTAACAAACAAAGCTGTAAAAGCGTCATACAATTCCATAATGTAAAATAAAATTAAGCAAAAAAGGGCTTAAACAGTACTTAGCTTCTGTATTTTATCATAGTATAGAACTTCGTAACAGACGTAAGCATGAGTAGTTACAGTTTAAAAAATATTCAGAAAGCAAAGATTGGAATAAAAGTCATTACGTTTGGGGATTGGTCTTAAATAAATAAGGAAAACATCTGTAAAACATTAAACATTAAATATTGACTACCACGATAATTTAAAGTGTTTCGAATATAAAACAATAAAAAGGTTGAATTTTTTTACTATTTTTTGATATAAAACAAAAGATCATAGAGTCAAAAACTAAAAAGATACACCTGGTTAAACAGTTTTTTTGCTCTCCTGTAAAGTTAGTGAATTCAACTTACGCCTTTATTGGCCTGGGGGTGCGTTATACACACATCAACACGGTCTAGGGATATTTCATACTCAATTAAATAACTCGAAAAGTACTGGCCGCATTGGAATCTTTTATATATTTTATATTGTAATTTATCTCAGACTAATTCCAAATTCAAATTTTTGAAAATTCTTTTGTTTCGGTGGCATAAAAATGTCTTGATGTATAGGAGAGGGAATTTTCATTTGTGCGAAATTTAGAAAACAATACGAATTACCTACGTTTAGTTACAGTTTTTTTTTCATTTTTAAACGAAAGATAAAGTTAAAATTGAGGTAGTGTAGCCATGCAACGCCGACATTTGACGAGGGCGGAGATGTTACGAGCTGTGGGAATGCTGGAAGCTGGATCTGTTCAGCGTAATGTTGCTGAGGCCATAGGGACCCATCAAAATGTAATTTCAAGATTGTGGACACGCTATCGTGCCACAGGTGAAGTAGCGGAGAGGCACCGGGGGCCAAGTCGCATCACTACCCCCAGACAAGACCGATTTTTGCAAATTACTGCGCGAGCACAACCAAATGCAACGGCGACTCAATTGGTCCAAAGGCTGCGAGTGGAACACCAAGTGCTTGTGAGTGACCAAACTGTAAGAAGGCGACTGCATGAAAGCAATCTACGCTCTCGTAGACCACTCCGGGTCCCACCTTTACGGAGAGGCAATCGTGGACGACGATTAGAATGGGTTCGGAACCACGTGGACTGGGGCCGTGAGCAATGGTCCAATGTGCTGTTCACGGATGAATCCAGGTTCGGCTTCCATCCAGATTCACGAAGGACGCGTGTTTGGCGAGTTCCTGGACGATGGAGGCGTCTCCAGAACCCTCAGGAAGTTCACCCATACCAAGGAGGAACAATTATGGTTTGGGCAGGAATTCGTCTTGGAGGACCGACGGATCGCGTTTGGGTGCGGGGCAATATGACGGCAGAACGATACGTCCAACAGGTGCTGGGGCCCGTAATCTTGCCCCACAGAACACAAATGGGGCAAGATTTCCTGCTCATGCACGACAATGCCCGGGCACACACGGCGAGAACGACGGTAGCAGCTTGGTTACAAACACATAATGTTAGGGCCTTAGACTGGCCTGCTCAATCGCCAGATCTAAATCCCATTGAGCATGCGTGGGATATGCTGCAAAGAAGAGCTCTGAAGGAAGTTCCTGAAAATCTGGCTACAGAAGATCAACTTTTTGCGCACCTTAGAAGGACATGGGACAATATTCCGCAGCAAGACATTGACAACCTTGTTCTGAGCATGCCGAATCGTTGCCGATGTGTTATGAACATCATGGGCGCTTTCTCAGACTACTAACTTCAAGTTTATAAACACAAATTAAATGATTTTTCTATTTTTTTCAGTTTTTACTCACAAATTAAAAGTTCATTCATATACGGTTTCCGTCTATGTTTCATTTTTTTTCCATAAAATCCTGAAATTTTAATCTATACCTTAACCATTATTAAAAAATGGTAGAATATTAAATAACTTATCTTTTAAATATATACATGTCCTATAAATAATTAACACATTGATAGTAATTCGCTTTTTTAAAAATATCCCTAGACCGTGTTGATATGTGTATTTTTTTAAATTATTAAATACTTACACAATTATAAACAATGCAATTTATTTATCTTTTTTTTTTGTTTTGTTTTGCAGCCGGGCTAAAAGAACGGGAAAAAATAGTCATGACGAAACACCAACATCTAAAGATTCTCCAGAAAATTACGTTGATAGCGCGTATGTACATACCTCCTAATTATATCCTATTTATTATAAATCTACTGGTCTAAGATGTGAGTAGTTAGCTAAGTGATACATCTCATCATTATCACATAATTTATCAACCAATCAAAATGAAATTCGCACAAATATTCGTTTTCATACGTGTGCCATAGAGTTACGAAACTACAGACATGAACAATCACATTGATTCAGTACTTACGTGGTTCAGTGGTTGTCATGTACGGCATTTGTACCGATGTTTGTGTGTAAATATTTGACATTGAATGTAGTTTAAAATAAATAATCTTTTTAGGTCAACAGATAACCAAACTGATCCTCTAAAGGAAATTTCTAATATCCAACCGATGGAAATAAGCAATAATGAGTAAGTGTCAACGCTCCTACGGCAGCGCGACGACGTTAGCGGGGACTGAGAGGAGAGAGGGGGTTATAATATTCGTGGGCCTAATGCCCCCCTCCAACCCAACGCACCGACACTTGCCGATAGACCGCCTTCCGCGTCACCAACCCAAAATTGTAATTTTACCGAATTTAATATACGCTTGTACTATCGTGTAAGTCGCCTTTTATTTCTTATGTTCCTGTACTGAACATAAAGTGGCGACCGTGAATATTATTCCGTAACAATAACTATCGCATCAACGGACGGTGTCGATACCGCGCCGCATGTCGCCGGGACAAAGGTCGTAGCGGTCAAACTCGTTTCGAGCGTTCACGAAGAACAAGAACATTGAAGAGACGGACTACAGCAGCTACAAGCCACCCAGCGCAGCACAAGGGCAGCATACGGTCGAAACAGCAAGAAAAACCACTTTTGCAGCCATCGCGAGCCGGCCAAGCTGACGTCATCGGTGTCTACGTGTAGCATCGCAGCAGCGGTTTGCCAGCCAAGAGTGAGCCCGTTCCATATCTTTACCTTTAATTTCCGTATCACTATTCCTTGCAATATTTGTGTGAACAGAGTTATAAGGAATCATTACCCTCATAGCAAAGGTACCCTAAAACTAAGGCCTAACTTTTACCCTATATGCTAATGAGCATTTGCAATTGCCTAAATAAGTTTTATATTTTGCTATTGCCCACCTACAATTCTATAACTAATTAATTCATACTTATACGTGACACCATAAGTGCAAGCAAAGTTCAAGTTTCTTACTTTCGCATTTGTATTTGTATGCATCTATTTTTCGACTTGAAAGTCTGCATTGCAATAATTATATTGCTCGTAATCTGCTATACTACTATATACCTACAAATAAAATCACAATAGCTAAACCTATTTTAAACATAAGCTAGATTGGCAATACTTACGTACTCGTAACACTACATTAAGCAATATCTAGCTAAATTTTCACCAATAAACACTATCACGCTTGCCTTCCTATTGTTTATCCCTGCATAAATATACAAAGCATTCCAACAATCGATTTCAGCTGCCGCGCATTCGTCGCTTGTACACCGCGCTCAAAGATCTCACGCGCACTGCGGCCGGACTTCGAGTGCTGCTGCAGCGCGGCCGCTCCGCACACGACGTTATCAGCTGATCCAGACCGGTTTCCGTGGAGCGTCGTCGAAGCGAGGAGCGTATCGTATGCATTTATTATTTGTTATTTTTAGCTAAACACTTTGCTGTTTGCACATTAACTTCATTAATATGGAGACTACTTATAAATCTTTAAATTTAAAACGTGCTTCAATTAAAGGACGTATTACCAAGTTTAATAATCAATTAGAAGAATTTCAAGGTAGAAAACTTACTCCTACAGAGGTTGATGTGCTTACACAAAAATTAGTTAAAATTGAGGCGTTATTTGTCGAATTCGACGGCGTGCAGAATCAAATCGAGGGTATAGATGAAAAAGGTTTAAGTGTTGAATTAGATACTAGAGAGTTAATTGAACAAGCTTTCCACAATTCAATCGCAAAGGCACACGAAATTATTTCACAAAATACTTCAACAAAAAAATCAGTGCTAGAACACAGCAGCAGTTTCACCACAGCCGATGAAGAGGATCATGAAGTAATCGGGTTCCGTTTGCCAATCATTAAAATAAGCAATTTTGATGGCACCTTCTACAAATGGTTGGAATTTCGTGATACCTTTAGTTCATTAATTCACAATAATTCAAAAATTAAAAATATTCACAAATTTCACTATTTAAATTCTTATTTGGAGGGTGAAGCTGCTCGTGTGATTAGCAATCTTGAAGTTACAGACAACAATTATCCTGAAGCTTGGAAAATTCTTTGCGAGCGTTACAATAATATTCGTCAGTTAATAAATAATCACTTGAAGATTTTGTTCAGCATTGAACCGTTACGCGAATCAGACAAATCGTTAAGGTTTCTTGTAGACCATATCACCAAAAACTTACGTGCCTTAAATATTTTGAAGCAACCAACGGACCATTGGGATACCGTAATCATATACATATTCGCGGCGAAACTAGACAGTAATACGCGCCTTAAATGGGAAGAACATATACAAAGTAACGTTAGCGCTTTAGAGATGCCTACTTTAGAAGATTTCTTAACGTTCATTAGGGGCCGGGCAGATGTTCTCGAGTCCGTTTATCGCAGCAAACAAGCTATGAGCATTAAATCTTCACAAAATCACACTCAAAACTCTAAGCCAGCATCTAATTCGCACACAAAGTCGTTTATGACTGCTGACCAGCCAAACGTATCGTCTTCAAATAAATGCATCTTCTGTAACAGTGACTCACACTACATTTATGAATGCTCACAATTTAAGTCCAAAACAATTGATGAAAGGCTGGCCTTTGTAACTAAATCCAAATTATGTACAAACTGTTTGCGTAAAGGTCACAACAAGCGCGCGTGTAAATTACCAGGAACATGCAAAATCTGTAAGAAACGTCATAACACCAATCTACACAAAGACGAAGAACCTAACAATAACAACACAGATTCTGTACCTGTTTCTATGTCAGCCGTCTCAGACACACATTCCTTACACACACACTCTGAGACATTGTTATGTACTGCATTGGTTGACATAATTAATCCTGCTAATAATAAGTTAGTTACTACCAAAGCTTTATTAGACAACGGCAGCCAGTCTTCGTTCATCACGGAGCACCTAAAAGAAAAACTAAATTTAACTGTTCTAAGCTCTTATACAAATAACGTTATTGGAATAGGTAACACTGTATACAAACTTAATGCAGAACGTTGTAATATACGCATACATTCAAAGGTACGTTCATACAGCGTCAATACGTCATGTCTAGTCATACCGCAAATTTCAGGTACAATACCCAAGACAACTTTAAACATTACGCATTTAAACTTAAAATCATTTGAGTTAGCAGACCCCAGCTTTTACGAGCCTTCCGAAATAGGATTGCTTATCGGTGCCGACTTGTTTTGGGACATCATAGGTACCAAGCGACACTCTTTAGGAAAAGGCAACCCTATCTTACATGATTCGAAGCTAGGATGGCTCATCGCAGGTCCATTGCACTTCAACGCTCACAACATGAATAACGAGATAAAGTGCAACTTAGCTAATGTACAGAATAATGACAAATTAATCGAACTTCATAACGATTTGACAAAATTTTGGGAGCTGGAAAGCTTGCCACAAAAACACCCTCTTACTGATCAACAAAAGGCTTGTGAACTTCATTTTCTGCAGCACACTAAACGAACCCAAGACGGTCGTTTTTGTGTCAAGCTGCCACTCATTGATGAGCCTGATTGTCTTGGTGAATCTTATTTCATAGCTAAACGTAGATTTCTTAATTTGGAACGCAGGTTTCGCAAGCAGCCTGACCTTAAGTCAGCTTATGTAGATTTTATTAATGAGTACCACAAACTAGGTCATCTGTCAATCTCCCAGGAAGACCGACCAGAGAGAGCCTATTTTGTTCCGCATCACCCAATCATTCGAGAGGACAGTGAATCTACGCGACTTCGCGTTGTTTTTGACGCATCTGCTCGCACCACATCTGGTTTGTCTATAAACGACATTCAAATGATAGGCCCTACCATTCAAGATTCTCTTTTTAACATCCTCATTCGATTCCGTCAATATCGGTATGTCCTTTCGGGGGACATAGAAAAAATGTACCGCCAGATATTGATAGATGAGTCACACCGCAATCTACAGTTGATTTTGTGGCGTGATGCGGAAGATAAACCATTGCAAACTCTCAGGCTTAATACGGTTACCTACGGTTATGCTAGCGCTAGTTACCTCGCCACCAAGAGTATATGGCAAGTAGGTGAAGAATGCGAGGATAATTTAATAAAAAATGTGATTCAGCAAGACACCTATGTTGATGACGTGTTAACCAGTGATGATGATGAACAACAGCTACGATCTATTCAAAGATTAACATCTGCAGCTCTTCAAAAGGCTGGCTTCAATCTTCGAAAGTATCGTTCGAATTTACCTTCTATATTGCCTTTAGACGAGGCACAGTCCTGTGAAAACCTTAAGATAAGTCATTCCACTAATACTTTGGGCCTGGATTGGAATCCTTCATCAGACAGTCTTCATTTTCCAATCACAGAAGACCGTAGTTCTGTGGTTACTAAGCGGAGCATCTTGTCTTCCACGTTCAAGATTTTCGATCCCCTGGGGCTCCTATCCTTGTGCACTATCGTTCCCAAAATTTTAATTCAAACCTTATGGTCCTTAAAGCATGACTGGGACGATCCTGCACCCGAAAATGTAATAAAAACATGGAGAGCTTTCTGTGAGGGTCTTACGTCAATTTCTACCTTATCTGTACCACGATGGGTATCGATTGCTAACCCAGTATTGGTTGAAATGCACTGTTTTTGCGATGCATCTCAGCGCGCTTACGGTGCGTGCTTATATCTTCGGTCCGTTAATGAGGAAGGACAAGTACATGTTGAACTATTATGTGCCAAATCTCGCGTTGCTCCAGCATCAAACTCTATTACTATTCCTCGACTTGAGCTTTCAGGAGCGCTTCTTGCCGCTGAGATGAGCTCTTCTGTGACAAAGGCCTTGCGACGTAAAATAGCAAGACATGTTTATTGGACTGACTCTAGTATCGTGCTTAGTTGGTTACGTATCGGTTCAACTAATTTAAAAACATTTGCTGCCAACAGAGTTGCCACAATCAGGGAATTGACTGATACAACCGCGTGGCGCCATGTTCCTACAGAACAAAACCCAGCGGACTTACTGTCCCGTGGTGTAAGCCCACAAGAAGTCCCTGCATGTAGTCTGTGGTGGCATGGGCCGGAGTTCTTGTTAGCACCCGAGTCTAATTGGCCTATCGCACAGTCACAGACTAATATTGAGACGAACGACTTACCTGAAATTAAGGCTCATGCTACTACTCTCGTAGGCACAAACACACTGATACAACTAAACAGATTTTCTAATTTTAAAACACTACAACACATCTTTTGCTACATAAACAGATTTATAAATAATTGCAAACGCCCTACCAATAAGTACCTAGGTCCGCTGACTGCTGTTGAGCTTAACAAAGCTCTCAACACATTAGTTTATTTGTCCCAGTTAGAATCATTCCCCAAAGAATACGATTTACTAGTTAAAGAAAGGACACTTAACTCTAAATCTCACATTGCCTCACTTAATCCTTTTTTACACGAAGGAATTATTAGAGTAGGTGGTCGAATACAGGCTTCGGAATACAGTTTTGACATGAAACATCCCATGTTAATAAGCCACAAACACCATTTCACCCACCTTTTATTTCACCAGGAACACCGACGTCTTTTGCACATAGGCCCACAGGCTTTGTTAGCGTCTATTCGAACTCGTTTTTGGCCTGTAGGTGGAAGAAATTTAGCTCGGAAAACCGTACGTAATTGTAACGTTTGTAGACGCTTCAAAGGTAAACCGATGGAAACTATTATGGGAAACCTACCTGCTGAACGACTGCTTGCTGATTTTCCCTTTCGCACTGTAGGGACTGATTTTGCTGGTCCATTTATGATTACGGATCGCAAGGGTCGTGGTTGCAAAATAACAAAGAGTTATTTATGCATTTTCATATGTTTTAGATATAAGTGCATCCATTTGGAGGCCGTAAGTGCACTCTCCAAAGATGCGTTTATCTTAAGTTTAAGACGTTTTATTTCCCGGAGAGGCCTACCAAATCATGTATTTTGCGACAATGGTGGAAACTTTGTAGCTGCTTCTAAGGAGATCAAGGAATTTATAGAAAGCAATGCCAATTCCATCACTGATTTTGCCGCCGGCGAGGGCGTCGAATTTCACTTCTCCCCTGCATACGCTCCTCACTTCAATGGCCTAATGGAAGCCGGTGTGAAATCAGCCAAGTTCCATTTGGCTAGGATATTAGGGACCGCTCACCTTACCTTCGAGGAATTATCAACTCTGTTCGCTCAAATAGAGAGCATCCTCAATAGCCGCCCTATATGTCCATTAAGCTCCTCACCCACTGATTTTTATCCCTTAACCCCGGGCCACTTTTTGATTGGTAGACCCCTCCAGTCATTGCCATCTCCGTGTCTGCAAGCAGCTAATGCCAATCGCCTTGACAGGTTCAAGCGTCTGGAGCAGATAAGACAGCACTTCTGGCAGCGCTGGAGCCACGAATACATCGCTGAACTTCAGACGAGGACCAAGTGGCGCACTAAATCCTCAGAGACCCTACAAATAGATGACTTAGTCATCCTCAAGGAAGACAACGCTCCACCGTTGTACTGGCGTCTCGGTCGTATCCAGAGGTTATTTCCTGGACCTGATGGCGTTACGCGCGTCGCTGATGTCCTTACAGCGAGAGGGACTGTCCGACGCGCTCTCAACAGGATTTGCTTGCTCCCAAGACCAGATGATAATGGAAAACTAGAAAGCTGTTGAGCTTTCCAGGGCCGGGAATATGTCAACGCTCCTACGGCAGCGCGACGACGTTAGCGGGGACTGAGAGGAGAGAGGGGGTTATAATATTCGTGGGCCTAATGCCCCCCTCCAACCCAACGCACCGACACTTGCCGATAGACCGCCTTCCGCGTCACCAACCCAAAATTGTAATTTTACCGAATTTAATATACGCTTGTACTATCGTGTAAGTCGCCTTTTATTTCTTATGTTCCTGTACTGAACAGTAAGTATTACATATTATTATCTGGGGGCACGGCAGTGCCCCAGCCAAGTCTCGAGCAAAACGGGAACGGTATGGCGATGGCCCATATGGTATTGTTAATTATTGTATTGGAGCATGTAGTCGGTAGTGACCATCATGATTCACACATAACAAATAACCTGATCACAGGTCTCGTCAGTAACATTTGCACATAATTCCAGGCAGCAAGCAGCTTTTAATTTGTGCTCATTGCCAAGTCACTATAATTATAATATAAAGGAAACTATTGATACAATTACTAAATGTTGATTTATAACTACAAAATAATTTGAATAGGACTTGGCTTCTATGAGATTTCAAAACTTTTTACGATGGAAAGACTGCATCGAGAGACTTGGCATTTTTTTACATTTAATGTTTTTGGTGGGATAATCCTTTTCTCAGTCAAGGACGTGTACGGAGTAAACCTTTGTTTACTGGTTAGCATGTGCTATTACGGTGATATTATTATAGAAGAACGGACAGAATGGACTCATCGTTGTAGCACTTACTTACCTGTCATAAATGAAAATACAAAAAATCTCAACATTTTATTCTATGGCAGCAGTACTCTAATCAATCAAATAAAAAAGTTACAGCAATTCCAAAAGTCCAATAATTTCTGTTACAAATGCTGATATGACCTAATAATGCCCTCATCAATTAATATACATTAACATCTCAGACCAAATAAAAAATTAAGACATAGCGCTGTCATTAGTGATGTGGGGTTGGTTTCGATAACGTGTGTGCACTACCGCGCAGTAAAATAGGGTTTAGTTTCGTTGAAATTGATTGTAAATGTGTGCGTGTGAGCGTGTACATGCAAAGACCGAAGTATGATTTTGCATGTTTCACTCTATCTTTGCAGCGATATGGCTTGATTTCTTATTTTGTCTGAGGATTTGGTATTGATTTTGCAATTATCTCTAATCCCTACAGTCAGCTGTACCTTGTACCATCAACATTTTTACCAGAGTAAAAGTTGATAGTATTCATCGACGTGGGTATAGTCACTGAATTCATAACGACCAAAAGTATTTGGGCGCATCAATAAACATTTCATAAAAAGAAATGTTTTTTAATTGAATGCCATGTCTATTAGGACGAAGGTATGTGAATTTTACTTGTATTCGTAAATAGTTCACCAGATGGCGCTAGTGGTATTTTACGAAGTATTGTAGAGGTGAGGTGCGGCGAAGAGGGAACAAATTGCTCAAGGTTATTTGGTCAGGGTACGGCCTTAAATTGGAGTTGGCATGTTGCGGGCTGCAGGACGCGTCGGCTGGATGTGGTCGTTGGACCAACGTCACCGTCGGCGTCGGGACCGGCCGCGCGGCCCACTACGTCGCGATACCGGAGCTATGTAGACAAGTTTCGTCGTTAAGGCGAAAAGATGAGCCAAACTACAAAATTGAACTCTGTTTGAAAGACTACTACTACTACTACACGGATGGACCAAATAATATAAAAAAAAAATACCTAAGACGCATAATGTATTTGATTTTAAATTTGAAGTTTAAGTTTTTTATTATCTTTCATACTTTATTCGGAAAAATATCGAATGTATTGTACTACTACTCTTTTTATTTGCAATAATTTTCTTACTGCTTTCAAACAATTGAATTGATTTAAATATTTTTTTCACAATATTATAGACAATTTATTGCTTTATTCAATTTAAGTTTAACATTTCACAAAATTATTATTTAAATCAATAATACCATATTATTACAGTCGTATCCGGCGTTCGCGCTCACTCAGTCTCAGACAGACGCGAAGGCCATTAAGCCCATAAGCCCAGTCTCATCCTAGCGTTCGCACGGGAAGGTTGTGTCGCATGTTAGCGCGCCCCGATTTATAAAATTTGCGTTAAAGATTAAACAGTGCAGATAGTATGTTTGGTACAGAAGTAAGGTTGAGCTAAATCGGACATTTCGTTTGCGCTTGGAAGTTAATGTAAACATTTTGTATTAATGTACAGCTTGGCCAGAACGTCTTGAAACGGAACTAATCTTTTTATTTGCTGACAACGTTTTAAATTATTTGATATTTGATGTAAACAAAGACGCAGGTTTGTTAGATTTATTATTGTGCCATAAACCTAACGTAATAAGTGAAAATAAATAAAATAAAATCATTCAAAGTGCTGGTAGCGAGAAGACAGTGGCGACTTCCGGTTTTCTACTGTTTTTTGCCAAGCTGTACAATTACTATGTGAATAATTCGTTTTAGTGTATTACTAGTGTACAAACTATTATTTGTAAATAGGTATTAAGTTTTGTTTGCAAGTGAACGCTGAATATTAATATTTTGAGACTGTTTAGATAAAGTACTTAATTAAGTGTATTATAAGATGCCACGCAGAAAGAAGAAAATTGCGAATTTTTTTAATAGAGCTTTGCTTATGAACAAAGTACGGTAAGTATAAAATCCTTTTCGATAATACCTATCTACTATAAAAAGAAATATTAGAATAGGTAAAGCAACAAAAATTGGTGTACCGCAAAAAGACAAGTTCTCAAAATGGCAAATGATCAAATTGGAAAAAAAAATACAATTGGAAGTAATTAATATGTTCTTATTAGCGATGCATCCGATTCCGATACCGATACCGATATATCGGCGATACATCGGGTTAACCGATATATCGGTATCGACGATATTTAATGACCGATTCAACGATACTTTTTTATTTAAAAATGTAGTGTAAGTCGAGAGATACCTAAGGGTTCCCAATATATCGAGAGATGCAGATCTATTCGTTTTCTAGCGCAATGACGTCTTATAATTATAACCAAACTTGAAGAAAATATCCACCAGAGAAACCCCGAGCATTGCTCTCTCCATTGCACGCTGAGCAACCTTAAATTTGTGGACCAGGCCGATGGTAAGTGTCCACGTTTCGGCTCCGTAAGTCATTACGGGTAGGACAAGTGTGTCCTACCCGTAATGACTTACGGAGCCACACACCCTTAAAACCAGGGTTTACAACCAGTGGGTTGTAAACCCTGGTTTTAAGGGATTGTGGGATCGATGATTCAAAGATATGACGCAGCTTCCCGAATGCCGCCCAGCCCAAGCGTATTCTTCTAGCTGCCTCCTTCTCAAAGTTGTGCCGGCCCAGTTGTACAGTTTGGCCTAGATAAATGTACTCTTGCACAACCTCGAGGGGAGCACCATTCACGATTACAGGTCTCTCTGGTGGATAGAATTTGTAACGAAGTCATTCGCCAGAGAACCAAAGTAACCGACATTGCGCTTAGAATCAGCATGCTGAAGTGGAAGTGGGCCGGTCACGTCTGTAGGCGGACAGACGGCAGATGGAGCAAACATGTGCTAGAGTGGAGACCGCGAATGGGCAAACGCAGTGTAGGACGCCCTGCTGCAAGATGGGTCGATGATTTAAGGAAGGTGGCTGGCAGTGGATGGATGCGGGCTGTCCAGGACCGGGATGGTTGGCGCTCTTTGGGGGAGGCTTACTTTCAGCAGTGGACGGCAATAGGCTGACAATATATTGAAGAAAATTGCGCAGAAGTACTTTAGTTTCCAAATGTAGTTTAGTTCTGTGGAATCTGAGTAGGCTTTACTTTGTTTTTAAACAAAAATCTTATAAATGTTAATTTTAATTACTAAAATGTATAATTATCTATTATAAACCTACGTCACTACTTTTTACATCTGACTTGTGTTTTACTTATTTTATCTTAATTTTTTAATTCACAATGGGTATAAGCGTATCGGTATCGGAATCGGTATCGCCGATATTTTTATAAGAATATCGGTATCGGTATCGTATCGGTGAAAGGGCGTATCGATGCATCCCTAGTTCTTATAGATGTATCAACGACCATAATGGTCGTTGAGATGTATAGATGTTATCCCCAGCCGGCAGTCGCAGCCGCCATCGCCAGCCAGCTCTAGTTTGCGCGACAAGTGTTGTGTTGCCTCTCCGTCTCCGTCTCGTTTTTATGCAGGGGGCGTGGGGCGTGAGGTGCGGGGCGCGGGGCGTGTGCGGGCGCTCGCTCGCTCTCGTTCACTCACTCACTCAGCTCAGCTCAGACTCAGACACGGAATGATTGAACTCGCTAGTTGTTAGTCCGCGACACCCGGCGCGTCGCGTCTGGCGTGCTCGTGCACGTTTTTGTAATTCAAGTTCAATATTAATTTGATATTATGTTATTTGTTTGCAGTAAACATAGAACTTAGTTATTGTTTATTACCTATATATAAGTAGTACTATTTGGTGTAAAAGTGGTATCCAGAGTCCAGACAAAATACTTCACTGTATTTTTGTGAAGGACTGTAACATTGAATTTAAACTAAATTAAAAAAGGGTAATAAAAAGAAACCAAAACTCACTAAAAGGCAATTTAAAAGGCACCTACGGGAGAGGGGTCGTCAATTATTGACGTTTTTAAAAAAAACGTACGTAACTGTGTGGCTACCTACTCACTCATACAATTCAGTAAAGTACCTACTTATTCGCTTTTTTATGTAGGTACATATAGCTATCTAACTAAGAGTACATGACTTAATAATTATATGATTTACTTGTATAGTTAGTTGAATGTGCTTTCAAGCTTTTTTTACCGACTTCAAAAAAAAGGAGGTTATCAATTCGACCCGTATGTATGTAATATTATCAGAACTGCCCAGTTCTCATATATGTTAGTCTATATCAGCGTCTGAACAAATGTGCCAAATTTCATAAGTGTATGTATGTATGTATGTATGTATGTATGTATGTATGTTTTTATGTTTGTGCACGCATATCTCCGGAACTATAAGTCCGATTTAAGTAATTCTTTTTTGTTGTACTAGGTATTGTTCAACTTAGGGTACACTGCAAGTTTCATCAAAATCGGTTCAGTAGTTTTAGAGATATGGATTTTTTTTATGTTGTGACGGATTACAAGATTAGTGCGTATGTAATAAAAATTGTATTTTACAAGAATTTGGGTTGAATATGTAATAAATAAACTAAAAAGGGTAAAATAAAAACTTTTTTTAAAAAAACCCGACTGCGTAAAAACTAATTTTGAAAAATACGTGAAAAGTTAACTTAAATAAAAACTAAAAAGAAAGAAACAAGCCCAACAGAACAGCAGGAAGAAGCAGAACAGAACGACTCACAGTCGGGGCCCATTCATACCAATCAAATCTTCCCAAAGGGCCCCGACTGTCAGTCGTTCTGTTCTGCTTCTTCCTGCTGTTCTGTTGGGCTTGTTTCTTTCTTTTTAGTTTTTATTTAAGTTAACTTTTCACGTATTTTTCAAAATTAGTTTTTACGCAGTCGGGTTTTTTGTTTTTCTTTAAATAATTTTTTATTTTATACTTTTTAGTTACGATTCATTGTTCACTGTTTTTTTGTTTGTATATCGTTTATACTTGAAATAAAAACTTAAATCAATAAGTAAGAAAATTAGTGAGAATGATTGTTTTGTTAAACAACTTTAAATCGTTATATATCCTAAACTATTACTTAAAATGAAAAATGATAAAAGAAACCTAAAGATGATTTTAAAATACCTATTCAACGATACCCCACTTGACATAGTTCATCGACTTTTATTTTTTTCATTTTGACAATATGGCGTCGGGTTGTCGCTGTGGTGAATTTTGATTACTGTCATGTCTTTAGTGACACTCGCAAGGTTAAGACGAATCGATTGCCGTAAGAATTATCAAAATCGGCCTACGCGTTTGGTCTCTAGAACGCCACATAGAAACAAACATACATACATACATATATACATACATACATACATACATACATACATACATAGACTGATAAACACATTACCCTCCTTTGCGTCGCGCAGTCGGGTAAAAAAAGTACCGACTTCAAAACAAATACAAAAAAGTTTAAAATAACTTTTCTTTCGGAAGTCGGTGGCTTTGTTTTGTTGTGTCATTGACTATTGCCACCGACTTCCGAAAGAAAAGTTATTTTAAACTTTTTTGTATTTGTTTTGAAGTCGGTACTTTTTTTTAAAAAAGTTTTTTTCTGTTGCTGTTAGTATTCTAATGTACGTAGGCCACTACATAAGTTTTGTCGTATGCGAAATGAATGTAAGATATTGTTTAGTTGAGGGTAGATTTATAAAGACAAACTAATATCAACAATAACAGTACAAGTTTCGTAACATAAAGTAGCTTTGTAGATTTATTGCGATTTTTTGAAAATTAAAGATGACTGAATTTACTCGTCGCGATATTCGTGTAATAATGTTATATAATTTCAAGCGTGGCTTGACTAAGCAACAGTGTTTTGAAGAAATGAGTGGTGCATTAGGACAAACGTGTCCTTCCTTAAGGAGTATAGAAAGATGGTTTATTCAGTTTAATTGCACTTTTTCCTTATGCAAAAAAAGCACTAAAAGGCCGCAAGTTTTCTCATGACGAAGAGCTTATAGGCGCATTTGAAGAGATATGTAGTAGTGTTTCAGATGGTTTCTGGAGCGACGTATTTAATACATGGTTCGACCGTAGGAGAGCGTGTATCAGTGCTAATGGGCATTACTTCGAAAAATATTAATAAATAAAAAAGTACGACAAAATTTATTTAGCGACCTACGTATTGGCATATTTTTACCGTCTTCAAAAAAGAGGAGGTTATCAATTCGACCCGTATGTATGTAATATTATCAGAACTGCCCAGTCATATATGTCATATATGTTAGTCTATAACAGCGTCTGAACAAATGTACCAAAGGGGTTTGAAGATTTGTGGCATACCTACCGCCGCCATTTTGATTTTTTTTCAAAATCGCGGCCAGCTATGAAACCTATATAAATCGATAGCTGACATCAATAACAACAAAAAATATTGTGACACCAACCCTCGTAAAGTGTCCGGTTTCTGAGATAATAACCGTGAAAGTTGATCACGTGACATTCACGCTAGTGTAAGTGTTCGAATGTATCAAGATGTTAAAAATAATAACTTTTTGAACGTAATATGTATGTTCCATTATATCTGGATGTTATTTAAACATTATACGTCTCGGCGGTAAGACCCCTCTTTGAGGAGTGGCTGGAAAGACGTCACGGCGTCCTGACTTACCGCATGACGCAGGTCCTCACGGGACACGGAAGTTTCGGGAGGTTCCTGTGTCTGATAAGGAGGGAAGAGACGCCCGGGTGTCACCACTGCGAAGATCGCCCGGAGGACACGATGGAGCATACGGTGCAGGACTGCCCCGCTTGGGCAGAGCACCGCCGTGTCCTCTCGGCGGCGATAGGCGGAGACCTCTCGCGCCCGGCATTGGTCGAGGCCATGCTGCGGGGCGAGACGGAGTGGGAAGCGGTCGCTTCCTTCTGCGAAGCAGTTATGCTCGTGAAGGAGGAGGCGAGCCGCGAGAGAGAGAGGACAGCGTCCTCCCTCCGCCCCAGCCGCAGTGGTAGACGCCCACGGCGTCGGACGTCGCGGGACGATCTCCGGCCACCGTAGGCGCGGGCATGCGGGTAAAGGGCAACTCGCCACCCGACCATGGACCATGCCCGGGTCGACGGCGCGTTGTGTTCCACGCGCGCCTCAAGGAGTGTCAGCATGATGACGGGGCCCCCCTCTAGAGGGCCAAAGCCTGCCGGGGTCGCGGGACTTATCTCATTACCGTGACCCCGGGACATAACGGCCTATTGAAGGACACCGTGGATTTTAGTCAGTACAAGTCTGACAGTCCCTCCCGCCCTGCCCGGGGTGGGAGGACTCATTTGATGATTTTACCACGCTAAAAAAAAAAAAAAATACGTCTGACATAATCTACTTTTGAACTTAATAACTTATTTTTAGACCGTCTACACTTGTTTGAATGTAATATCTTCATATGATTTAACTATCAATACGATAGTTATACGATAAATGTTAAACAATGTAAATGTAATACATGAGACAGGTTTAAACATTCAGTCTAAAATACAACTGACAGTACTCGTTACATTTATATTGTGTGATGGTGTGGTGATGGTTCTGTGGTTACAAAGACATTAAACTATATACGAGCAATAGACGGGACATCACGAAGAAAGTTGTGATCCACAAATTTTTACCACTCGGTAAAAACTCGACCAGTCTAGTTTGTGACGTCCGCCTGACAGGTCGTGTGACCGTGCGTCAAAATTCAAACTTCGTTGGACGATTATAGGAAAATAATGCCTAGTTGCGCTTTGCGTAACTACAAATCAAGATATAAGAAAACATGTGGACTTGAAATCAATTTATTTTCGTAATTTTATTTTTTATTTTTACCTGGTTTTTAAGAGTTTGTCGGATATTATTCTAGAACTCTTGCATTTTTTAAATAAACGCCATCTGTTGCTCAGTAGCTGTACGAAGTATACGACAGCTTTGCTAAAGAATTAGTGTTGTCTGTTTATCGATATTTATTAAGTCAAAGAGTAATTAAAATACCAAATGATTAATTTCGTACACTCACTTGTTTATGAATGAAAGAGATACTTACGGAAAAACTTTTTTAGGAGACTAGCTCCCTTTTGAAACATTTTTATTTTGTTCAAGGGCGAGCTGTCCACAAAAATTAATTAAAACATTTATTTTCATGCCGTTTGACACATTTAATGTTAGGATCATTTTATGACATTTTTTTTTTTGCGTGGTAAAATCATCAAATGAGTCCTCCCATCCCGGGCAGGGCGGGAGGGACTGTCAGACTTGTACTGACTAAAATCCACGGTGTCCTTCGATAGCCCTTTATGTTCCGGGGTCACGGTAATGGTATAAGTCCCGCGACCCAGGCAGGCTTTGGCCCTCTAGAGAGGGGGCCCCGTCATTATGCTGACGCTCTTTGAGGCGCGCGTGGAACACAACGCTCCGTCGACCCGGGCATGGTCCATGGTCGGGCTGCGAGTTGCCCTTTACTCGCCGCCCGCATACCCGATCATTTTATGACATGGGAAAAATAAAATCGAGACGGTGGAAGTTGGTCAAAAGAAAAAGACGTTTTCATCAAATCATACGAGCGAAAAAAAAAACTTTTTTTTATGTTGTTCATTGACTAAGTTAATGACGATAGATTAATAACAATACTGTTGAACATAATCGTCAAATTGATAATATAGGATTGTATTAATAACTAATAATTTAATTTCTGTTCTGCCCTTACACACTTTTTATTTTTTTTTCTAATATTTAAATCCTAGTTAACTTTATCGATGTTTATGTATCGATAATTGTGCCATTCTAAAATGTTGCACCCCTATCACAAGATGCTCAGTTCTGCCATCTATTGTGTAATGGCTGAAATATATTCTGATGAATTATTTTAATACGTGGTTTTGCTATACAACGCTAGATAGCGCTACTGACGCCCGACATCAACATTTTAGTATGACAATATTCCCAATGCCCGCTCTATAGTTCTTTTAAATCTCTTTGTGTGGTTACTACAATTTCTAATTATAACGTAATAAACTGACGTCAACTCGCGAAAATTGTCTTCTATTGGTTGCATAAACCTGTCTCTCTTTCTAATATACTGGCACAAATAGGGATAGAAAAATTAAAAATCCGTTTTAAGAACATTTTATTGCCTATCAAACAATTTTAGGCGTCATGTTTTTATTTGATAAATACCTATAACCATGGCATGTCACCTTTACTTTTTGCAATTTTGGTAGGGATGGTTAGATTTTGCCACATTTTTAAATATCGAATTTTCTTGTTTGTACCTGAAGCCATAACTTAGCCATTACATTGTATCCCTATCATCAATAATTATGACCACTACAGACTTGGATTGGCTTGTACCGGAAGTGTATTTACTTCGCGTGTAAAAAAAGGAGATATTTTGATTTCTTTTAATGAGTCCGCGCTCGAATATTCTCGCAGTCAGAGGTAATACAAAAAGTAAAAAATGCCTAATTGTGCCGTATTGAGTTGTAGAAACAATACACAAGAAGTGGGACGACAATGACGAAGTTTGTATACTAAATTACAGTTGTATCATCAAAATATCTATGCAAAATATGACACGCTCGTCTCGATACAAATTGAAGAACATATTGCTTCTATCCAGATATATTGCTGTGATGGCCACAGTAAGCAGAAACATCATGAGGCATATCATCATCATAACAGCCGTAGAAAGTCCACTACTGGACTAAGGCCTCACCCAAGGATTTTCCATTGGATGGTTATTGCCATAATACTCGCCACGCTTGGCAGGCGGGTTGGCGAGCGCATTTATTTCAGTTCCAACGCTGCTGCCCATAGGCCAGGTATTCCCAATTTTACATCACTTTGATTTAACAATAAATAAAGAAATCGTGATTTTTTAAATCCAAAAAAAGAACTTGTTCTAGTTTACTCTATGTACTTTGACAATTTGTGGTTCAAAACACGATATTGAAAACTTCACTCGATAAAAAAAAAATCCGAAAAACAGGCTTAATCGATATTTTTTTCATGTTTTTCTTGTTTTTCTCAAAGCTTATAAATGTTTTACTACTAAAAACCATATCTTAAAAAAGGTAATAACGTAGAGAAAAGTAATTTGTGGTTACATTTTGCAAAATAGCTTGTTTTTTTAAATAATAAATTATTATATAACACAGCGGCTCGCGTTCGTCACTTCAGTCGCCCGCTAGGCCTTGTCGAGGTGAGACCTGTGTCCCTTTTTCTAGCGCGCGGCTATCACATAGTGTAAAGAAGGCAGTTACTCTTTATTTGTTTTTATTAGTGCACAGAAGTATGGGAAATAAAAATAAAAACAAGAAAGTAGCCAGGTGCAAAGTCCGGAAGGTTAGACGAGAAATCAGGTAAGTTTGTTTACAATTTTATTTTTTCACATACTAATATTATCTAAATACTTATTCGTCTTTTGATTTTTAAATCTAATCTACGGTCTATCTTTACCTTTACTTTCGAAACCTGTCCATCATTTCTAAGAAATAGCAATAAGAGTGCGCTTCTTATCTTTATTTAGGTACCTAGGTAGGTAATAATCAATGCCGTCTTTATACTATTTGAGGCCCTGGGCACATTAGGATCATGGGGCCCCTATGACCTTGAGAAAACACTATTTAGTTACAATAGATAAAGAAAGACAAACAAGGTTCTAAATTTATTTTTATTAAGTTACTAACTATAAAAAAAATAGGAAATATAAGAAATAATCTACAAAAGTAACTCGCTTAACTTAAAATCCTTAGATTAATTCTATGTTGATTGCAAAGGTACCCTTCTAGATTTAAGATGAGCAAAATCGTTAATCACATCTTCAAAATCTATAGTATTGAGAATATCACATTCTATGGACATCAGCGACAAACTAGTTAATCTCTCTTGAAGCATTGTACTTCTTAACTCATTTTTTATTCGTTTCAATTTCGGTAATACCTAAATATCGGTTATCATTTGGTAATCTGGCAGGAACTAGGGGGCCCCATTCGATCGCGGGGCCCTGGGCACGTGCCCATAGTGCCCAGTGGGGAAGAGGGGACTGGGTAATATTATAATAACAATAGAAGTGCAGCGCGCGCCGCCGCCGCGTTGCCGGCCGCACCTGTGTGTGTTTATTACCTACTAGCTGTTGGCCCCGGCCTCGCTCGCCAGCCAACCCCTCTCCTATATAGCCTATTACCGGCTCTAGTGTCCCACCTGTCTCTGTACCAAAATTTATCAAAAACAGCCGTTTTGACATGAAAACGGAACATACATACATACTTACATACATAGGTAGATGCAAAGGTATAATATGAGTAGGAAATTAGGGATCTCTGTTCCTTTCTGCGGATATATGTAGGTAGGTACCTACCGGCACCGACATTGAAGTCTCAAGGACGGATACCAACATAATACATAGTAAAATCATAACAGTAGAATAACTTGATAACGTTTTCATGAACATTTTTTTATTGTTGCAGTGCATCAAAACCACGATGCAAAGGAATGTATGCGTCCAAAAAAAACACAAATATAAAGTAAGTATCTAATACCTATCGCAAGGCAAAATGGTACCAACTCCAAGCGAAAAGGCACCCACACAGACATATTCGTACAACTCACGAGACGACGGGCATTTGTTTGAGATAGTTTGTTTGTTAGTTTGAGTTCTATGTGTGCGGGCATCTATCGCACACGTTGTAAAGCCCGCCTTTTGTACTTATGTAGGTATATATTTATTTTGTGTACCTATCCTACTAAGTACTAATCTATGGATAAATTTATTATTTTATAAATGAATTTGAGTGCAAAATTGGAACGCGTTTTATTTTTTGCTTCAGAAATCTTAATAGAATGGTCTTTTTTCAGACACCACGAAACAATGGCAAGCGCCTGTGCAAGTGAAATTGACAACACAATGGCAAGCGCCTGTGCAAGTGAAAATGACGACAACTCTCTTGTGACACTTGATCCTGTTGATGTGCAAGCGCAACCCACTGTGTAAGATTTTTTTATTACTTATAAAATTAATTCCCTCATCATTTTTCCTTATGTAATAATCATAAAGTCCCACTGTTGGGTAAATATCACCCCCATACTCTTTCACTGTATATTTATATTCCAAGTATATTTTAATTAAGGCCACGTTGTCCCGGTTTTGCCTGTTTTAGAATTCACTTTTGATAGGCAAATTATAACATTTTGAATCCGAAAAAAAAAACATAATTAGGATACATTCTTTCTCTTTACCATGTACCCGTTCAATACACGATGCAATACAATTTTCTCGATAGAAAAAAATACTGAAGTAAGATTTGCAGTTTTTTTACAAGTAAATTTCATTTTAAACGAGTACTATAATACTCCATATTTTATAAATAATATCAATTTATAGGTAATTAATTTTAGAATCGATTCTACCCGATCGTTTTTTCATTGAACTTATAAAAAAAAAATATCGATTATTTCAAGTGAATTTCGAACCACGCGTCCACACGCGTCGCTTCTCAGTTCTCAGTGTCCCGCGGGACGTTACCGAGGACAGATCTGTGCCAAATTTTTGCGCGCGCGCTACGCTTCTTTTCCGTAAATAATAACAATTCGAACTAAAATAATATTATACTAATAAATACCACAGTTTAGATTTTGTTTGTTTATTTGTCATTGTGTAAATAATTTGTATTTTATAATAGTTTTTAAGACAATTTATATTTGTGGTTTGGTGAAAATGGCAAATAAAAGAAATAAAATTAGGGCTAAATCACGGTTAAAGGCAAAAAAAATCGCGGAAGAAATATGGTAAGTTATAATTTTTATTCATTTATTCCTAATAACTCTGGCTGTTACAGTTTTATGATGTTTATTATTTCCCTACAGTAGGTAGCGAAATGCCTTTGATGTCGGGTGAAACCGCCGCGCCCGCACAACATAAAAGTACAGAAGTCTATCTCATTTATACCTATGTGCTTCACTTTTCTTATCACGTCTTTGAAATATCGTGTCCATGACTTCTGTTTCTGTCTCCTTTGTGTCGCCCGTATACTTACACTTAGGTAGGTACATTAATCTCCATTTTTTGTAATAAGTAGGTACTATAACTTATTTTATTGTTTCATTTCAGTTCCAAAATGAATCGAAATAAAAATGGCTTATTTGTTGGAAAAAAAAGCAGTGAAGAACAGTAAGTACCTCCTTTTCTTTTTTTTTTTGATAATCGCTATCTTCACCACAAAACATGCATATAGTAGAAAGTACCTACTAAAAACACGCAAGATAACAGCGCGCGTGTTTGAAGTTCAAGGCTCTAATTCTGCCAGCACTTGTATTCACATTCGGCATAATGATGGCGAATATTTACTTTGGAAAACACTGAACACTACCTGTGGCGGACGGACCGGGATGACCAACGGTGCTCCGCCTAGGGGAGGAGGAGGAAACTTGTCGATTCGCCCCTTGTACGTGCGTTCCTTACGTTGCTGGTGACGCACGTACCCATGCACCCCTGAATGCGTAACGTTTTGACGACTACCAGAAATAATACTGGGACCACGGGCAACGGAAATAAAAACACTGCACTTAAAGTTCAATCTTGAAGGCTTCGGTCTTCTTTTTTCTTGAGACATTTTCTCTTCGGTGGCTCGGCTGCGACTGACGCAGTGCCGGCGTTTGTTCCCGCTTTTATACCGGCCGTTGTTACCTTATAGAGGCCCTCGTATTTAGAGCCTATTTTTCCTTACATTTTCGCTAAGACCGAAGCTTTCAATCCTTTTATTTTCATTAAATTTCAACCTTACAGCTATGTATTATACATCATTGGAATCCTTTCTATCTCTACTTTAACCTAATCTAATTGTTTTAGACATACATTAACATACAAAAAATTTCCTAGAACAAAAATGTTCAAAATTACCTACGTAGGAACAAAACTTTGATTTTACAAAAATCGCAATAAGATGAAAACTACTGGACCGATCTTCATGAAACAACTTGTAAACCTATTTTTACAATGAAACACAACCCTTTTTAACACTTTAATCAACGGACATACATATACAAAAAGGTGAGTTTTCAAGTTACGTAATTATCTAAGAAATTTTAAACTTTTTACAATTTTCATACTAGAAACTTATCTAACTAGAATCTACTACGAATGACTAAGATAATCTAATAAGAATTATAAATGTACAATTAACATAAACATAATTAATTCTAATTAGAAAATCACCTTACAAAATTCCTTACAAACTACACTGTACAACGGCAAAAGTCCTCCCACTACTTGCACCCCTTGTCCCTGCGTGGGTCTCGCCGCCAACACACACAATTTCACTTTTACAACACTGTCACTATGGAGGCGCTCCTTCCACTACTTGCACCTCGCGTCCCTGTGTGGGTCTCGTCGCCGACACTACGAGTCTTGAAGTTCAATCACGCGCGCAGAGTTATCTTGCGCGTACATTACACTAGTATACAGAAAAACCACTTCGAACAATAAAATATATGGTCTTTTGTTTTTTTATTACTTTGTCACTTTTGTGCCTATTCCTATGTTGGTTGAAATAAACATTTCATCATCTCTATAAATATAAAAAACCGGCCAAGTGCGTGTCGGGCCACGCACAGTGTAGGGTTCCGTAGTTGCCCATCAAAATACTTATGCGAACTAACTAAACTGATTCGCTGAATTTAATATTAATTTAATTTACGTACATTAACATTTATTAGGTATTCAGCACCAAAGTCTATGTGAAGACGAATCAAACGAGCCCAAACTCGATGGGATTGCGTTATTGTATTACAAAGATCCCATGGCTACCTTCCAGCTCCATCATAAGAGCCTGGAAAACATCCAGTACAAAAGCCCATGTAAAGACGAATCAAATGACCCTAAGCTCAGTAGGATTGAGTTGCTGTATAAGAAAGAACTCATGGTTACCTTCCAGCTCTATCATCAGACCATGGATATCATCCAGTATCAATGTCTATCTAATAAAAACGACTCTAACGAGCCTAAACTCGACGGGATTGAGTTGTTATCAAATCGCTTCAAGAATGATTTAAAATTTAAAGAGTTCCCACGATTTCTCCAGGATTCCATCATCAGATCCTGACTCGATGATCATGGGACCAATTGGAAGGTCTTTCAATCAAAAGAAGAATTTTCAAATTCGGTCCAGGCGTCTTTGAGAAATCGGGGAAAATACATAAAAAAAAGATTACGACGAATTGAGAACCTCCTCCTTTTTTGAAGTTAGTTAAAAATAGTTGACAATAAAAACCTACTACCTATCCCCAAAACATACCCACCTATTAAAGCTGTAAAAATAAAGTTGACAAACTTACATTTTCAGTTGAAGATTATGTTCTCCGATACATTTGGTTTAGGAAAATATTTATCCAAGTACGTTTTATAAGTTGGTCGACTATTACTCGTAAACTTGTAAAGCCTACTTAGTCATGATAATTTTCTTTCAAACTTCGTTATATATACTACTATTGTGATTTTTTTACACTCCCAAACATAACCGTTTAGCTGGTAGAGGGGGGGGACACTCGAGTCGAGCAAAAATTAGCACTTTAAAGCTTAATATTTCACAAACGAATCTTTTTATCAAAAAATTGTTAATGGAAACTATCAATATTTTTTAAAGGCCTATTTATTGATACCCCACACTAAGGGGTACGCGAGAAAGTAGGGTTCCGTAGTTGCCCATCAAAATACTTATGCGAACTAACTAAACTGATTCGCTGAATTTAATATTAATTTAATTTACGTACATTAACATTTATTAGGTATTCAGCACCAAAGTCTATGTGAAGACGAATCAAACGAGCCCAAACTCGATGGGATTGCGTTATTGTATTACAAAGATCCCATGGCTACCTTCCAGCTCCATCATAAGAGCCTGGAAAACATCCAGTACAAAAGCCCATGTAAAGACGAATCAAATGACCCTAAGCTCAGTAGGATTGAGTTGCTGTATAAGAAAGAACTCATGGTTACCTTCCAGCTCTATCATCAGACCATGGATATCATCCAGTATCAATGTCTATCTAATAAAAACGACTCTAACGAGCCTAAACTCGACGGGATTGAGTTGTTATCAAATCGCTTCAAGAATGATTTAAAATTTAAAGAGTTCCCACGATTTCTCCAGGATTCCATCATCAGATCCTGACTCGATGATCATGGGACCAATTGGAAGGTCTTTCAATCAAAAGAAGAATTTTCAAATTCGGTCCAGGCGTCTTTGAGAAATCGGGGAAAATACATAAAAAAAAGATTACGACGAATTGAGAACCTCCTCCTTTTTTGAAGTTAGTTAAAAATAGTTGACAATAAAAACCTACTACCTATCCCCAAAACATACCCACCTATTAAAGCTGTAAAAATAAAGTTGACAAACTTACATTTTCAGTTGAAGATTATGTTCTCCGATACATTTGGTTTAGGAAAATATTTATCCAAGTACGTTTTATAAGTTGGTCGACTATTACTCGTAAACTTGTAAAGCCTACTTAGTCATGATAATTTTCTTTCAAACTTCGTTATATATACTACTATTGTGATTTTTTTACACTCCCAAACATAACCGTTTAGCTGGTAGAGGGGGGGGACACTCGAGTCGAGCAAAAATTAGCACTTTAAAGCTTAATATTTCACAAACGAATCTTTTTATCAAAAAATTGTTAATGGAAACTATCAATATTTTTTAAAGGCCTATTTATTGATACCCCACACTAAGGGGTACGCGAGAAAAAAAAAAGACATCCCCACTTTGCGTGTACAGGAGGTACCCTAAAAAAAAATATTTTACGAGATTTTATTTTACCACTTTTTTGGCGCAACAAATCCGTATATTTACACCAAATTACAGCTTTCTAGTACTGGGCGTCTCTGAGCTAAGCTGCGGACAGACGGACGGACGGACGGACGGACATGGCGAAACTATAAGGGTTCCTTGTTGACTACGGAACCCTAAAAATGAATCCCTATTTCCCTTGGCCGCGCCATCATGTGTGAACGGCTGGACCGATATCACTATTTTTTTTTGTTGTGTTTGTTATTGTCAGGAAAAGGTTCTTACGGAATGAAAATTAGGGTAGTGTAGGGTAGTATAGGGTAGAGTAAGGTAGAGGTAGGGTAGAGTTGGATAGTGTAAGGTAGAGTAGGGTAACGTAGGATAGAGTAGGGTAGAGCAGGGTAGAGTAGGGTAGAGTAGGATAGAGTAGGGTAGAGTGGGGCAGGGTAGAGTAGGGTAGCGTAGGGTAGAGTAGGGCGGAGTAGGGTAGAGCGGGAGCGAAAAGGCCAGGTAATCATGAGTCGACCTATTTTTGATTCAACAGTAAACAATCAAATATTCTTTTTTCGATCTGAAAAAATATATGTTGTAGTTCAATAAACTATCTGAATTATTCGGCGGTTGAAAACAACGGAAAGCACTAGTGAAAGCGGAGCTGGAGAACGTGTCACCGCTTTTATTTCACTGGATCGTATTGACTTGCAAACTGGGTCTAATGAGTAAGTTTAGTATAAGTATTTGTAGTGATATTTTTTTTATAGTTTTATTTAGGAATATTGTAGGTTTATGTATTTTTTTTTTTTAGTTTATTTTTGATCACATTTAGTTATAATTTGTAATATTTGAAAAAAAATTACGTTAATTGTTTCAGTGACAATCATGATTCACATGATTTTACTACTGAAAGGGAAAACAATGAAGATGACTTTCAACCAGTTTCAGGGCGGAGAATTGTAGATATAAATTTTTTTTTGAGAGAATTCCAAGAAAAAGCGCGTCACAGCAATCTATTTGATTGTAAAATTAGTAGCTTTCGTTTGATTAGCGAGAAGAGGGTAGGTTTAACTTCGGTTTTTAAGTTTCAATGCGGTATGTGCCAAGAAACCTGTCTGATCCGTTCGGAAGATACTGAGAATACGGAGCGAGTAAATTTAAACATAGCCGCAACTACTGGAATCATGGCTTCTGGCATTGGATATGCACAATTTGAAGAACTATGCTCTTCTATGGATGTTCCCATATTTGGTACAAATTACTACAACAAATTACAAAATGAAGTTTACGAAAAATGGGAACAAACTGCATGTGCATCTATGGAGGCCGCTGCTAAAAAAGAAAGAGATATGGCTATTGCAGAAGGCCGAATAAAAAACGGGTACCCTTTAATATGTTTTTGTAGACGGCTCGTAGTGTGCGAGATCATACGGTACCAATTATAAAGCTTCTTCCGGTACTGCGGAAATAATCGGGAGGAGAACTAAAGAGGTCCTTTACATTGGTGTAAAAAATAAGTATTGTTTGTTGTGTGCCAGGGCAGAAAATAAACATATTGCTCCAAAAGAACATGCTTGTTTTAAAAACTTTGAAGGTTCTTCGAGCTCCATGGAAACTGAAATAATACTAGAAGGGTTCAAATCTTCAATTTCTATGTACGGTCTCATTTACTATAGGATGATAGGGGATGGTGATGCATCGACATACTCAAAAATACTTAACGCCAAACCCTATGAAACACAAAATGTGACGGTGGAGAAAATTGAGTGTCGCAATCATATATTATATTGCGCAATTTTTGTAAAAAAATGCGTGGTTTGACAACGGAAACCAAATATTTGCTGCAATATCGGAAAACATTTACCAACATTAAAATAATGATGATGAGGAAAGCTATTGTGAAGTGCATAAAGCATCACAAGGCTTCTGAGACTCCTAGAAGTGTTGCCATATCGATTCTGCACAATGATATTGTCAATTCGGTGTCACACGCATACGGCGATCACAAAATGTGCCAGAGCTACTACTGTGAAAAAAAATACAATGACACAGATGAACTTAAAAAGATACAAAACTCTACATTTGCATTTCGAATCAATGCGATTATTTCAAGTGTAGCAGCTAAATCGCGAAGTTTAATTGAAGATGTGGACACCAACATTGTTGAATGTTTTAATAGCGTTATAGCGAAGTTCATTGGAGGAAAAAGGATTAATTTGGCCCAAAAACGAGGTTACCAAGGTAGATGCTCAGCGGCAGTAGTGTCATTTAACACAAAATGTCCCATAACATCTATTCAAAAGGCATTTACAGGCAACAACCCCGGCGGTAATATTGAAAAAATTGAAAATAGAAGAGCAATCAAGCGGAAGTATTTTATAGAGCACCCGGCACCCAAGAAAAAAAGGACGTTCAAAGAGTTAAAAAAGAAGCAACACGATTATGGGCCTACAAGTTCTGCACCAGACATGTCTGCAATAGATTTACAGAGAGCTCAAGAACAATTCCTTAAAAATTTAGAGTTACTCACCGCTGACAAAAAGGCAATAGAACGAGCAACAATATTGCAACGAGAGAGTAGTGAGTGGTTAGAAATAAGACGAAAATTAATCACAGCATCAAACTTTGGGTCCATTTGTAAACGGAAATCATTTATTTATTTATTTATTTAAACTTCATGTACATAAAGTGGTACATAGGCGGACTTAATGCCACAAGGCATTCTCTGCCAGTCAACCTTTGGGTTAAATAAGAGAATATTGTGGTAGGGTACAAAAAAAAAATCAAAGACATGTATATATTAATATAGATACTAATACATATAATACTGATAAAATAAACTAAACAATATTATAGCAAAAATGAAAAAAAAAAAATACATATAACTTAATAATAACTATTATGACTAGACTTGAAAAAAAAAAGAGAGCTATTTATTGTGACTTAAATAGAGTTTACGCAGTTTTCTTTTAAAAGTGAAATCGCTTTCAGCTTTTTTAATGTTAAAGGGTAGCGCGTTCCAGAGTCTTATAGTTGATATAGCGAAAGAATTAGACATAAAACCGGTGCGGTGTGAAGGAACTTGGAGAAGTAGTTTTTTGGAAGCTCGAAGGTTACAACTATGAGAACTGCCCAACACTTTAAAATGAGTTTTTAAATAATCAGGAGCACGTGGATCGTTCATAATCTTGAAAAGCATGCAGAGAGATCTGAGGGATCTCCTGAGTCGGATAGGCAGCCATTTAAGCTGAGAACGGAAGGAAGAAATGTGATCATATTTACGAAGGCCGAAAACGAAGCGAATACAGTTATTGAGAAGTCGATCCAATTTGTTAAGAAGTTCTTGGGATAGATCAGAATAACAAACATCAGCATAGTCAATAATGGGAAGCACAAGTGACTGGACCAGAATGAGTTTGGTACTAGATGGGAGAAAATGCTTGAATCTATAGAGAGACCGCAGCGAGGACGTGACTTTCTGACTCACCTGAGCCACGTGTTTATTCCAACTCAAATTTTCGTCAATGTACAGACCCAAGTCTTTTACGTGAGGTGAAAGAGAGATGACGGAGTTCTCATACAACAGTGGCGGAAGTTGGGTCGTGTCCACGTTTCTCAAATAGTAAGAACTACCGATGAGGATTGCTTGACACTTCCCGACGTTCACAGAAACCCCAAATTTGCCAGACCATTCTTCGATAGCACGAAGATCGGCATTCAGTGTAGAAATGCAATTGTCAAGGTTGGCAATATTCGAATGAGCGTATAGTTGCAAATCATCAGCGTAGAGATGGAAAGAACATTTGAGGATCATCATCATCAAATACAGGAAATTTAGTAAAAACCATTTTATACACAAAAAATTTGACCCATATAGCTTCTATTGCTCATGGAATGGAGCACGAAAAACAGGCGCTACTGCAATTGCAGCAACAAGAAAATGTAGAAATATTACCTTGCGGATTATTCATTGATACCATACACCCTTTTATTGGGGCCACTCCAGACGGTCTGATAGGTGACGATATGATAGTCGAAATAAAATGTCCCATCACTGCTTCTAAAAAAAGAATGTTAAACGCCATAGAGGAAAATAAAATTCAAATATTTAAATACATTAATCAAAGTAAGACCTATTCTATAAACCAAAAAAGCAATTGGTTCTACCAAATTCAGGGTCAACTGCACGTCACAGGACGGCAGGTATGTCTTTTGGGAATCTGGGCAGGCGAGAATGTGCCTTTAACCATAGAGTATATTGAAAGAGACGATGAATTCTGGCTAGCAAAAATGGAACCAAAGCTGATACAGTTTTACTTCAAATGTTTATTGCCCGAAATTGTCGACAGTAGGTATGAACGTGGCATGCCAATTAGAAACCATGCATTCCAAGGCAAAGAAAATGAGCAGCCAGATAATTTTGCAGCACCCAGTACACACTCTATGCCTCAACCACATTTGGAACAACCAGGTCCAAGTACGCGGGTGATTAATTTTAGTAATTTTTGATTATTTTTGTATATCAATTTCTTTCAATAAAATTATAATCCCGTCATTATGTTTCTATTGAAGGACACCGTGGTTTTTAGTCAGTACAAGTCTGACAGTCCCTCCTGCCCTGCCCTGGGTGGGAAGACTCATTTGATGATTTTACAAGCTAAAGTCCCTTTTCATTTCATACCAGAAAGGAACGGGATTGGGTTTGGGGGCACCCAGTAGCCCAGGAATGGGATTGGGAGACGCTGGTCCAAAGGCTGGAAAAGCCTTTTGGTGGTTCAGCGTGTTCCAAGGAGAGGGTCTTTAGGGACTAAGTTTCTCGGGCATCAGTGAAGAGGGAATCTTCACAGATGGGGATTCCCTCTGTTGGCGGGCGGCAGCGCGCTTGGCCAACTTGGGAGAAGCGGATTTGGGGGCTTTGGCAACCGCGGTTAGCCGGGTGACCTACTTGGCCGCATAGTACGCAGCTGGGAGGTTCAGGGCAGAGAGCCCTATCTTTGGGGCGGGGGCAATTGACCGTACTATGGTCACCTAAGCATTTGACGCACCTGGGCGGTGCGAAGTAGTGGGCTTGACTGTGGCCGTATTGCTGACAGTTGTGACACTGTCCTACAGTATGAGCCTTGTATGGCTTCTCGATGGTGATGCCCGACAGGGAACACACCGACTTGATTTTAAAAAAGGGGTGAGGGCCATGACTCGACAGGGTCGCAGATTACTAGGACCATGTAGAAGAGCTCACCGCCCCTCGCCTTGTGAAGGCGGTGGACGGCGGAATCGGGGACGTTTTGGGCTAGCAGGTCGTCTAGGACGTCCTGGGTGGGGATTTCCTTTGGGATCCGCCTTATCACCACACGGCCACACGGGTGGGCTTCTCCTCAGGGAGAGAAAAGGAGTGGAAGAACGTATTCCTTCCGCGAAGGAGTCGGGAGAGTTCCCTATAGTCCGAAGACGTCGGGGTCGAAACTTTGATGTCCTTTTGGGTACTAGTGGCCTTGGTATATTGGATTTTATTATCCACACACAACTTTGAGACCTCAGTCCATTTGGACTTGTCATGGATGTAGATCGGGGGAGGGAGCTTAAGCTTCTTGGCAGAAGCCGCGGGAGGGATAGCCATAGGGCTAGAGGGGAGGCTGGCGGAGGCCGCTGAAGGGGTGGGGGAGATAATACGAGAGATCGGGAAGAGGGTGTAGGTGGGCCCGCGAGGGGTTTCTTAGCCTTTTTGGCTTGAGAATGTTTCCCCTGTTTGCGTTTTCCAATGACTACTTGGAAATCCTCATAATCGGAATTGGGCACAGATGTGTCTATTCGTTCGGGCTCAGGTGCAGAGCGCACCTGTGAGGGACTATTGTTTGAGAAACAATGGGCGGATTAGGGACGGACGGGCTGGGAACAGAGGCCGCTTTGTCGGCAGCGGCTTTGTTAGGAACGCGGTCGGCGGGATCCGGATTGGGTGGAATGCCTTTGTTGGCGAGCGGGGGAGAAATGGGACCAGCGCGCGCATTATTGCGTTTTTGCTGAACGATGGAGAAAAAACCCCCAAAAGAGATCCTCGATAGTGGAAGTCATCGTGTAGCAGCTGGCATTGTGAGTGAACTCTCAGGGGGAAAAAAAACTTACACTAACAATTCCACAATTTCTAGCTCCCCGGGTGGGTGTGCCCGGGGATGAGTAGCCTCCCTGCCGAGGGATTATGTAAGCTTGTAAACCTGTTGCCAATCTTAATGTGCAACAGGGCCCTATTAGGGTCTGGTGCGAAGGGGTAGACACACCCAACCGACACCAGGTGTGTCGCTGTGAACGAAACCAGAGACTAGGTTCGACTAGGAGATCCCCCAAGGCCGAGCTCCTAGCTCCCGACTCCAATAAATTAACCTCGCCCTGAAGAGGTTTGGCGGGATGGATTGGGGCACCACCCTCTTGGTTTCGTTATCACCGTAAGGTTTCCACCAAGAACCACGAAACTGTGGATTTTCCCTGAAGGGGCAAAATACACGCGAAACGTTTTGGGAAATGGATTGTCCTGAAAAGGACAGTTTTGTTCGAGTAGTCGGAAAAATACTGAGACGTCGTGGGAGTACGACGAAATCGCAGCGGGGAGCGGCACAGGCACGGAGCACACACAGGGAGACGTCCGTACGCGGCGGCAGTCAGGCGGCGAGGGTTTGAGTGTGTCAATGTTTATATCTCCAGTTTGTCATTGCTTTGAAGATTGATCAGGTATTTTTCAATAAACGTTTTCCTTAAGTTTTTTCGACACCTTTTCACTTTTTCTTATGTGTTAATAAATGTTAAAAGAACAGTCAATTTCAGTAAATAATTAATTTTAAATGTTTACTGAAATTGAAATTTAATAAATTTCGGTTTCGGCCGAAACAGAGAGCAAGGCCGAAAGTTCGGTTTCGGCTGAAAAATCAGTTTCGGTCGGACACTAGTAATGAATAATTATTTTTCTGATATCTCCAGTGATTTCCGTAAAACAAAATGAACTGTACATACTGTGCTATGTTACACTGTGGCGCAAAAAAAATGACTTTATTTCACCGACTTTGACCAACCCCCAATTTGACCAATCGTGCCTAAACACCTCTGAATTTTGACATTTTGAACTTGAACAAAAATAATGTAACTACACATCGTCGTCTGATAAATAATTTGACTCCCCCCGCATTACCTATAGTTTGTTAGGAGAGTCGTAAAAGCTTGCATTTGTCGCGATGGTACTAGGCATACATAAAATGCAAGAGATAAAGCTTTGTCCTCTGTTGTATTTTATCAGAACCAATGAAAAATCATGTCATAATTTATGAACAGCTATTTCAAACTTTTCCCAGCTGAGTGCGTAGCCGAATGGAACAACGCCGGACTGATAAGCTACGAGGTTCGGGTTCGATCCTTTCTTGAGAGATACTCTTTTTGTATTATTTAAATATTTTATTAAATTTGTTAAGCATTCAAATAATATGTTACCATTACTTTTAATATACAAGTAACTTGTTTTTTAACTTGGATACCATATTTTTAATGAAATAAATTGAAGACCAATTTTCAACATGTTTCAAAGAATTTCTCGAAATACTTCGCTATTACTACAAATTATAATAAAACAATTTTTTAATGAATCAAATCTCTTATTTTATTTTTAAAATAAATCAATAAGACAAGTTGACCTACTGCCTGCTTATCTGTAATGTAATGTGACACTCCCCGCGACGTAAGCGCACGGCTCGCTTTGCGGCAATCGCGGGAAACTCTTGGTAGCGTTAAATGCCTATTTCGCTTGGATTACCTGCCCTTAAAATAATTTATATTTTTGTTTTTTGTCAGTGGATGGTTGCACTAGTAGTAAAAGATTGGGCGTCATTATCCTCAACGGATGTCTCAAATATTGAAGATTGACCCATTTGTAAGGATTAATGTATTTAATGAAAAATAACTCGAACGAGTCGAACGAAACGTCGCGCGTCGTCGAGCAATCGCGGCGTCTTTTCGCTTCTCTTTCATTTCTACGCGGAGCAACAGTGACAAAAACTAACTAAAAAGCAGTGACCGCTGCGCTGAGGCTCGCTGCTTGATGGACCTATGACAGTTTGTTCTACTCCGAATCGAAATCGAATGAGATTCGATCTCCGTTATCATCACGGAAGCGCGGCGCGAATCCGGACAGTGACGCACTGGGCCAATCGTACGAATGATTGGATTGTGAAATTACGGTATTAAGGCGTAGATATACGTGAATTGGGCTTCATTTAGTATACGTTAGAACCTTTTTTTCCGTAACCCTTACAAGATTTTATTCTAAAATAATGTATATTAATCTACACAATATGAAGCATGTCCTCTTGTTTTCAAAAAAAAATAAAAACATATTATAAATATGTTAAATAAATACGCAAAGTGGCGTCTGTTTTTATAACTTACTACCATTTTTCTCCTAAATTATCAATCACAGGATCTTTTAATTGCCACCAAAATATTACATTAAGTAATGCGGATGGGACCTTGTTCTTGTGCCAATAACTTTCTTATTTTTTTTTATGTGAATTTTTTTACGTAATCGCTACTCGCAAATCGCGTAGCCACCCCTCCGGCGCCCAATATTTAGTGCGGGACGAGACGCGGTGCTGAATGGACCTGTGACACTTTTCTCCGCAAAACAAAAATTGTCGATAGCCTGACCAATTAGATTTTTTTTGGTTTTATAAATAGTCTGTGTAAATATTAGATTATTTTAGAGTGTAATTAGGTATGACGTTGTAAATAATAATTACTAGTTGTCGGTAATTCTTATTATAATATCAAAATGGGTGACAAAAAAAGACACAAGAAGCGTAATTTGAAAATAGCATACAAGAGGAGATTCCAAAGAATAAACCGGTAAGTACTTATTACTTAATATTTTATGTGCATACCTACTGTTAAATGGAAAATTGAATCATTACTGAATCTACAATTTATTTAATAAAATTTATTTATCATCTTGTAACTTGAATTTGCCGGTCATGTCAAATCACACCGGTCTGACATACGTCACCCTGACTTGTCTCTGCTCGCTGCATGGATGTTAAACATTTTGTCACTTTTTTTTAGTTTATGCGAAAACTGAATCCGCCGCCCAACCCAGTCACATAACAAGCTTATAACTTCGTGATTTTTTATGATACAGTTTTGAAATTTCGTACAGACAGCACATCAACCTACAGATAGATTATCAACCTTATCAATAGTTAGTTATCACATTAGTGGAAGGTTAATGTTCGATTGATAAATTTTGACAGATTCGGGTAGGTTGACCTGCTGGCGTCTATACATACATTCCTTACACAAAAATTACTAGACAAGTGTATCGGGTTTCGCATAATCAAAATATAATCTTTAAACCTAATATAAAGAAATAACTGTCATTTTAAAAGCATGTTTTTAAAATGACAGTTATTTCTTTTTTTCTCAAATTGAATATACTTTTTGAGAACCCAGAACCTCTATGGGGCCTCCGTCAGATTGCTGAGAGCTCTTTGAGGTGCGCGTGTAAACCGACGCGCCTCCGCCGACGACCCGGGCATGGTCCATGATCAGACGGCGAGTCACCCATTACTCGCCGTCCGCAAACCCGCACCTACGGTGGCCGGTAATCGCTCCACGACTTCCTACGCCTTGTGTAATTTACGCGGCGGCTAGGTCGTGAGGGGGAGGCTGTTCTCCCTTACACGTTCTGTCTCCTTCGCTAGCATGACTGTTTCGCAGAAGGAGGTGACTACTTCTCTTTCCGCCTCGCCCCGCAGTATGGCTTCGACCAATGCCACCTAGCTTACCTCACATTTTTCTTTTCCAGTTCTAATACTAATGATTCATCATCTAATTTACAACAAAACTAAATGGAAAATGAGGGCGAAAGGTAAAAGTTTTCACAATCTTTTTTGAAAATAATTTTGTGTCAGTTTGGTGACAGCGGTTATTTTATGAATATCGACACTTTCACTCTTTTTTAGGGTTCCGTAGCCAAATGGCAAAAAAACGGAACCCTTATAGATTCGTCATGTCTGTCTGTCTGTCTGTCCGTCCGTATGTCACAGCCACTTTTCTTCGAAAGTATAAGAGCTATCCTATTGAAACTTGGTAAGTAGATGTATTATGTGAACCACATTAGGATTTTCACACAAAAATAAAACAAAAACAAATTTTGGGGGTACCCCCCCATACTTAGAATTGAAACTCAAAAACTGACCCATACGTGTGGGGTATCTATGGATAGGTCTTTAAAAATGATATTAAGGTTACTAAGATATTCTTTTTTCTAAACTCAACAGTTTGCACGAGAGACACTTCCAAAGTGGGAAAATGTGTCCCCCCCCCCTGTAACTTCTAAAATAAGATAATGATAAAACTCTAAAAAATACATAATGTAGACCTCAACAAAAACTTCCAACGAAAATTGGTTTGGATGAGATATAGTTAGCAGTTTTTGAGATTTATTCATACAAACACTATGAAAAACAAACTTATTTTTATTGTTTGTGTATATTACTTACTAATCTCAATATAATTATATCTCTAATCTATGCTTGCTAACAACTCGCACTTGGCCGGTTTTTTCTATTCCGTGATTGAACCCAACATTTTGCATGACAAAACGTTGTTTGTTTACAGCTCCACTGCCAATAAATTATTATCACCCAGCGTACAACAGAAATCGGTGCATATAATAAATTATGGAGAAAACAGGTATAATTTTGTTTTTAATAAACTCACGACTCAAGATATTACAGATTGAGGAAATAAATTGAAAACTATCGTACCATATCACTCCTGAGCCACGTCTATAAACTGTTTTCGAGGGTCATCACAAATCGTCTCGCAAGAAGACTTGACGAGTTTCAGCCTCCGGAGAAGGCTGGGTTTCGCGGAGGATTTAGCACCATAGACCACATCCACACAGTGAGGCAGGTTATACAGAAGTCCGAAGAGTATAACCAACCCCTGTGCTTAGCATTTGTGGATTATGAAAAGGCCTTTGACTCCGTTGAAACCTGGGCTGTTCTACAATCACTGCAGCGATGTTAAGTGGACTGGCGGTACATCGAAATGCTGAAATGTCTGTATGACGCCGCGACTATGAGTGTCCAAGTACAGAACCAGCAGTCTAAACATATCGCGCTACGCAGGGGGGTGAGACAGGGGGATGTTATATCCCCGAAACTGTTCACTAATGCCTTGGAGGATGTGTTTAAGACGCTGAACTGGAAAGGATAGGGCATAAATATAAACGGTGAGTACATTTCACATTTACGATTCGCCGATGACATAGTCCTTATGGCGGAATCGCTGCAGGAGCTGGAACAGATGCTGAACGACCTAACTGATGCTTCTCAACGTATAGGTCTCGGGATGAACATGGAAAAAACAAAAATCATGTATAACGACATCACTACCCTGGGACCAGTCGTAGTAAATGGTGTAACTCTTGAAGTTGTTCAAGAATACGTCTACCTTGGTCAGACGGTTCGGTTGGGTAGAAACAACTTTGAGAGAGAAGCCAACAGAAGGATTCGGTTGGGTTGGGCAGCATTCGGTAAGCTCCGTCAGGTCTTCTCGTCATCCATACCATAGTGCCTAAAGACTAAAGTCTTCAATGCGTGCGTCCTACCAGCAATGACCTACGGTGCCGAATCATGGACACTCACAGTGAGACTAGTCCACCAATTTAAAGTCGCTCAGCGAGCTATGGAACGAGCTATGCTCGGAGTAACTTTGATGGATAAAATCCGGAACGAAGTAATCCGTCAGAGTACCAAAGTTGCTGACATAGCAGAAAGAATAAGTAAGCTGAAGTGGCAGTGGGCTGGCCACATCTCTCGCAGGACAGATAACCGCTGGGGTAGACTCTCTACTCAACTCTATTGGTAGACGTATTATACATGTAAGCCATTTTTTAAAGAACTACAGAGTACTCGTATATCATCCCATGGGCCTTTGAATTGCGGCTTACTCCCAAGAAAAATGAATATACGGGATCCTGAATACATAACTCAGGCTATAAACCAAAAAAGAACACAAAAAGTTGGGAAGGAAAACAAACAAAAACACGGTGATGAAGAAAAATCGGACACTGAAAATGGTATCGATGAACCATATAGTGAACCAGAACCAAAGCGACAGTGTTTAAGGCAGTTAAACTTCTCTGAATTTTGAGATTAAATTTTTTCATTACGTATGTTCTGTGATTTTTTATTTTCCTTTAATTCTTCTGCAATAAGTTTTACCAATTTAATTATAAAAAAAATATAAAATTATACATAATTAGGCTGACCCCACATTAGGCGTGCGCGATCCTCGGGCGTCTGAGAAGTGCGCGCTGCGTGAGCGTCGCGTTTTGCTACCCTGCGGCGTGTGTGAAAAGAGCAGTTCTTACCCCTTCGTCCGTCTGACTTGATTGAAGAGGCTTAAACGCCAAAGCGAGCGCCACGTGCGCGCTGCGCGCTCGTTGCACACACGTCCCACGGCGGCAACACGCGACGCTTACGCAACGCGCTCGCGTCGTGCACGCGGCGGCCGCGTCGCTCATACGCCCGAGGAACGCGCGCGCCTAATGTGGGGGAGGCCTTATATTTTCCCTTGCTTTCGGTTTTGGACATTCAAAATGTTTTACACCTCTGTATTAGATATAGCTACTGGAAGCGATAGGTAGATAGCATGCGGCGGGCGGCGGCGGCGGGGGCCGGGCGGCGGGCACTGCGATGCAACATTATAGTTCGCGTTGCACGTGAGTATTGTTAGGGGTGCAAGGCGCGCGCGGGAGACTTTGACTTAGCCACGCCCACATGACCAAGGTCAATGGCGTACTGCCGGCTCTTAAATGTAATGGAAGTCGCGCATCGACGAAATTCGCACGGTGCACCCCGCATTAGGCGGGACTACTCGTGTCCCATTCCACTTCATCTGCTTCACCCCCTCAAATACGTTAAAGTCGTCTATTCGGTGTAATTATGTCATTTTATTTCGACGGCGACGTTACGGAGACGGTAGGTAGGTATATATGTAGTATATATGCGTTGAGGGTTCGAGACTGTTTGTGCGATCAATGTGGCCGCTTGTCTTCAGTTATGGGTTCTTTTGATGGCTGCATGTTCTTATAAATGTGTTAACACAGTTACAATAAGTACAACTCGCAAAAACTTGTGCAAAACTACAAAATATTAACTTTGTAAGTACAAATTGATATATAATTTAACATATTTTTCGAACTTTGCTTGAATTTAATATCAAAAACTAAGCAGTTGCTAAGCAAGAGAAGCGAGCTAAAAAAAATTGCCATTGCGGAAACCGGCGTAGGTAGGTATCATTGATTATCGTAATGTTACGTCGATCGAATTGCGAGACCTATCTATAAGCTTCTCGAAAGTTCCGCAAGGTTCTCGACAATTCTACTGAATATTGGTCAGGAAGTTTCTAGAAAATTCTACCCTGTTCTAGATGTTTCGAGATGGTTCTGGAATGTTCCAGAAGGTATGGGACTATGTCGAAGTCTATGGATGTTTCCAGAACATTCGACCACCTTCTAGAAACATCTAGTGGGTCCGGCCTGGGTATAAAAAGGGCGCCGATCGGCGAGCTGAGTCAGTCTGGTTTTGACTACGATCGAGGCAACTCGAAGTGAACTGGAAGCGATCTCTAAGTGATTTTTACGTGTTATTAAGTGAGTTTATAAGTGTTTCATTGTTGCGTAGTGTTACGTGTTTGTTTTGATTAGTGATTCGTGTGTGAATAAAGTTTATTTGGTTTTAATTGGTGTTAATTAATTTAGCCCAATACCCAGCTCGTAACATTTGGTGTCAGAAGTGAGGGATATAATGCCAATTTTACCAAAGGACGACACGGACGGTATTCGTACCAGGAGTCAGCGCCAGCAAGACATGGACCAGAGGCGGTTTGGAGGTTCCCCGATACAGACGCCGGGTGGTGCTCAGCATACGATAGAACCAGTGGCTGGTCCGTCTGCAGTCTCTTCAGTACCAGCGGTTCCAGATCTGTCTGCGCTTATGGCGCTGCTGCAGGAGCAGGCCCGCCGCCAGGAGGAGCAGGCCCGCCGCCAAGAAGAACAGGCCCGCCTGCTGCAAGAGCAGCTACAGAAGGATAAGAAGGAGCAGGCCCGCCGCCAGGAGGAGCAGGCCCGCCGCCAGGAGGAGCAGGCCCGCCGCCAGGAGGAGCAGGCCCGCCGCCAGGAGGAGCAGGCCCGCCGCCAGGAGGAGCAGGCCCGCCGCCAAGAAGAACAGGCCCGCCTGCTGCAAGAGCAGCTACAGAAGGATAAGAAGGAGCAGGCCCGCCGCCAGGAGGAGCAGGCCCGCCGCCAGGAGGAGCAGGCCCGCCGCCAAGAAGAACAGGCCCGCCTGCTGCAAGAGCAGCTACAGAAAGATAAGGAGGAGCAGGCCCGTCGCCAAGAAGAACAAATGGTCCTCATTAAGGACCTGCACTCAACATTTGGCAAGGAGCTCAAGGTGATTAAAGAGCAAGTCAATCAGCACGAGAATCGCATTTCTGAAGCTGAGGTCCAAATTGCCGGGGTTAAGAAGGCTTTGGGTGAACTTAGGACTGGAGACGGGGTTATTTGTCCAGTGGTTGCTGCACCTTCGACACGAGGCTTTAAGGTGCCGCCATTTGACGGAACATCTTCATGGTCGGCTTACAGGATGCAGTTTGAGGCCGTTATGAAGGCGAATGGGTGGACGAAAGAGCAAGCGATGACCGCGCTTGCCTTAGGCCTACGAGCCCAGGCCCTGACCGTACTTGAGGCTCTTGGGAAGGATGTGACATATGAGCAGCTGCTGGAAGCGTTGGAGTCTAGGTACGGCGACGCGAACCTGGAGCACGTATTTCGCGCTAAGCTAAAGGATCGTGTTCAACGTAGTGCCGAGACTCTACAACAGTGGGCCCTGGAAATTGAAAAGATGGTCCGAAAGGCATACCAGTCTGCTCCTGCTCTGATCAATGGCAACCTCGTACAGGCATTCATCGACGGAATACGTGACTTGGAAGTCAGAGCCGCTGTAAGACTTGGGCATCACGAAACATTAAAGGACGCCTTGACTCATGCGTTGGAAGTAGAAGCAGTGAGGCAAGATCATCGCACGCATCGCGTCAGAGAAGTAATGGAATCACCTATACGTGATCGGCCACAAGGGTACAGTCCCAGGTGCTATACTTGTGGGGAAAAAGGTCATCTTCGGTCCAGCTGTCCCAAGCGAAATACACCTAGAGAAGATCAATCTCAGCAGGGAAGAGGGACCGATAAGACTGCCCAGCAACAGCAGGGAAACGAGTAAACGCCAGGACTGAGGGGCGGGTGCTGGCTGGTATGGAAAGAGCCCCGAGGATCTTGATCTCACAGGCCCATGACGGAAACAGCCTGATCATCGAAGGCGAAGTCAACGGAAAACCATGCAAATTGACATTCGATACAGGAGCTTCTCACACGGTCGTCAATTCAAACCTAGCAAGTCGGTTCCTTGGGGACTTCTTCAATAACCACGACCGCATACAATTACTGAAAGCTACCGGTCAGCACATAACCGTCCGAGGCAAAAAGGAGGTGGAGTTAAAACTAGGTCAAAAATCAAAAAATCAAAAGTCATTTATTCAAATTAGGCTGATTTATCAGCACTTTTTGAAGGTCAATTTTTTACATAAGACAGTCCCCCAAAGCGCCCCCCCCTTCCTAGTGTTTTGGCTGGGAAGAAGAAGTGGCGGAACAAACTCCCCAGCAACACGTCTGTCTGTACGGTTAGAAGAACCAAGATTTTACACAATTTAATAGAACATTCACATCATACATCAATTCGAAATTACACAAATTACAGTCACAAAGTGTATTGGCATAATGTCATCGTGGCTGACATAGTAGACGATTGCATTTTGGGCTTAGACTTTATGCGGAAATATCGTTGTGAGATCGATGTTGATCGAGGAGTATTGAAATGTGGTACAGAAGAGATCTTAATGGAATGTGCACCGTCAGAAAAAGTGCTTCGTTTGAAATTTGACGTGTCAACACTTTTGAAAAACTGCGATCTTACTGGAGTAGAAATGGATAAGGCTAGGAAAATGTTACTCCAGTATGCTGACATGTTCTCTACAGATGATGCTGACATAGGGAGAACAGGGTTGGTTCAGCACAAAATTAATACTGGCAATGAGTTACCAATCCGACAACGACCAAGAAGGGTGCCGGTTGCACGCGAAAAGGAAGTGAAAGAAATGATTGAGCGCATGGTGAAGAACAGTTTTATAGAGCCTTCATCTAGCCCGTGCTGTTCTCCTGTGGTCCTGGTGAAGAAAAAGGATGGCAACACGCGGTTTTGTGTGGACTATCTATGACGTCACGAAAAAAGACAGTTACCCACTGCCTAGGATCGATGACACATTGGATACACTGACAGGAATGAGGTGGTTCACAACGTTAGACCTGAAAAGCGGCTACTGGCAAGTGGAAATAGACCCTAAAGACAAGGAGAAAACTGCATTTTCAACAGGAAAGGGGCTATGGCAATTTAAAGTCATGGCATTCGGATTGTGCAATGCTCCTGCGACATTTGAAAGGTTGATGGAGCAAGTACTTGCCGGATTGATCGGAGACGCATGTCTTGTCTATTTGGACGACGTCATCGTCGTGGGTCGAACATTTGAAGATCACCTTCAAAACCTAATAAGAGTGCTGTCGAAAATCCGGACGGCAAATCTTAAGTTAAGTCCGGAAAAGTGTTCATTTTTCAGGAGACAAGTGAACTTTTTAGGACACATAGTTTCGGAGGAAGGTGTTCAGACAGACCCGGAGAAAATCGTCGCCGTCAAGGAATGGCCAGTTCCGAAAGACAAAACTGAGGTCAGAGCGTTTTTAGGTTTATGCTCCTACTATCGACGGTTTGTCAAGAATTTTGCCGACATTGCAAAACCCCTACACAAACTTACTGAGGACAAGCAACAATTCTGTTGGGACGAGAACTGTGACATCGCATTCCAGGAATTAAAGAAACGTCTGTGCAATTCACCTATTCTTGACTATCCTGACACTGAAAATGACTTCATAGTTGACACAGACGCAAGTAATACTGGAATTGGTGGCGTGTTGTCTCAACGGAAAGGAAATCAAGAAGTTGTTATAGCTTACTACAGCAAATCTCTATCGAAACCGGAAAAAAATTACTGCGTTACGAGAAGGGAATTACTTGCCGTAGTAAAGACTTTGCAGCACTTCAGTAAGTATCTGCTGGGACGAAAATTCCTATTGCGAACGGACCATGCTGCATTAAAGTGGCTATTACAATTCAAGAATTCAGAGGGACAGGTGGCGAGGTGGATTGAGGTACTACAAGAGTTCGATTTCGTAACTGAACATCGCAGTGGGAAGGCACATGGTAACGCAGATGCACTGTCTAGAAGACCTTGTCTTGAAGACTGTAAACACTGTAACAGGCAAGAGGCCAAGGAAGTTGTGTCTGTACGAATGCTGAAAACGGATCTCAGTAACGAATGGAAGGAAACATTACAGCATGCTCAGCGAAATGACGCAGACATCAAACCAATTTTCGATTGGATTAAAACTGGTGCTCCTAAACCCAAGTGGAGTAATGTACCTGCAATGAGTTCCGTCACTAAGAGTTATTGGGCGCAATGGAACAGCTTGGTTGTCCAGGAGGGAGTCTTGTGCCGTAAATGGGAAAACGCTCGAGGAGACAACTGTCATTTACAAATGGTTGTTCCTAGAGCCAAAGTCCCGGATGTATTACGGCTCTACCACGACGGATGTTCAGGTGGACATATGGGTGTAAAAAGGACTCTACTGAAAATACGTGAGCGATTTTACTGGATCCATTGTCGGGAGGATGTGGAGGACTGGTGTCTGAAGTGTATCAGTTGTGCGGCTGTGAAAGGACCCCAGACACGCAGCAGAGGTGCTTTACAGATATACAACGTTGGAGCCCCGTGGGAACGGATAGCACTGGACGTGGCAGGGCCATTTCCAGAAAGTGAAAACGGGAACAAGTACTTCATGGTTGTCATGGATTACTTCACAAAGTGGCCTGAAGTCTTCGCCATTCCTAACCAGGAAGCTACAACAGTCGCAGATAAATTGGTTCAGGAGGTCTTCTGTCGTTTTGGAGTACCCTTGGAAATACACAGCGACCAAGGAAGGAATTTTGAATTACAAGTATTCCAGGAGACTTGTCGACTGATGGGTACTCACAAGACCAGAACCACTTCCTACCATCCACAATCTGATGGAATGGTGGAGCGTTTCAACCAAACGTTGGAGAGATATCTGGCAAAGGTTGTGGAAAGCAGGCAAAGAGATTGGGATAAGCACATACAGCCATTTCTTCTGTCATACCGTAGTGCAGTCCACGTAAGTACAGCTGTGACACCAGCATTCGCGAACTTTGGAAGGGAATTACGGTTGCCTGCTGATCTTATCACCGGAACCCCTCCTGATACTCCACGCAGTGTAACCGACTATGAAAATGACTTGCGTAACAAATTGAATGATGTTTATGAGCATATCAGACAATCCGGCCAACAAATGTCTGAGAAGATGAAGACCCGATACGACCGGAAGACAAACAATAGAGGTTTCGACGAGGGGTCACTTGTGTGGTTGCATAATCCAGTGCGCAGCAAAGGGAAATCCCCTAAATTACAAGCAAAATGGGATGGACCATACCGAGTCGTGACCAAGATTAACGACGTGACCTACCGGATACAAAAGGGTCCACGTGGCGCTCCCAAGATTGTCCATGTTGACCGTTTGGCGCGATACAACGGGACTAACGATGCTCGGGACGAGCATGTCTAAGGAGGTGGCAGTGTTACGTCGATCGAATTGCGAGACCTATCTATATATATACCTATCTACCTTTAACATTATGACAGTACCTTGTCAATACATCTATGAAAATATAATGTACGTTAGGAAAAATCTGCATCTTTTTAGTAAGAGAGCTGACAGACACAACTATCACACTAGAAATAGGGATCAGTTAGTTCAGCCGGGCTTCAGACTCGCCAAAGTGGACTATTCTTTCATGGGATACTGTTTAAAGTGCTATAATAAAATACCACAAAATGTTCTTGAATTGAATGAGACTAAATTTAAATCATGTATTAAACGCACACTATGTAAGCTGGCTTATTTTAAACTAAGTGATTATATTGCTGATGATAATGCTTGGCTCCATGCTGGTCCTGCTCCACCTGACAGTGTAGGATAAATATTGATAGCGTTTATTTAATATTCTTGTTGGAGCTGATGAAGATTGTTCAACTGTATTTTGCATTGTATAGATTCAATCATCCTAGTATTATATAGTTTCATAGCCAGCATTGTGTGAGTGCTATGTACCTCGGAGCTATCATTCACTGAGTACCTACGTCTCTTATTGACTTGAATAACCCTGGCGGTTGAGAGTATGTCATGCTCACTCAAATGTCCCGCTGATGGTGGCGCGTGTGTCGGATCATTTAGCTCCCTTCAAAATGGTTGAGCTGAATGGTGCTGATACATGTGTCATGTTCGTGAACGGGCGCTGTCAGTTGGGACTGGTCATCTCTTAGTTGCCACGGTTTATTTTAACTATCTATTGATCATTTTGTTTGTTTCTGAATTGTCTTTGTTTTAATTTTCTACTATGGACACTTTTGACTTGCTACATCGTTCTCACATAATGTATCATCTCAAAATGAATGATGTAACAAAGGTTTTGTAATAATTTTGGCGATTTAAAAAGAGTGTCCATGGAGTTTCTTGCCCGTTCTTCTCCATAGAGATCTACTTCTTGGAATGGGCATCTACGGTACTTTCACAGTTTTTATGTCTTGTGACTGGGACTGTAGCACCATAACTTTTTAGTGTTTAATAATATTTTTGTCTATGACAATTCAAAAGTGCCTGTAACTGGCCTACTTGAAATAAACGCTTTGATTTTTGATTTTGATTTTAAGCCTTGTGGAACTTTCTAGAAAGAAAGTTCCACAAGGTTCTCGACAATTCTACTGAATATTGATCAGGAAGTTTCTAGAAAATTCTACGCTGTTCTAGATGTTTCGAGATGGTTCTGGAATGTTCCAGAAGGTATGGGACTATGTCGAAGTCTATGGATGTTTCCAGAACATTCGACCACCTTCTAGAAACATCTAGTGTGTCCGGCCTGGGTATAAAAAGGGCGCCGATAGGCGAGCTGAGTCAGTCTGGTTTTGACAACGATCGAGGCAACTCGAAGTGAACTGGAAGCGATCTCTAAGTGATTTTTACGTGTGATTAAGTGAGTTTATAAGTGTTTCATTGTTGCGTAATGTTAAGTATTTGTTTTAATTAGTGATTCGTGTGTGAATAAAGTTTATTTGGTTTTAATTGGTGTTAATTAATTTATCCCAATACCCAGCTCGTAACAGTACGTAGGCGAGACTCGCGAGTCTAGATTTCTAGAACAATAATATTAAAATTTACAAGCATTATTATAAACGAGCATCTACATATTTAACAACTGTTGCAAATTTGTAAAAATAGTAACACAACTAATTTTAAAAACAAGCATTTATTTTTTTAGTTTGACTTCAGATAATGCACTGCAGAATGTATTTGAATCAAACACCAATTAATGTCCAATGTAGCTTTATTAGTAAAGTAGCAGGTCGACGGAGCCCCGGCAAAAAAGTAACCGACTTCATAAACAACAACAAAACAAAAACCGGCCAAGTGCGAGTTGGACTCGCCCATGAAGGGTTCCGTAGTAGCAAGCATAGATTAGGGATATAATTACATTGAGATTAGTAAGTAATACACACAAACAACAAAAATAACTTTGTTTTTCATAGTGTTTGTATGAATGGCAAAGTTATATTTGCGGTTTTTTAAAATGTACTATATCTCAAAAACTGCTAACTGTATCTCATCCAAACCAATTTTCGTTGGAAGTTTTTGTTGAGGTCTACATTATATATTTTTTTTAGTTTTCTCATTGTCTTATTTTAGAAGTTACGGGGGGGGGGGGACAGACACTTTTTACCTCTTTGGAAGTGTCTCTCGCGCAAACTGTTCAGTTTAGAAAAAAATGATATTAGTAACCTCAATATCATTTTTGAAGACCTATCCATAGATATCCCACACGTATGTGTTTGGTGAAAAAAAAATTTTTGAGTTTCAATTCCAAGTATGGGGGGCACCCCCAAAATTTGTTTTGTTTTTATTTTTGTGAAAATCCTAATGCGGTTCACATAATACATCTACTTACCGAGTTTCAACAGGATAGCTCATATACTTTCGAAGAAAAGTGGCTGTGACATACGGACGGACAGACAGACATGACGAATCTATAAGGGTTCCGTTTTTGCCATTCGGCTACGGAACCCTAAAAAGGGTGAAATAACCTAATTAATAACTTCTTTCGGATGTCGGTGGCTTATTTTTTTTATTTCATTGATTTTTAGCCACCGACTTCCGAAAGAAGTTATTAATTAGGTTATTTCACCCTTTTTTTTTGTTTTGTTGTTGTTTTTGAAGTCGGTTACTTTTTTGAAAAAGTTTTTATTTTACTCTTTTTATTAGTTTATTAAATAGTCAACCCAAATTCTTGTAAAATACAAAATTTTCTTACATATTATTATGCACTAATCTTGTAATCCGTCACAACATACAAAAATCCATATCTCTAAAACTACTGAACCGATTTTGATGAAACTTGCAGTGTACCCTAAGTTGAACAATACCTAGTACAACAAAAAAATAATTACAATATCGAACTTGTAGTTCCGGAGATGTGCGTGCACAAACATAAAAACATACATACACACATACACTTGTGAAATTTGGCACATTTGTTCAGACGCTGATATAGACTAACATATATGAAAACTGGGCGGTTCTGATAATATTACATACATACGGGTCGAATTGATAACCTCCTTTTTTTTGAAGTCGGTAAAAAAGAATAACCACGAAGAGGATGGCTTGGTCTTTCAGACCCCGCCATCCTCTTCTAACCTAAATTGTCCGAGTCGGGGTGCCAGAGTCCCGAGCTCGCTTCGCTCGCTCTTAGAACTGCAGTCCATCATCAAATTTTGTGTAACATTCAGGAATATTTGGTGCACGATCAGTATTTTTCGGGGAAGAATAAAATAGTTATTGTTACAATAGAATATTTGCAGCGCACTACGATAAAAAAGTGTTATATCTTGGTCACAGAATAATTAATAGTACTATACGTACAGAAGGACTACTCCAAAAAAAAATCAAACAAATGTAAAATCTATATACGAGAGAATAAAGTACATTTTAACTTGCAGCCGTACCGCCCACCTACTTTTATAATAGCGGTTACGCCCGAGAGTTTATTTTGGTTTATCTGACGCCAACGACATTAAAAGGTTACTATGGGTCAAGCTCAATAGGGTTGCGACTTGCGAGTTTAGGCACAAATAGGTAGGTACCTATGCGTATTTTATGCATTTGCTAAATTACATTATTACCATAAATACCTATGTTCCTCAAGGAATTTTGTTTTTATCATCAGCCTATATCTTTTTGGTTTCGTCATCGATTACTACATACATTATTGATTGTTAGCACAGAATTATAATAGTAAGTACCTACGGCACCTTACGTGAGGAATAATATTTATAATAATATTATCTTTTCTACCTATTATTGTTATATTTTTGAACATTTATCTTACAAAAAAAAAGAATAATATTTAAAAGATGTTTTTTTAGACCATGTAACCGACCAATTACTATCGCATACTGTCACAGGCCCCGCGTTGCGTGTCTTTGTAGGTAGGTAAAAAAGTGGCGCAGCGAATTACGACCGCTCGGCTGACCTTGAATGCGTAGTGTGGCCATTTTCTGAGTTAGAACTTTTAAACAACAACGCAAACATCTTTCTACTTTCTACCGATCTTAATTCTTAGTACTCAGCTTAAGGTGAGTGAGAGTGTCGTCTTTTTATCTTGGTCGTCCAGTAGACTCACCCCCCCCCCCAATTAGTATCTCGCCTCATTTCCAAACTTGTAACCTCATGATTAGGTATCATGATCAGTTAAGCCCATACTTCACAAGCAGGGAGATAATTTTGTTGATCATTACTAAATATGTACTATATTTTTTTTTCTTCATAATAATATTGTGTTATTTATTTACCAAAAGCACCTAAAGCAAGAAACTTGTGCGTAACTACACGTAACGTAACAAAAATATTAAGGAGACGGAGCGCGTGCGTAACGGGTGGCGCGTGGCAGCCGTAGTGAATGGGCCACGACATAATGGCCCCGCAACTACTTGCAGTTTTATGCCTACACCGCGGAGTGAGACAGGCCTGTCTTGGTGTTAATTTGGAATTTGTTTGATGTAACATACACACATCAAAAGTGTCTAGGGATCAACATATATTTTTGCAATAACTTTTCTCCTGATTGATATTAATTAAAATTTTCTTTAAGGATTCATCAAATAAAGTGTTTTCGTTTGTCACAGTAACGATAAACCAAGTCACCTTTGCATTAATAAAGAAATTTGCCATTTTCCTAATAAAGGGATTTTTGACATTTGAACCACTAACACAAAAGTTCGAAAAAAAGACTGAAATAACAGTTTTCTTTAAAATTTTATTGGGTAACTTAAACAATTAATAATCCGTGTTTCTACCGCGAACACTAACAACACAAGAACATCGGTTTGGCATACTCAAAATGAGTTCATCCAAATCACGCTGTGGAATGGCCGCCCATGTTCGTTGTGTAAGGATTGGCGTAAGGATAGAAATGAAGCAACTGAATGCTGATATAAGACTGACTATTTATTGGGATAACACACCGTTATATATGAGATTACAATAGTCTTAAAGTTACTTGGTTACACTACCACTACACCTTCCCCCTTTGGGAAAAAAAAGTGTTATATAAGGTAAAAATTACACTTTTTTTTTTTTTTTTTTTTTTTTTGCATTTTGAATACATTACAGATTATAAAATTATTACTGAAAGTAAACAATATATAGTAGTTTACATGAATCATGAATTATGAATCTAAGTATACAATGTTCCTAAAACTAACCTTTTATTGCATTATAAATGACAAGCCATTCCATGTCATGTCAGTGATTACAATTTAAAACATTGAAAGGCTTCGTACGGTTTTTATGAACTATGTCCTCTTTTCCTTTATTGACAATTTTCACATTAGGATCCAAGTCCTCTAACACTAAATATGGTCCAAGATATACTGGATCCATTTTATTTTCAGATGGATTCCTTAATAGTATATAGTCGCCTTTCTTATAATATACAGGTTTCAAATTGACATCGTGCTTAGCTTTTCGCTTGAGTTTGCTAGTAAGCAAATTATCGCGAGCGTCTTTTTGTGCTAACTGAAGTCGATATTTTAGCTCTAACGCATAGTTATCGTGGGCGTATAAAGGATCTACGACATTACCCGATAAATTATTCGGTAAGATACATTTCCTACCAAAAACAAGTTCATGAGGTGTATACTTAGTTTCAGTGTGTACCGTATTGTTGTACGCAAAACACCAATATGGTAACCAGCTGCTCCAATATCCTGTTTTATTTTCACAGTTAATTCTAAGGTACGCACCCATAGTTTTATGTGAATTCTCCAATGCTCCTATACTCTCGTGATGGTAAGCTGTTGAGGAGAGTTGATTGATTTTTAAGAGTTGGCATACTGCTTTCATTGTACTGGATAGGAACTCTGTCCCCCGATCAGTGGCGACTTCACGAGGTATGCCAAACCTTAAAATAAAATTATCTACTAAGGCACGCGCTACACTTACCGTATCTTTGTTTTGTAATGGATACGCCTCGGTGAACTTCGTAAGCTCACATTGCAATGTGAGTATGTAGCTGTAGTTATTGACATCTCTGGGCAGTGGCCCCATTATGTCTAGAAATACTTTATCAAATGCTGACTTAGCCGTACTCGTTACTACCATCGGTTGTTTAGTATTTATTGAATATTTCTGTTTGTGACACTGCTCGCATTTAGAAACATACTCTACTATATCTTTATGCATGTTTGGCCAATAATAGTATTTTTTGATATTACTCTCCATTCTCCTGATGCCCGCATGACCACTTGTGGGTAACAAGTGAAAGTCGTTCAATATTACTTTTATGTTATCAACGTTATTTACTCTTTGCACCTTATTTACAATACATATACGAGGTCCCGGCCAACTTTGATATTTTTTTATTTCATTTATAAGACCTGCAATGAATTCTTTATTATTTTCATTTCTCAGTATACATATATTATCGATATTAATTGTCTTACATAAACTTACCAAATCCCTCACCAATTCGTCTCGCGATATTGATGATCGGGATGTTCGGTCTAAGTATATAGTACATTTACTCGGTGCATATAATAATTTATTAAATTTTTGTAACCATATTCCACGTTTTATTAATTTACGCAATTCTCCACTACTAATTAGCAAAATTTCAGTAGAGTGATTTGGTTTTTTAACTATCTCGACCACTCTCGGTTGACTGTTATTCAAATTTATGTTGGTGTTATCAATTAACTCATTGTTACTAATATTTTCGTCATCCGCTGCTTGTAGTTTACGACGTTGAGCTCTTGTTAACACATTTATCCTTGTTCTTTCGTTCATATGTTTTAAATCGTCAGACGACATAATAATGCGTGATAAAGCATCCGCAGCTGTATTTTGTTTTCCTTTTAGATATTCTATATCAAAATTATACTCCTCTAATTGTAACCGGAACTTAAGCAATCTACTTGAGGGGTCACGCATTCCAAACAAATAAACAAGAGGTCTATGGTCGGTCTGTATCTTGAACTTTCTGCCGTATAAATATGGTCGAAAGTACTTGACACTCCATACTATTGCTAAGAGTTCCTTTTCAATGGTAGGATAGTTAATTTCGGCCTTATTTAAACTGCGACTGGCATAAGCTACAGGCCGCCCATCCTTATTACATAGCACTGAACCAATAGCAATCCCTGAAGCATCTGTTTGCAAAATAAATTCACTGCCTTCAGTAAAGTCAGGATATTGTAATACTGGCGGATTTATTAACGCCAATTTCAAATGTTGGAACGCGTTTTCACAGTCTTTTGACCATAAATATGTTACACCTTTTGAACATAACCTATTTAAGGGTTGCGCGACCTCTGCAAAATTCGAAATAAACTTTCTGTAATAATTAGCAAAGGCCACGAAGCGCTTGACTTCATCAACACTTTGTGGCCTTGGATAATTTTCTAAAGCCTTTATTTTTTCCTTATCAGGTTTAATACCGTTTTTTGAAATAACATGACCGAGGTACAAAACTTCTTTTTGTAGGAAATTACACTTTGGTGGATTTAATTTCAAATTTACATTACGTAATCTGCTGAAGACGTCCATTAAGTTCTGATTATGGGATTTCAAATTTCGACCGAACACCACAAGGTCATCTTGATAGACCAGGCATTTGTCGTAATTTAGACCTGACATCGCTATTGTCATCATCCTACTGAAGCTATTGGGACTAGATTTCAAGCCCATTGGCATTCTTGTCATTTGGTACTGATTTTTCCCAGTTGTAAACGCTGTGCATGGCCTACTGTCTTTTTGCAAATTCGTCTGAAAAAATCCCTGAAATAAGTCAAGATGCGAGAAATACACCGCTCCCGATAAAGAATCCAATATGTCTGATATGTTGGGAAGTGGGAATTTATCGTCCTGTATTTTATCATTTAGTTTACGGTAATCGATTACTACGCGCCATTTTTTTTCCTTAGTAGCGTCAACTTTTTTCGGAACCAATAATAACGGACTAGACCATGCACTCCTGGCTTCTTCTATTATCCCACTTTTTAACATGCTATCAATTTGCTTATCTAATTCTGCCTTTTGGGCGTGGGGTAAACGGTATTGCTTTGTGTAAATGGGGGTACTATTTGGCTTTAGCTCAATAGTTTGCTCATATACTGAAGTGACTGTTAACTTGTCGCCAGGTAAATGAAAGACGTCTGGAAACTTTGCACAAATTTTTTCAATTGACTTTTGTTCCTCGTCATTTAAATGTGTCAAATTGAGTAATGTGAATAATAATTTCACCCGATCCGCGTTTATACTGGGCCTATCAAATTTACAGATAAGGTATTCATTTAAATTATTTGTTTTAATTTGAACTGAATTTAATTTAACTTCTGTATCCCTAGTGTTTAAAATTCGTATCGGAATTTTTCCTTTAATTGGCCTGGACAATGTACTGGCTAGGAAAATTCCTTCGCATAGTTCCTGAGAAGTTACTACACAATCTTCCCTTATATTAGACTGAATATAATGTATTGATTCGCAACGCTTAGGTACAATAATGTATGAATCACTTGAGGGTGTCAAGTAATCAACCCGTAATGTAACCCGTTCGTTCCGTTCTGTTACTAATTCTAAACTGTTTAACTCATAATTTATAAGTGCACGATATTTTTTAAGAAAATCCTGTCCTAAAATTCCCTGCGTTTTGCAAGGCAGGCTTTTAAATATAAAAAATTTATGCGTAAAAATGTTCCCCTTATACTTTAACTCTAAATAGCAATACCCTTCCGAAAAAATATCTCCTCCGATACCTTTGACCGTAATGTTCTCTTTATGGGAAGGTATTTGTAAACGTTTCACTGAATCGGATTTGATAGCTGAAATCGATGCTCCAGTGTCTATAAGTAAGTCATGTCCACATTTGTCGATCAAAAATGAAACTTTGTTTAAACTGCTACATGATAACATAAACTCAGTCCCGAAAAAAATGATTCAGCGTTTCCTTATTGGGACTTGCTTGTTCCGTGGTATCTGGATCATTGCCCTCTGTTGTCACGAGATTCATGTTACCCTGAGTGGAATGATTTTCTGCACGATTTTCCGAATAATTTCCGTTAGCGTAATAATTACTTCCACGATGATTACCTCTTGAGTACGGCACCTGGGATCGCTGAGCAGGCGTGCACCGGTACGTATTATGCGTGCGTCCTCTGGAGTTGGGTTGATAGCCTCGACCTCCTCTGTACTGGCCACGTTGAGGTCTCCTCCCTGTGTTGAAACGATAACTGGAGTTATACATACCTATCATCTCCCCCGTAGCGGATTGAATTTCTTCATCTTGCGCCGCCTGGACTGCTTCTGTCAAGGAATCGAAGTTTCGCGCAGCGATTATAGTACTTAACCGACGATCTCGCAGCCCGTCGGCAAACCTTTTTATTGCCAATTTCTCATTAAGAGGTCGCAAAACATTATAGTTGTTAGGGTTTCCATCTGCCTGCGAGATAGTCAGGTCTACAAACAAGTCTGAAATTTCCTTTCCAAAGTCAAGAACCGTTTTATTTTCCTGTTGAGCATGCTGTAGCTTTGTTTGTAAAGCCACATAACTTTTGCGGGGTAATAATAATCGTCGCATGTCCTTTACAAGCTCATCGACAGTATCATATTTCGGTAGTAATTTTAGCTTTGCCTGCTGCGATAATCGGCTTTTCAGTATGAACATTATTAATTTATTTTTACATTCGGGTTTTGTTAGCACTGAGTCATAATATTCTATAGACTCAATTAATTGCTTTGTATTCTTATCTTCATCCGTCATGACAGGGAATAGGCTTAAAGCTGTTTTTAAATCAAAATTATCTCCCGCCATTGTTTGTGTTTCAAGCAAAGATTTCTTAGTCCCAGACTGATCGATACACAAAGAAAGGACTTCCGTAAATAAATTGTCAAATTCTTCACAAATTTTGGTAATTAAGGAAACTTCTTCTTTCGAGTATTTACCTAATTGCGATTTATATGTCTCTAAAAACTTATTATATTTTAATAGCACTATATCTGCTTCGCTTCTTTTTATCTCTATTACTTTACCTACTCTACGACCGGGACCGATTTTAATAAGGTACGTTCTTATAACTTTTAATTCATTTAAAATTATCGCCAATTCCTCTGCCATAACACATAATTATCTTCTAAATAAACTAGCGTTAAACATTATAATGTGCATTAATATTCATAACCATGCACATAAATATACTAATACAAAATATGTTGTTATACCGTATCTAAAAGAAAAGTGTAATGCATAATATTCATATATCTATAGCATAGCAACGTTAAGCACAACTAAATAGACAGTATAGTACTCATTACTAAACATTTCCTTTAAATACGGTCACATTGAGCCCCTTACAATTTATGCACTGCATACTCGCATCACTTTACGCACTGGGATATGGGTAATCTTTGCACTCCGCACAAATCACGGCACCAACACTAACACTTCTTCTTCACCTCATACTACACTGTCTGGTTTGATCTCGTGTCTGCGCAGGATACTCGCATAGCGCGTCAGCCTTATCTCATCCAATCTCCTTAGTATTTGCTTGTCATGGCACCTTTTTGCCAATTTATACACGACTATGATAATTCCAAACACCAACGTAGTACATATGATGATAAGTAAAATATTTGTCGTTTCGTGTTGCTGAACTTGTTGTGTACTAGCTGTATTTTGGCCCCCGCTCTGAGCAATTACAACTTCCTCCTTTGAGTTGGTGCCTCCCATTTTTGAAGATAGATAATACTTTCAAGACCGAGTTTTTGATTAAATTGTCGCGGCAGTTGCACACAGTGTCTAGCTTCTGAGTAATAACACATCTTGGTAAATTGAATAATGAATAATTACATTCAAAAGTCACTGGTCCCGATAGATGTTTACATAACTTAGTCCTTATTGGGACGCGCGAACGCACTCGTGCAGACTTCGGGTGTCACGGTCGCCATGTAAGGATTGGCGTAAGGATAGAAATGAAGCAACTGAATGCTGATATAAGACTGACTATTTATTGGGATAACACACCGTTATATATGAGATTACAATAGTCTTAAAGTTACTTGGTTACACTACCACTACAGTTGCAACAACAAAAAAAGGTCTTCTTGCGACTGGATACCCTCCATATTCGGCAGAGCTCTTCTCTGTAGCATATCCCATGCATGCTCAATCGGATTCAAGTCTGGCGACTGAGCAGGCCAGGGCAGGACATTGATGTTAGCTGCGGCGAGAGTCTGTCTTACAACTCTTGCGGTGTGCGGTCGTGCATTATCATGCATTAACTGAAATAAGGGACCGATTTGCACTTGTAGAGGAACGATGACGTCTGATACAATCGTCTCAGCATAAATTTGAGCGTTGAGGTTGCCTCTGATCCAAATCAACTCAGTTGTTCCGCCGATCCAAATACCCGCCCATACCATGATGGTTCCACCACTATAAGGATGGACTTCCTGGCAGGATTTTAATCGCTGTTGGCGTCCAGGGGTTCTCCAGTGTCGTATACGTCTTGTATCCGGTCTCATACCGAAACGAGACTCATCAGAAAAGCACACGAAACGCCATTGTTCTTCTGCCCAATTTCTGTGTTCAAGAGCCCATTGATATCGAATCCTACGATTGTGCATTGCTATAGGTGGTACCCGTAGCGGTCTTCGGGAATGAAGGTTCACTTCATGCAAGCGGTTTCTGACTGTTTGGTCGCTAATTAAGTTCCCTGAAGAGTGATGAAGCCTCACGGCTAACATCATGGCGGTTATTGTTGGAGCTCTTCGAGTTAAGATTTGAATGTATCGGTCTTGTCTCCGTGTGGTGCAGCGATACCGTCCTCCATGGCGCTCAGCCACGGTACCAGTGCTTCGGTAACGTGTCCAAAGTCGACTGATAACACTCTGACTTGTATTCAGAGCTAAAGCCACAGTACGTTGCCGGGAACCAGCTTCTATCATTCCCACGGCTCTGAGCATTTCTTCCCTGCTTAAATGACGTCGCCGCTCCATAATAACGTTGGTTTTAATCAGTAGTAGGGAAACAGTAGCACTAATAATGTCTTCAATGCGTTGTATGTTTTTATAGGGAAAATATTGACAGCTGATTTTCATCTTTTACTCGAATTTGATTCACAGTTCCTGATTCAAATTATGAAATGCACCAAAAAGGATCCATATAAATTTATAAAATCATAAATTTATTACAAAGCCACATCTCAATCTCAAGAAATCCGCATAAAAATGCTTGATCCCTAGACACTTTTGATGTGTGTATTTTGTTGGCCGAGTTGTTTAATTATAGTAAAACAATTAAACGGGTTTAAGATCAATATTTTAGAAATGCATACATAGATGTACCTTAAGATTTTTGGTGAACACAAAAATATTATCCTATTATAATAATAATAATAAGGATAGGACGCTAGGACTGAACGGACGTGTAAATCATCAGCTAGTCGCAAGGTTACGTAAGCCATTTGAGTCTCGTAAAAAGGTGATAAAGTGACATTTTGTTTAGTGGATTTTAAGTGTTAGTGAATTGTGTTGATTGTGATTTAATGAAATTGTAATTGTGCAGTAAAAAATGGTTCATATGTTGTAATTTGTTTTTTTTTATGATTTTCCACTTCTGAAGCTTATAATAGTTTAATTTACGGAAGCTGCCCTCTCGAAGTGCAGGCCTCCTCGCCCTTGTTACTGTCCCGCTCAGCTCATGTAGACTAGTTTCTAGACGCGACGGGAATTCTCCTAAGACACAACACGTTCATAATGTTGACTATGTACACGTTTATAAATTACATGCAAGCAAGCAGGCATGTTGTTCATGCATGCCAGCATGCCGGTAGATTCGGCCAATATTGTATTCTACTTCAATTTTAGGATGTTATATTTGATTACAGACAACATGCTTCAACGTCAGCACACACCTTCTCGGGAGACCAGTTTGTCGACGTGCCGTCTACCGCCGAGCTCGAGGCAGGAGAACCAGAGTGAGTAATCGGTTAAACGATACAAAGACATCCCAAATCCCACTTGTAACCTCCCAGGAACATTCCAGCACAGGCACACGCAATAAAACACAAACCAAAGAAAATATTGTAAAATTTAGAATCGAAGTTTCGAAGACCTGGCATGAAACGGATTGAAGTAACGTTTTTGTACTATCTTGTAGTGCTTACAAACAGCAGCCGCCAACGGATAAGGAAGAAGTCGAAAAGCCGGAGCCGTTGCCGAAGCTGCGGCAGCGCCGCCGCCGGCTGCCGCCCCCGACGATGTCGACCCGCTCTACTCTTCGAGGTAACATCAACTCTTTCTAATTATAATTATTTCACAGGACCCGAGGCAAGAATGTGGGGTATGGGTTTCTTATGCGCGCGTTGTCTATCTATCTAATATATTCTATACATTTAATAAAACTGTAGAAAAGTAATTTTTTGTACATAAAAGAAAAACAAAAAACATAGCCAGGGCACAGAATACTTAATAGTACTATAGGTACAGAAGTCATACTCCCAAAAAAAAAAAAACAAATGTAAAATCTATGTACGAGAGAATAAAGTACATTTTAACTGGCAGCCGTACCGCCCACCTACTTTTATAATAGCCTAAACTTCCCGTGCGCAAGCAAAAATGTACTGAATGGTTACGCCCGAGAGTTTATTTTGGTTTATCTGACGCCAACGACATTAAAAGGTTACTATGGGTCAAGCTCAATAGGGTTGCGACTTGCGAGTTTAGGCACAAATAGGTAGGTACCTATGCGTATTTTATGCATTTGTTAAATTACATTATTACCATGAATACCTATGTTCCTCAAGGAATTTTGTATTTATCATCAGCCTATATCTTTTTGGTTTCGTCATCGATTACTACATAAATTATCGATTGTTAGCACAGAATGTTAATAGTAGGTATGTAGGTACTTACGGCACCTTACGTGAGAAATAATATTTATAATAATATTATCTTTTCTACCTATTATTGTTATATTTTTGAAAATTACATCTTACAAAAAAGAAGAATAATATTTAAAAGATTGTTATCGTCTATGGCAAAATAGCCAGTCCTTATCATTTTGCACTCAACCTAGTAACCGAATAACGATCGCTGACCTTGAATGCGTAGTGTGGCCATTTTCTGAGTTTGAACGTGCTTAAACAACAACGCAAACATCTTTCCACTTTCTACCGATCTTAATTCTTAGTACTCAGCTTAAGGTGAGTGAGAGTGATGTCAGGTTTGATATTCGTCTCTATCTATCTATCTTGGTCGTCTAGTAGGCTCACCCCCTAGTATCTCGCCTCATTTCCAAACTTGTAACCTACCTAATCATGATCAGTTAAGCCCATACTTCATAAGCAGGTAGATAATTTTGTTGATCATTATTAAATATGTACTATTTTTTTTTCTTCATCATAATATTGTGTTATTAATTTCCCAAAAGTACCAAAAGCAAGAAACTTGTGCGTAACTACACGTAACGTAACAAAAATATAAAGGAGACGGAGCGCTTGCGGAACAGGTGGCGCGTGAATTTTTTTTTTTGAAAAAAATGCTCGAATACAAAAAAAATTTTTTGGAATGTACTTGGTTTTTTATACCGAGTACGCACACGAAATTCCTGCAGTTGATTTTTTAACACCCTATAGATTTTCAGAGACGATTGCATGTTTGAACGCGATTATCTCGCGTTTGGCTGAACCGATTTTGATGCGGTTTTCAGAAAAATGTTACATTCGAATATAACAATTTTTTTTATATGATATCTCGAAAAGTTGCCTGCATAGATCCGTTTTTGTTACTTACTAGGATTACAGATTTTCAAAGACGCCGATTATTATGAAGATTTTTGTTGAATATCTAAACTAAAAAGGGAAAAATAAAAACTTTTTGAAAAAAAAGGGAACCGACTTCAAAATCAAACACAAAAAAGTGTGAAATAACTTTTCTTTCGGTTCCCTTTTTTTTTCAAAAAGTTTTTATTATATGTTAGATAACGACCGTATCTAGCTGTTAACAAAATATTGGGTTCTGTTTTTAATTAGAAAGCCTAAATTAATTGAGTCTCCGTTCAAAAAACATCTATTCTCTAATTACCGTGGCCTGTCCGCACACCAACTTAATGTTAATAAAACTTGCTTGTAATTTCTAAAACCTACATTATTTACTCTGATCCATTCAACGTTTTTAACGATATTATGCAACGTGTATCGCATAACAAAATATAGACTCTATAGAACCAGTCTATGAATAATTAAATAACCGCATGTCCGACCGAAAGTTCTATTTGCCGTGACATTTTCTGTTTTGTGCACGCACAACCGCACGCGTCGGAACTTAGGGTGTGCTGCGGCTCATCAGCAGTTGCAGGTCTCAAACGTTACTGTACCGCCAACGAAGCACTTGACTATATATTTTCCGTAGCTTTGGTTAAAAACTTTTCTAATTTCCGTTGTAAATACTTGATTTTTTATGTTAGAACCTAGTTGATAATGTAAATGGAACAGTACTTTGGCCTCCTTACGTTATGATAAGCCAGTATTTGCAGAGTGTGTTGGTTTTCGATATTTTGAAGAAAGTCTATCGTTTTCTAATTACCGTATACTAATTACAATGGGTAAATAATTACCGTTCTATGAAAAACTTATTCTTGTTTTCTAACTATAGCCGCGACGTCGTGTCGTATTGATCTAAAGTATTCGTAGATCATTATACAAGGAAAAGAGATTAAAAAATACTTCATATATGCGAAATGCCACCAAAAAACCCAGAAAAGAACCAAAAAACTTTGTTGGCTTTGTTTTTTATTTCATTGATATGGCCACCGACTTCCGAAAGAAAAGTTATTTTACACTTTTTTTTGTGTTTGGTTTTGAAGTCGGTTCCCTTTTTTTCAAAAAGTTTTTTATTTTACCCTTTTTAGTTTAGATATTCAACAAAAATCTTCATAAAAATCGGCGTCTTTAAAAATCTACAATCCAAGTAAGCAAATACATACATATAAACAGGTCGAACTGAGAACCTACTTTTTTTTGAAGTCGGTTAAAAACGGATCCACGCGAGCAACGTCACGGGATATCCATTAGTGTTATATACTAAAACCTTCTCCAGAATGTAATGAACACTTTCCTGAAAACCGCATCAAAATTGGTTCAGCCAAACGCGAGATAATCGCGGACAAACATACATACATACATACAGGTCGAACTGAGAACCTACTTTTTTTTTTGAAGTCGGTTAAAAAAGGAAAATTACAGAGCTTACTATAAAAGGAAAATGGGAAACAATTGATGAAGAAGTAGTTATAGATCTAGATGTGCTTGATAACAGTGTAACAGAACCTCTTGAAACTCTGTCAACACCTTTATGTCTCAATGATCCGTTATACTCGCTGCACTCAAAAAGTTACTCTTCGTAAATAAGTATCTTTACAAACATTTTCTGAAAATCCTAACTCGAAAAAGAAGTTAATCAGCAAAAAGAGATTTATCTAAAGTCGGTTTCTTTTAAAAAAAAAAAAACAAATTCCATACCTATACCCACGGAAATCAACTCCGCGTCCATCTAGTGCTCTCTCATCGTCTTCTACTGATACTTTGTCATTGTTAAGCAATATTGAGCAATTGACAGAAAATAAAGATCCAAATAAGGAACGAGCGTCCTCCTTGTGTTCAATACCAACTTAACTATCTTCAAAAAGAACTGTTGAGAATGGACATGCACATGAATGGATACATGGACTTGATGATATTTTCTAATTACCGTTGCATCAAATATTCAACTTACTCGTATCTAATTACCATACACATATATTTTTTTTAATCTCATTATCTAGAAAACCATCAGTAACATATTCTTGTTATTGTTTCATATTCTAATGTGTTTAATGTCAGATCAGTGAAATTGAAAAAGGGCACGGTAATTAGGCGAAGAACGCGTAATTGGAGAGTGGCCGATTGCTAAGTGGCCTATTGATCATCACATCACCTAGGGTTACTAAAGTGTACCTACTTAGAAAATGTTCATCGCATAGAAAAAATCCATTCGCGCTTTGTCACCAGATGACCCTAAGACTTATCGGTCCATAATATTATGAACATCTTTGGGAAAGCTTCTGGAGCGTCTTATTATTTCACGATTGTTATCGGACGGCCCCAAATTCCATAACAAACAATTTGGTTTTTAACCGACTTCTAAAAAAGGAGGTTACTCAATTCGACCGTATACATATCCAGGCTGAATTTTTTAACTGGGCGTGGATGGCTATATCCGAAATTATGAGGAACATTGGGAACATCTAAAAACGTTGATAGGAGTCTCGAGGCCGACTTTGACGAAAACTAAAACTGCATCATTGGATTTTGGAAAAATCAATTATCCCGGCCAGGAATCGAACCAGCTCGCAGCCTGTATTATTGCAGCATTCGATAGTGTTGCTAACAAGGATCAAATTCTAATTGTAATCATATCATATCAATCGCAAACTTAAGGAAAACGTATTATTATTATAAAAAAAAAACTGATCAATCTTCAAGGCAATGACTGTACTTATTCGAAACATAAATCAGGACGAAATACAATAGACAACATAAAATAGCCTGTATTTTATGTTCAATTCAATAATTTCGTATTGCTGAATACAGTATTATTGTTGAGACGTCAACTCTAGTAAAACATTGAAAACAATGAAATTTTATAATTTCGTATAGATTATGGCCCAGTAGGAGAAAAGTAACAGAAAAATAGCAATTTCATAAATTACTGCTATTTTCTTAAATTTCCTGTATATCATTGCTTCCCAGAATTTGATCCATATTAGCGACACTTCTTCTTCTTCTTCCTGCCCTTATCCCATTCTATTTGGGGTCGGCGCAACTCGTTTTCTTCTTCCATTCTCCCCTATCAGACGTCACAGTATCATTTACTTCTTTTTCTTACATATCATTCCTTAGACAATCCATCCATCTTTTCTTTGGCCTTCCTCGTCCTCTCCATCCATCAACATTCATACTCATCACTTTCTTAGCCACATGGATAGCGACACTAAATGGTGTAATAATACAAGGTGTGATTTTTTTCCAAAATCAACGGGTTCGATTCCTGGCCAGGATTATTGAATTTTTTAAAATCTAATGATGCAGTTTTAGTTCTCGTCAAAATCGGCCTCGAGACTCCTTTCAACGTTTTTCAATATTCCTCATAGTTTCAAATACAGCCATCCACGCCCAGTTGAAAAATTCATCCTGTGTGCTTTTTAGGGTTGCGTAGCCAAATGGCAAAAACGGAACCCTTAAAGATTCGTCATGTCTGTCTGTCTGTCCGTCCGTATGTCACTGCCACTTTTTAGGGTTCCGTAGCCAAATGGCAAAAACGGAACCCTTATAGATTCGTCATGTCTGTCTGTCTGTCTGTCTGTCTGTCCGTGTATGTCACAGCCACTTTTTGTCGAAAGTATAAGAGCTATCCTGTTGAAACTTGGTAGAAAGATGTATTATGTGAACCGCATTAGGATTTTCACACAAAAATCAAAACAAAACAAATGGGGGTGCCCCCCATACTTAGAATTGAAACTCAAAAAAAAAAAATCACCAAACCCATACGTGTGGGGTATCTATGAATAGGTCTTTAAAAATGATATTGAGGTTACTAACATCATTTTTTTCTAAACTGAACAGTTAGCGCGAGAGACACTTCCAAAGTGGTAAAAAGTGTGTCCCCCCCCCGTAACTTCTAAAATAAGAGAATGATAAAACTAAAAAAAATATATAATGTAGACCTCAACCAAAACTACCAACGAAAATTGGTTTGGATAAGATACAGTTAGCAGTTTTTGAGATATAGTACATTTTCAAAAACCGCAAATATAACTTTGCCATTCATACAAATACTATGAAAAACAAAGTTATTTTTATTGTTTGTGTATATTACTTACTAATCTCAATATAATTATATCTCTAATCTATGCTTGCTGCTACGGAACCCTTCATGGGCGAGTCCAACTCGCACTTGGCCGGTTTTTTGTCGAAAGTATAAGAGCTATCCTATTGAAACTTGGTAGGTAGATGTATTATGTGGACCGCATTAGGATTTTCACACAAAAATAAAAACAAAACAAATTTTGGGGGTGCCCCCCATACTTACTTAGAATTGAAACTAAAAAAAAAAAATTTTCACCAAACCCATACGTGTGGGGTATATATCTATCTATATATAAAATTATATTGAGGTTACAAATATATTTTTTTTCTAAACTGAACAGTTTGCACGAGAGACACTTCCAAAGTGGTAAAATGTGTGCCCCCCCCTGTAACTTCTAAAATAAGAGAATGATAAACCTAAAAAAATAATAATGTAGACCTCAACAAAAACTTCCAACGAAAATTGGTTTGGATGAGATACAGTTAGCAGTTTTTGAGATATAGCACATTTTTAAAAACCGCAAATATAACTTTGCCATTCATACAAACACTATGAAAAACAAAGTTATTTTTATTGTTTGTTTATATTACTTACTAATCTCAATATAATTATATCCCTAATCTATGCTTGCTACTACGGAACCCTTCATGGGCAAGTCCAACTCGCACTTGGCCGGTTTTTTTTTATGTCTGTTCGTGCAGAACTTCGTCATTTATGAACCGATTTCGATGATTCTTTTTTTGTTGGAAAGAAGATATTTCAGAGGTGGTCCCATGATAAGAATATCAAGGTCTGATGATGGAAGACCAGAGAAATCGCGGGGAACTTTCAAAAATTGTAGGGGTGACTAGTGCGTTTGTAAGTTTTTTCATTAAGAATTTTAAAGCACTACAATTTAATAAAGGTCTGGAGTTGATCTGATGATGGAGCCGAGAGACAGTCGAGAGAACTCCTCAACGATTCACGGCAGCTATCTTGTGTTTGAGCTTGATTAATTTGTATTGATAAGGACTCTACACCTAGATGGGTTATAAGTATAACTGTTATTAAGGGTCTGATGATGAAGACGAAGGACAGTTCAGAAAACTCTTTAACAGTTTACAGTAGCTACCTTGTGTTTGGACTTAATTCATTTACATTGATGGGAACTATACACCAAGATGGGTTGTAACTGTCATTAGGGGTCTGGTGATGAAGACGAAGAACTGTTCAGGGAACTCCTCAACGGTTTACAGCAGCTACCATTTATTTGGACTTCATTTGTTTATATTGATGAGAACTTTGCACCCATATGGGTTATTTTTCGATGCAGTATACCTGCCATTTGGTCCCATAAAAAATAATTTAGTTTCGTTCAGTAGTTTTTAGCATTTTTGGCTTATTGTGTGCATGGGCGATTTTGTAACCGGTGCTACGGATAATAAAATTCTAGTGCATATATTATGTAAGAAAGTTATGTACTTATTTGACAAGAATTTGGTTTGAATATTTAAACTAAAAACCGGCCAAGTGCGAGTTGGACTCGCCCATGAAGGGTTCCGTAGTAGCAAGCATAGATTAGGGATATAATTATATTGAGGTTAGTAAGTAATATACACAAACAATAAAAATACCTTTGTTTTTCATAGTGTTTGTATAAATGGCAAAGTTATATTTGCGGTTTTTGAAAATGTACTATATCTCAAAAACTGCTAACTATATCTCATCCAAACCAATTTTCGTTGGGAGTTTTTGTTGAGGTCTACATTATGTATTTTTTTTAGTTTTATCATTCTCTTTTTTTAGAAGTTACAGGGGGGACACACTTTTTACCACTTTGGAAGTGTCTGTCTCTCGCGCAAACTGTTCGGTTTAGAAAAAATGATATTAGTAACCTCAATATCAAAGACCTATCCATAGATACCCCACACGTATGGGTTTGGTGAAAAAAAAATTGTTGAGTTTCAATTCTAAGTACGGGGGGCACCCCCAAAATTTGTGTTGTTTTTATTTTTATGTAAAAATCCTAATGCGGTTCACATAATACATCTACTTACCAAGTTTCAACAGGATAGCTTTCATACTTTCGAAGAAAAGTGGCTGTGACATACGGACGGACAGACAGACAGACATGACGAATCTATAAGAAGTTTTTTGCTATCGGGAAATATACCGTTGATGCGGCACTTTCCGTTGGAAAAATCGATAACGAAATGCGATAACGAAGATCATTAAGGAAATTAATTTTTTTTTTTTTGCGTGGTAAAATCATCAAATGAGTCCTCCCACCCCGGGCAGGGCGGGAGGGACTGTCAGACTTGTACTGACTAAAATCCACGGTGTCCTTCAATAGCCCTTTATGTTCCGGGGTCACGGTAATGAGATAAGTCCCGCGACCCCGGCAGGCTTTGGCCCTCTAGAGAGGGGGCCCCGTCATTATGCTGACGCTCTTTGAGGCGCGCGTGGAAGACAACGCGCCGTCGACCCGGGCAAGGTCCATGATCGGACGGCGAGTCACCATTACACGCCATCCGCATGCCCGCGCCTACGGTGGCCAGGGATAGTTTTGCGACGTCCGTCGCCGTGGGCGTCCACCACTGCGGGTGGGGCGGAGGGAGGACATTGTCCTCTCTCTCACGCGGCCCACCTCCTCCTTCGCGAGCATGACTGCTTCGCAGAAGGAGGCGACCGCTTCCCACTCCGTCTCGCCCCGCAGCATGGCCGCGACCAATGCCGGGCGCGAGAGGTCTCTGCCTATCGCCGCCGTGAGGACACGTCGGTACTCTGCCCAAGCGGGGCAGTCTTGCACTGTATGCTCTACTGTGTCCTCCGGGCGATCTTCGCAGTGGTGACACCCAGGCGTTTCCTCCTTTCTCCTCAGACACAGGTACCTCCCGAAACTTCCGTGTCCGGTGAGGACCTGCGTCATGCGGTAGGTCAGGACGCCGTGACTCCTATCCAGCCACTCCTCAAAGAGGGGTCTTACCGCCGCGATTGCGGCGTGCCCGGCCGTCGGTTGCGATAATCGTCCCCTTCATACTGCCCTGAGATCGCGCCGGACCTCTTCCCGCCGCGCCTCGACTTCTCGAGTTTAGTAATCTATGGACTAAAATAGAGCTTTTTTAAAAACATAACTACCTACGTACGGTCAGCCAAGAAAGTGGTGTACCAGTTTTGATTTAGTTTCCCGGTCATCGAAAATTACAACAAGGTTCGTTATAAAAAGATATTACTGAAAGAGACAACATTATCATGACGTAAACCTATGTATTTAGTATTCATACGTCATATGTCACATATAAGTACATGACATTTTAACCTTTAGTATAAATGAAAAGGACATTAGTTTCTACAAAGCAATTGAAATGTTTCCAAACAAAAGTAATAAAAACTATTTAAATAGACAACCGAATTCCATTTGAAAAAGAAAACTGACAATTGACATTTTGTCAAATATATGCAAAAAATCGATATATTTTCCGTGTTATTTTTCAATCAACTGCATATAAAATCATCTCAATAAGCCTGCCAACTTGACCATTGCCGAAAGAGCACAAATAATTGCCCAATTTAATGAGGGAAGCAGTATCAGTGCGATATCCCGGAATTTGAATATATCGAGGCGTTCTGTCCGCTTTTGGATTCGTCGTGAAGGAGAGGAGGGAAGTTTGTTGGATCACAGAAGAAGTGGTCGCCGGCCTGCACTCTCCAATAACGATAGAGAATTCATGAGACGGGAATATGAAATCAATGGTTTTAAGCCCACAAAACATTTTGCGGAGATGTTCGATGTGAGTGCCCAAACAATAAGGAATCATCTACATTACATGGGGTTGCACCACAGGCATTACGCCAAGAAAATATATTTGACGGATGCTCACAGACTTGCTCGTCTGAACTTCGCCAGAGAGCACTTAGAGTTTGATTGGTCTAATACAGTGTTTTGTGATGAAAAAACGTTTAAATCCAGTCAGCATGGACGTCTTCACCTTTGGCGATATAATTCAACACGGTATAAAGATGATCATGTAATTCCAAATAGAGAGTCAGGTCGAATTTCCGTAAATATTTGGGGCTGGATGAGTGCGGATGGTGTAGGAGAATTGTGTTCTCTACCTCCTCGAGCGACGGCTGTAAATTATATCGACGTGCTTCAGAATGCAATGCTACCGACAGTCCGTAATGTTTACCCGGAGAACGAAGTGCCACAATTTGATTTTGTTCCAGATAATTGTTCAATTCATAATGCGAGGATCGTAAGAGCCTGGTTTCGTTCACACACTGACGTAAGGGTAATTCAGTGGCCCTCAAAATCGCCGGACCTCAACCCGATAGAAAATCTTTGGGGCCTTATGGTCCAACGATGGTCGCATCAAAATGAAAGAACCAAACAAGCTCTTATTAGTCACTGTAATTATATTTGGGAGGAAATGCGGGGAACCGATATTTGCTCACGGCTTGTTGGTTCAATGAGGTCTCGTCTTTTAGAGGTTATAGAGGCCAACGGCGGTTACACCCGTTTCTATTTTTTAAAAATTTTCAATATCTTCTAAATATTACTATATATGCTATGTTTTTGTTTGTTATAAGTATTTTAAAAATTAATTGTAAAAATTTAATAAAAGGATAAATCTATTTTTAGCTTGTTTTTTATTGATATTGTAATTACAAGTTTACAGAAATTGTAGGTTTGTGGATTCGCCTTGTGCCTTTACAATTTTATGTAACTTGTTGATTACAATTCTGAATTTGTAGATACAATTTTGCCATCAAAATCTACAGCCCCCCGCCGTTGATTTTACGACGTCATTGGTTCCATCAAGTTCAAACTAAGAACAGCTGTCACGTTACAAACAGTAATAGTCGTTATCAATACAACCTTAGGGTGGTACACCACTTTCTTGGCCGACTGTACAACTATGTGTCGTTTGATTTGTACTTAATTGTTTTTAAAATATTTATTTTATTTATAAAATGTTTTGTTGGTTTCATATCGTTTTTATTTACTTTATTTCCAAACCTTTATAATTTTATCGATATATTTATCGTTAACTCTTCGATTTAGTCAAACACTGTCGTGTCCGCCCCCGTGTCCCGACAACACACAACACTCAATGAATTGTTTTAGTGTGAGTACATTATACGGAAAAAGTAAACTGTGGTTTAAAGAATAAGGTTTACATTTAAATGACTGAGTCATCGATGGCGCGTGTGTGCACTTGTTCGTAGTATTGTTTTGACAGAACTGTGAGTGCAATATTAGTGTTATGGAGGGGCAATTGTGTGTCCCTTCGTCCAGCATACTCACCATGGAATCCTGATATTTCATGAATGTCAAAAAACTGTTCTGAAATAGTGCTAAATAGTGCCCAAAGGAAAAAAATAGTGCTCTTGTACTTGCGAAGTTATAGCCATAGTTCGATGAGTATGCTGGACGAAGGTTTCGCCCAGCATACTCACCTCCGTCCGGAGAATCTGTATACGCTTCAAACATAATTCATACTTCAAAAAATAGTTCCCAAATAGTGCCAAACGGTGCCCAAAAAGAAAAAACAGTGCTCGAATAACTTCGGAGTTATAGGCTTCGTTCAGTGAGTATGCTGGGCGTAGGTTCTACGCCCAGCATACTCACCTCAGTGCGCGAATATCGAACGAGCTATAGGTACAATTTACGTCTCAAAAAATTGTGCTTGAAATAGTGCCCAATATCAGTCCAATTTTTGCTTGACTTTTGACCTAGAAAACCATTAAATTTGATTGTAAACTTCTACATACATTACATTGAGTACAGTCGAATACAATATTATTAACTTTCTTTCTAACAATTTTTGTCTTGTGTAAATTATTAATTGTCTATGTAAGGGAGTATTTACTTTAGAATCGCAATATTATTAATTACACATTATTTTAATAATACTTTATAATAATATGATTAAGCCTTCGCGCGTCGCATGGGACCCCGGTAGCTAGGAACAATGATTTTATATATTTTGTCTAGATCACGGCGCTTGAAGGATTAAGATATCAAATGAAGTAAATCATGCATGAAAAATAAAGTTGCTGTTATTAATGCTTACATTACAACTGACAAAATTATTCAAAATAATCATTTTCCGGATCAAGGACGGTACCACAACGTTTACGGAATTGACCTGTATTCCTCATGTGATAAAGTTCAATATAGTGTGGCAGTAATGGATGCACGTACGGTCAATAGGTATGGGGCTTACGACGCGCGGCGCCCGCGACGCAAATGAATATGTTTATGTTTAAATACTAGATGGCGCTGCCCTAACATCTTACGATTATTAGACAAGACTGATCTGTATTTTGAAGGTGATAAGGGTCCATTTTGTGTCACAAAGCGACGCGCGGCGCCCGCGACGCAAATGAATATGTTTATGTTTAAATACTAGATGGCGCTGCCCTAACATCTTACGATTATTAGACAAGACTGATCTGTATTTTGAAGGTGATAAGGGTCCATTTTGTGTCACAAAGCAATCGAAACGAACAAGCGCTTCTCAGTTTCTTTGTTTGTTTACTTCGTCGCACATCATTATAATAACGCCGGCTTTTGAGTTTGACTACATAGTGGGTTGCAAAACCAAACAATGTGTTGGTGATGTCATTATTTACCTATATAAAATTGTGTATCTAGTACGTAATCAATATAGGAGCTGCACCCAAATCAGTAAGTATATTTCAATTTATAATAGTGGCATTTAACTAAATTGATTTTACACTCATTCATTAATTGCACTGTAAAACTAGGTAGCAAGCGAGTTGTTTTTTACAAAAACACGTTCATTTTTTCGTTGAATATGACACTGTACACTTAAAATTAAGGACATGCTTAAGAAGTTTTAAAAATGGGTACCTACTTAGTTACTTTTTTAAAGGTTTGATGTAGGTAGGTACACACATAATAACGTAATGTAACTTGTTTGTTTATCTAATTGGATCTCAAATACATTTTCTATGGGAGTTGTGACTTCGGGAAATCGTCTTCAGCCTCGTGTTTTGCCCCTTCGCTATTTATAATAGAAATCACGCTAAAATAATGGAAAACACGTAAGTGCTTAAGTACCTTTAGAGGAAGGCTGGAGCCTGTCATACCTATATTAAATTATTTAAATACGTGTTATTTTCAGATTATCTTGAAGACACAATGTTTACCACGTTAGAAGACAACTTTTTCTGACTCGTACTGCGTGAGCGGTGGGGCCCGTTATGTTTTTTACATCTATAGTTGGTATTTTCAGGTAATATAGGTAGTATAAGTACACAAGTGTTCATAATGTTATTGATGTTGATTTATATGTTAGTTAGTTGTTATTTCATATTATGTTAATATTGAAAACAAATGGCATAATAATTTGTGATAATTCTTGTGAATCTAACGACATGGATCAGCAAGGAAAACGAGGGCCTAAACCAAAGGTTTCATTAGAAACGCAAAAATTAGTAATTTCAGAATTCAAAGATGACTTTTTTTAAAATATTCCTTCCGCAAATGACTCAATTTATAAACAAATTCAAACACGGTTAAATTACAAAATGAGTATTAAATCAATCATATTAAGCATAAAACGAAATTACGAATACTTTTTTGGTGTTGATAAAAAAGAAATAATTCGTAATAATGATTCTAATTTGATAAATCAAAAGTCTACATCGTCATCAAACGAAAGCATTAATAGTGTTTCGGAGAACACCAGTACGCATACATTTTATATGGATACAATAACTTGGGATAGTATTAAGCCTCAAAGGTATTTTTATCACCGAAATAGCAAAATCGCCCCTGGTAGTCTGTATAATGTCAGACGTAAATTAAAACCAAACCAATGGACTAATGTAATTCAAATGCATCTATGGAAAGAAATAAGATCTTTATGCACTTGGTGTTTTAAAAATAATATTGTGAAAGACAATTACGAAATCAAATGCACAGGATATTGTAATCAATGTCACGCAAAAATAATTATAACAACTAACTTAGAAACGGAAAATTTAATTAAACTAGAATGTTGCATAATTAATGAAAATAAAAAGTACTCTCATAACACCAGTAAAAAAAACCGATTACGGTATTACCAAATAAGGGAATTAGGTGAAAAATTACAACACGAAGCAGCAGCTTCTATAAGATATAAATTAGCCTCAACTTTAATGAAGAAAAATGACAAGGAACCTCCAGTATTGCCAAAATTACAAACACTACATCGAATTAAACATGAAAATAAAAAAGTTGATGTTTTCCATCCCAACCCAATATTGTCACTTACTTGTATGTGTGTTTCACCACCTTTTGATAAATGTGTTAGATATGTTTCTGCTTTTCCATTTTATACATTTTACTGGACGGACGATCAAAAGAATTCTTATAAAAAATGCCAAAAAGAGTTTAATTATATTAGAGTTTCTATAGACGCAACAGGTTCTATATTTAATAAAAATCTTCGGCCTGTCGTCAATGAACACACACAACTATCTCAAGAGTCGCAAAGTCCTATATTTTTGTATGTTATGATGACAGATACAACCGTTAAAAGTAGCGTGCCAATTTCACAGTGTATATCAGAAAGTCACTCTTTAGATACTATTGCTAGCTGGTTACAATCTTGGTTGGCTAATGGAAAACCTCCAAATGAAGTAGTAACTGATGATTCCGCAGCTTTAGTAGGTGCGGTGGTAAAAGTATTTTGTGGTTATAAATCCACCTCTGACTACTTAAATACATGTTTTAATATTTTAGAAAATAGAACCAAAAAAATTCCAACCTGTTATGTTCGCCTTGATACTTCGCATTTCATAAAAACATTGTACAATCAAAGTATTTTCAAAAATATAGACACTAGAGTAACAAAATTTTTTGTTGATTGTATGATTCTGATTAAAAAATGTGTTTCATACGGAGAGGTAAAGAAAATTATAGAAAATGTTTATATTATAGCAAATAATAAACACCGCGGCAGTAGAAATGGAAATTTAACACGGTGTGAAACGGCGATTTTAGAATTAAAAAACCGGATCAAAACTAATTTGCAGGAATGTGAAATACAAAATGTAGATTCGGAAAATCACGTTCCAATTAAACATTCTTTATGGGAGGGATTAGATAAAGAAGAAAACCCGCTTCTGAAAATGTATAAAGATCTTGAGGAGAAAGAAGATTTAATTAAACAATTGTGTGATCAAGAAACTGAAATCGAAAATATTTATTACTTGCCGGAAATAAAGGACACTTTGATTAGGATTCTTAAAAAACTTCCACTATGGGGAAATATAATGATGACTTATTTTAACAGTAATTATTGTACTCCAACCAGTTCAAATGTAGAAAGTTATATGAAAGACGTAAAAAAGTTATTTTTTAAAACAAATTCAAATAAGTACCGCGTAGATGAGTTTATTATTAAACACGAGCCTTTGATAACCGGTTCCATACGCTTAGCCAAAAGTGACTTGATTGATGTTCAAGAAGGAACTGAAAATATTGTCGATGAAAAAAATGAAATAAGTGACCATAACACACCACAAATAAATACTCTCGTCAATGATGAATCATTTTATGAAAACTCAATTTTTAGGAGCGAACCAAATTATATTGAAGACTGGCGGGGACTGGTGTCTAAACAGAAGAAAAATAAAAAACGAATCAATCGTCGTACAAAATTACATATTTTACAAAACGGCAGTGTTTCTACTTCAGGAACATACAGATTCACGTTTATTAATACGTGTGCTTTTGATTCCGTGGTCCAAAGTTTTTCAATTGCATATTTAGATAGACCTAATATTAGAAAATATATCTTCTTCTTCTTCTTCTTCTTCTTCCTGCCCTTATCCCATTCTATTTGGGGTCGGCGCAACACGTTTTCTTCTTCCATTCTCCCCTATCAGACGTCACAGTATCATTTACTCCTTTTTCTTTCATATCATTCCTTAGACAATCCATCCATCTTTTCTTTGGCCTTCCTCGTCCTCTCCATCCATCAACATTCATACTCATCACTTTCTTAGTCACATGGGTGTCATCCCTCCTCATCACATGTCCATACCAAGATAGACGATTCCCTTTCATTTTTTCTGTAACAGGCGCCACTTTCAAACTTCCCCTTATAAACTCATTCCTTACTTTATCCATTCTTGTCACTCCACACATCCATCTCAACATCCTCATCTCCGCTACATGCAATCGTTTCTCATCCATCTTTTTCACAGCCCAGCATTCCGATCCATACAATACGACAGGTCTAATCACGGATTTGTATATTTTCCCCTTTAACTTGAGGGGCATCCGTGGGTCGCAAGTTGTTCCGGTGACCTATAGAAAATATATCAATGATAAAAAAAACGATCTTTCACAACTGACCAGAAGTTTGATCACGTATGACAATCTAAAGAAAATCACTAAGAAGGCTAGAAAACCAAAAGATATTTACACTACTCGTTCTAAGGTATTGGCTAAAATATATGATACTGTGGAATCCGATTTTAGTAGTTGCAAAAATTGTGAGTGTAATGTAACTTTTATAATAGATAACATACAAAGTTATGGTTTTTATAGTGCTAATAGATACTTAAATTGTACAAACCAGAACTGTGAAATCAATAAAGGTTCTGGCACAAAATGTAGTTGGATTCCAATAAATGTAAACATATTGACGACTCAAGGTATTGGAGCCCTTAATGAAGCTCTATTAGTAAATGATACTGAAAGGAAATGTAAATACCAATTATGTAACGGTAAAAACGCATACAAATATGAAGTACTAGACTTCGTATTTATTGAAATTAATACTTCAATTGAAATAGAAATTGATGAAATTCCTAAAGAGATCATAATAAACGGTGACACCTTTAAAATTCTGTCGGTAATAGATTTTACAAATGGTGAATCAGGACGCATGGGGCATTACAAGTCAAAGTGCTATCGATTGCTAAAGAGAACTTGGAACTGCTATGATGACCTTAGTAAAAAAGTTTGTAGTAATTCCCAATATACTGTACCACACTGCATTATTTATACGCGAATGTAAGATGAAGATCGGTCCTAACTTGTTAGTTCCTATTTTGTTATTGTTTGTTTGTTTTTTTTTTGTTCTTGTAAAAGTTATTTTATTAATAACTTACAGAAATGTGATTATAAACTGTGATTGTTAATTTGTAATTACTATAGGGTATTTAATATTAATAAAAAAAACGTGATTATAAACTGTGATTGCTCAATTTATACTTATTTGTAAGATAATTTTATTGTGATTAAAACGTTGTAGCAGTAAAACAAAGTACAAGTACCTACGTGTTATATTTTAGAAAGTTTTACCAATATTTGGCTAAACATTTTTTTATATGTATATTATATACAATATTAAAACTACAATTTTTTCTATTTACATTGATTATATTATGAATGTTAACAAAAGCTGTGAACTAGTTAACTAGAATTCTGATTACTTTGGCCCTTTAAATAGTAATAAATAACGTAAGTAATTAAAAATGTTTTTTATTGCTAAACCTTTCATTGATGAAACTATTGGAAAGAGTTTTAAAAATTTGTATAACTATGTCACAGTACTAGTTTTGACTGGTTATAAGTTTTGCCTGCAACATATATACAAAAAGAAACTGTATAATTTCCTTTTTACAATTTTTCAAGATATTAATTTTATTGGCTGCAAATGACTGTTTTTATTCAGACAAACACACAATGCAATGAAGTAATAGACTTCATTTACGCTTAAAGTTTCATTCATTTATTATTATTTATAAAATATATAATAATGCATTTAATCGAAAGTTTTTGACATGTGAGAAAATACCATAATTATTTCCAATAACATGAAGTCTACAATTAGAAAGTTTAATATTTTTGTCCAAAAACATGTGTCGACGACTGTACCCCATTTTACGTTAGTATGTAGAAGTTTACATTAAAATTTAATGGTTTTCTAAGTCAAAAGTCAAGCAAAAATTGGACTGATATTGGGCACTATTTCAAGCACAATTTTTTGAGACGTAAATTGTACCTATAGCTCGTTCGATATTCGCGCACTGAGGTGAGTATGCTGGGCGTAGAACCTACGCCCAGCATACTCACTGAACGAAGCCTATAACTCCGAAGTTATTCGAGCACTGTTTTTTCTTTTTGGGCACCGTTTGGCACTATTTGGGAACTATTTTTTGAAGTATGAATTATGTTTGAAGCGTATACAGATTCTCCGGACGGAGGTGAGTATGCTGGGCGAAACCTTCGTCCAGCATACTCATCGAACTATGGCTATAACTTCGCAAGTACAAGAGCACTATTTTTTTCCTTTGGGCACTATTTAGCACTATTTCAGAACAGTTTTTTGACATTCATGAAATATCAGGATTCCATGGTGAGTATGCTGGACGAAGGGACACGCAATTGTGGCTTCACCGGTTTGCCATGCCACAAATCACCTTCTTTATTATATCTATCGTGGTAACAATATACTATTAGTGGTGGTTCCACGGAACTTAAACTCGGACATCATTCCATATCGAAACCTCTTACCATGGGCTGTCCTCAAGGTTCGGTAATCGGTCCTTATTTATGGAATCTAGGCTTTGATGATTTCCTAGCGATTTCACTTCAATTAAAAGGAAGCAAGAAAGAAGAAGAAGAATGTATTTAATATGATTTACAAGTTATTGATAATAAACATAAATGTTTACATACACATTATTATGATTAGGAAAGTGTTACGGATCTGTATTGGTGTATTAGGTACCTACCAACCTTTGTAAAGACCTAAATTGTATCAAAACTTATGGCCAATAAATTGATTTGATTTGGCCAAAAACTTGACTTTGACAAACCTCGGCAAGAGTTGCTTAACTATGGGTACAGGGTACCCTTCCATAGAGTAGGTCTGGACGTCTTGCTCATTCATCCGAAAAAATCTGGGTATCGGAGACACACAAAAAAAAAGGGTTCCGACAAATGAGAAACTCCTCTTTTTTTCGAAATCTGTTACAAACCGTGCTCCACACATAGAATTTCTTCTGTACTGTTGTATGAACAGTGCCGTGACGTGCATCAAGTTTCACAGACTGACTGCGCCACAGTGCGCGCTCCTCACGCATGCGCTCGCTATGTCCGCAGTGAGCGAGGCGGAGCGGCAGCAGCTGGCGCGGCTGGTGCGCGGCCACCCGGTGCTGTACGACCCGCGCTACCCGCACTTCAGGGACAAGGCGCAGACGCACTACGCTTGGCAGGACATCAGCAAGCGCATGCTGCGGACAGGTCGGTTGAGCTCACTGTTCTTTAAGCTAAACACTTTCTTGTTCATAAACATAAAAAAGGTCAAATAAAATTACCTTGACACTTTGCAGATGATTTGACAGGTACTTACCATGAATTACGGTCTTATTAATATTCACAGGGTTCAACTTGCCCGCTATCAGCTCCTCTCGACGGATATATACATACATCCATCGAATTACAAGTAGCTAACCCTGTCTGTAACTCCTAAAAATTAGTGGAGTGGGTTTACAAGATTAAGTTAATAATTAAGTATTGTTATGTAGGTATGTTTGCTTAAGTTAATGTCTACTTTTTTTATTTTATTAACAGAATCAGAATGTATCTCGATATGGAAGTTACTAAAAGTGAGGTACAAGGGAGCTGTGCGGAGGAGCAAACTAAGGATGGATCAAGGGTTTATAATAAAACCATCAAAATATGAGGACTTTATGTCGTTTATGAAACCCTTTTTAAATAAAACTAAAGCCACCGCAGCGAAGCCCGCCAGGTCGAAGAAGATCACCTGTGATGTGCCGCCACAACGAAACAATTTCGTGGAGTTTTTTCGAAATTTAGGTGAAACTGTGAAGGACTTTCCATTGGACGTAAAAAACCATGTGAAAAATGAAGTTTTCAAAGTAGTCAGTGATGCAAGGGAATTTGTTTTAAGCAATACTTCAGTGGAACAATTATTTGTGGTACAAGATTTAAAATCAGAACCATTAGAGGTCAGTGGGTCGTCTTAGGGGCGGAGTGAGTCTTATTAAACGTTAATAAAGTGTTGTTTGTACCTATACATATATATTGTTATTGCCTCGTCGCTCGCTTGGGCGCAGCAGATCAGTAATCCACCTCCATTTCATCATAAAGGTATGATTCACGAAAACCTGTCGCTCCAGGCTTTGGTTTAGCCGTGCCTATCGCCGTCGCGAGGACACGGCGGTGCTCTGCCCAAGCGGGGCAATCCTGCACCGTATGCTCCACCGTGTCCTCCGGGCGATCCTCTCAGTAGTGACACCTAGGCGTTTCCTCCTTCCCCATCCTACACAGGTACCGAAACTTCCGTGTGCGGTAAAGACCTGCGTCAGGCGATAGGTCAGGGCGCCGATGAGTAAGCTCCCTTAGGGTTGTGGGCATGCCCATCGTGCCTACGACAGTGGTTCCGCGCTTGAATTAAATCGTAGCACTTCATGGAAATAGGTCATGTGATTTACACAATGCTAACCAATGATATTATAAGTAAAAAAGGTGTAGATACGTTATACGCGCTCAAAAACAGACGCGCTCAAATGTGGTTGATTCACAAACCTTGACCTCAGTCAGACGTTGCCAGCGACAACGGATGCACTTCACGTACTACAGAGTGAGTCAAAAGTAAAAGTGACTCAAAACCACCGAAAATGCCGTCGTGTGTGATGAGATATTGTACAAATTATACAAGCAAGACTTCTAGAAGTCAAAGAATCACTTATCATTCGTAAATATATTATTTATCTTAATATTTTCACAAATAAAACATTACGTTTCTATAATATGGCGTCGTAAAAGAAAGAGTGCGAGTGAGAGTGCGAGTGAGATAAAAGAGAGAGCGTCACCATCTAGCTGTCACTTTTTTTCATATTGGTTTTATCAAGCTATCCTTTTTACTTGTAGTGAAATGTAATGTGTGTGAATAAAAAGTGCGTATGTGTGCTGCCTCTCTGCGCGGTACGCTTTTTTCTGTTGTTTTGTACGTGTGTAACATATCTATGACTTATAATATCATTGATGCTAACACAAAATATTCACGGAGATTATATCAGGCCGAAAAACATAAAACGTAGGTATAGTCAACGTGAGAAGAAAATAAAAAGTCAAAAACTAAGCCGTTAGGGCGGGCTCCGGATAAAGCCGGACACGGTCAGGCTTTTTATTTGCGTGTCCGGCCAAATTAGACCGTGTCCGGCCTGTCCGGCTTCTTGATCTTTGGCTTGTTTTAGTTACCTACCGAGAATTGCTTTCATTTAAAACATTGGTGGTGTTATACCTACCTACTAGGACTAAAAAATGAAAGGGGTCCAGTTTTAACTGACTGGTCTGTCCGTTTCAGTTTTAAGACCTGGCAACCCTAACCAAACGTGTGCGTTTGCTATGATGCGATCCTATTCGTATATTCAATGGCCGACGAATGGTGAGGTGAGTGATTGTAAATGTAGCTCAGCTCTGCAAGTAGCGCCGCTCCCCCGCGCGCCGCCCTCCGCCGCGAAACGGTGCTACGGGAGCGAGCGAGACACAGCACGCGCGCCGCCACGCGTGGCCGCGCGGCTCCCCGCGGCTCCGCAACTAGTTCATTGTGCGCCTGTGTTCCGAACTGTCGAGTGTGTTCATACAACAAATCCTCTGACGAAGTGAATACTTTGTGTCCCGAGCCGTGCAGCGGCAACCCCTGCATTCGTTGGCGAGTGCTAATGCTCGTGTGCCACGTGACCAGCCTGCATTTCCAAAAAGGTTAGTTTAGATAGGTAAATATTTAGAAACAAAAAGAAAGACGAAACAACCTACAATAGGTAGGTAGTAGGTTTTCTATTTGTGTTCGAGGGAGGTGTCAGGTGATAGAAGCCGAGAACAACGCAAGGCCCGAGGCCCGAGCATACTTCGCTAGCTCCTCAAAGTGTAGCCTATCAACTATCTAATAACTATAATTATGAATCGTCCAGTTGAAGTAGCGTTTAGCAATTAAAGGTTGTTTCGCAATACTCGTTAATTCCTGTTTTATGTGTGGTTCAACAATAAAACTCACTTGTAAAAGTAGAAATATAATTGTGAAAATCTTACACGAGTACAATGTCTGCAGACCGCCATGTTGGAATGCCAATGCCGTATGCTAGGGTTGTACCACAACCACTAGTGTTGCCCCTTAGCTATGTACATAATATGACACGTTCTCTTTTACAGAATTAAGAATCATTACAGAAACAATTAAATGTTTAATAGTAATTATCCAAGAACTTGCTTAATTAATAATTAAGAATCATTACAGAAACAATTAAATGTTTAATAGTAATTATCCAAGAACTTGAGAATTAATAATCTTACAGAATTAAGAATCATTACAGAAACAATTAAGTGTTTAATAGTAATTATCCAAGAACTTGCTTAACTAAATTAAACAATTAAAACTAAATTAAATATAAACATACATTTCAATTAAACATAATATAAATCAAAATTCGGATAGAATCACAAATGCCAGCCTACAATTTAACACAATCTAGGTTACATAATCTTTTAAATAGCTAGGCTTTCTTAAGTCTCGCTTTGGTCTAGTAAACAAGTTATTACAATCATCTTTTCCCAACAAATTAGTTGGCGGGGTAGGTGAGATGTCTTTTTCAATATTAGCTTGGGAGTTTGTTTCATTTGTATGAGAAGGATTGGTTACATTTGTATCTGAAATAGGGGGTGAATTGGGTGTCAAGTTGAAATGAGTTGGCACTGATGGTAAATCATGTGTGTCCGGACTGTCAGAGCTATTCAGTTGAGTTTGGCTATTGTTAACAGACTCATTTGTTGACTCTTGTTCTGCATGACATGGGCGTATATGTATTAGATCCCTTCTATAAACAGAATCATTAATATTAACCAGATATGACCTGTCAGACAAAATGTCTTCTATGTACCCTGGGGACCAATATTTGTTGACGGATGGATGAAGTTGGACTATTACAGGTTGCCCAATTTCAAGTTTAGTTGCTTTGGTTTTTGATTTTCTGTCATAATAATATTTGTCCACTTCTCTTTTTTTTGTTATGTTCTGAGATACATCAGGAATTACCTGAGGTTTCAAAAGGTTTTGTAATATGGGTAAGGACCCGCGTGTTCTTCTTGAAAAAAGTCTTTGTACCGGACTAGAATTTATTTTATTAGGAGTGTTCCTATGGTTTAATAAACTGAGCCAAAAGTCCTCCATAGAATCTACTGATTTTAATAATAACTTTTTTGCTATTTTTACAGTAGCCTCTGCTTTACCGTTGCCCTGCTGATGATTTGGTGATGATGTAACATGTGTAAAATTCCAGTTCTGAGAAAATTTTGAGAAATCATGATTCACAAAGTTGGTTCCTCCATCAGTACATACCACCTCAGGAATACCATGACGGGCAAAATTCTTTTTGCAATTGTCTATGACTGAGTTTGCAGATAAATCCCTTAGTTTGTCTATTTCAAAGAAGTCAGAGTAGTGATCAACTGTTATTAAATATTTGCATTGCTTACCATTTTTTGTAATAAAGAATACATCCATTGATATTCTTTGAAAAGGGTATTCCGGAATCTGATGGCTTTGCATTGAAAATTTTTGTTGATTAGGTAAATATTTTGTACACACAGAACAGGATTTGACCACATGTTTAATATCTGTTGATATTGAAGGCCAGAATATTGAGTCTCTAGCAAGTTTCAGAGTATTCTCTATACCACTATGAGCCTTGTGCAAGTTAATCAGAACTTGCTTTCTTAAGCTTTGAGGTATTATTATTGTCTGATTTTTCAGTATTAGTCCTCTATGGGTTGTTAGTTCATCCTTAAAGCTATAGTATTGTTTGAGAGAATCTGGTATGTCGCTAATGTATTTAGGCCAGCCTTTATTAATATATTCTGAAAGTAATGTAAATTCACTGTCTTTGCTTGTGGCTTCTGCTACCTTCATTAGACTCTTATCAGAAAGAGATATGTTGTGAAGAGGGTTTATTTGTTCAATAATCTTAAATATTTTCTTTTCAGTTGACTTTTCTATGTCATTGCAACCAACATATAATCTTGACAAAGTATCTGCCAAAACATTGTCCTTTCCTGTAATGAATTCTAGTTCTATTTGATACCTCTGCAGAACTAGGAGCATGGATTGTAAGCGTTTTGGTGCACTCAATAATGGCTTTCTGAAGATGTTTAGGAGTGGCTTGTGATCCGTCCTAATAATAGTTTTAGAATTTCCAACAATGAGTTGATCAAACCTGGTACAAGCGAACACAACAGCCAGTAGTTCCTTTTCAATTTGTGCATATTTCCTTTCAGTCTGTGTCAGGGTGCGAGACGCATAGGCAACTGGTTGATTGTCTTGAAGGACTGCCACGCCCAGGGCTGCACCACTAGAATCACATTCAATTATTAATGGTTGAGTCCTATCATAGTATTTTAAATTTTTTATGTCACTAATCAAGGATTTTATTGCTTCAAACTCTTTTTTGGCATTTTTATCCCATAACCATACAGACTTATCATGTGTTAGTTGCCGTAAATGGGTTGCTGCTGTGCTAAGATTCGGAATAAATCTACTAAGATAGGTGACCATACCAAGAAATCTCTGTAACTCTTTTTTGTCTTTGGGTACAGGCATAGATTTAATGGCTTGCACTTTTTCAGAGTCAGGTTTTAGACCTTCAGTGGTGAATATATGACCATAATAGGTTACAGATGTTTGAAGCAATTTCATTTTATCTTTATTTAACTTGCAGTTGTAGTGTGAAAGTCTTTGAAGTAAACTTTCTAATTTTCTGTTATGGTCAGATATGGCTTCAAACTGTGAGTCTCCAACACCATAAATAAGAATGTCATCAACCAGTATTTCAACTCCAGGGAGATCATGAACTATTTCATACATTCTCATTTGAAAGTAGTCCGAAGCAGAGGCAATACCAAAGGGAAGAACTTTCCAACGATACTTACCAAATGGAGTCCAGAAAGTTGTGAGTTTACTGCTTTCCTCAGATAGTTGTACATGCCAGAACCCTTTTTTTACATCAAAAGTAGAAAATATCTTGGCTTTACCTAACTCCGGTAATACTTCATCTATAGTGGTAAATTGGTAGTTAGGCCTTTTGATAGCTCTATTTAGAGGTATGGGATCGAGACAAATCCTAAAATTCGTATTTTTTTGAACAATTAATATGTTGCTTACCCAATCTGTGTGATTTTCTTCCTTTTGTATTATTCCTTGTTGTTCCAGTCTATGTAGCTCTTCTTTCAAGGGCTCCCGGAGAGCTAGAGGAACTCTTCTAGCTTTTTGAACTATAGGTTTAACTTCAGTGTCAATTTCTAAATTTATTTCACCTGAAAACTTGCCTAGTCCTTGAAAAACTGAGTCATATTTATTGATAATATTTTGAGTGTCAGTGCCAACATTGGAGTTTACAAGTTTTTTACAAATTTTTATAAGACCCATTTGTTTTGATATTTTGCAAGATAATAGGGGTTTGTGGTTTGTCTGAACTACCTGGAAAGTCACGTTGTGTGTTGAATTTTTGTGTTTTAGTTTTATATCAAATTCTCCCTCTATAGTTATTTTATGTCCACCGAAGTCATACAACTTTTTGTTAGATGGCTTTAGTTTCTGATTGACATGGTTGGAGTCGTACATATTTATTAGATTATCCAAACCTACAAGACACTCATCAGCCCCTGTATCTATGAGACATTTAATATTTTGCCATATTTTAAACATTTTATATTTTATAGTGCACTCAGCTCCATTTTCACTGTCGGAGTGGTCTTTCTGAGAGAGTTTGTTTATGACCAGATTGTATTCTTCATCTCCTTCAGACGATCCATCGCTGTTGTGGTCCACTTTTGATTCAATATTCTTAATTTTACTGTTCTGTTTTTTCTTACATGCTTTAGCGTTATGATTTTTTCCTTTGCAAAATTCACATATTTTTCCATAGGCCGGACACTTTCCTTTAATAAACTCATGCATACCATCGCAGAATTTACACTTTCTTTTCTCTTTTGGTTTGTTCTCAATTTTCTTTACTGTTTCTGATGTGCTGGTTAACGTCTGCATTTGTTTGTTTGTTATTTCCGCAGCTCTACAAATATTAACAGCTTCTAGAAGGGTTAATTTTTCTTTTCTGAGAAGTTCCCTTCTGACCTTTACATCTTGAATTCCGAGTACTACTCTGTCTCGTAGCATGTCATCTCTCCATTCTTTATACTCACAATCTTCGATTAGCTTCATCAGGTCAGAATAAAAAGTTTCGAATGCCTCGCCTGCAAGTTGGTTTTTTGAGTTGAAGATATATCTATTGTAGATTACATTTTTCTGAGGAATCATTTTAGTCGATATCATTGCTATGATTTCATCATAATTTCCTTCTAGCTTGTTTAGGTCGAGCCCAAAGTTATTATACTTTTTCAAAGCGTCTTCGCCAATGGCGCTTAGCAGTATACTTATTTTTCTCGACGCTTGTTCGGGTGGCCATAGGTCGATTTGTGACGCCCTGCAGTAATTATTCCATGATGCAATAAACGTTTTGAAGGACTGCTCCGGATCATTGTGCACATTCATAGGAGTAGGCCACGGCACGGTTATATTGCGTGTTTGCTGTTCCTGGAGCGCTTTTATTATATCGCCCTGTTGGCGCACTATTTCGGCGAGTTTTTCCATATCCATTTTGTGGTTCTTTTTTTACACCGCTGCCACCATGTTTTATGTGTGGTTCAACAATAAAACTCACTTGTAAAAGTAGAAATATAATTGTGAAAATCTTACACGAGTACAATGTCTGCAGACCGCCATGTTGGAATGCCAATGCCGTATGCTAGGGTTGTACCACAACCACTAGTGTTGCCCCTTAGCTATGTACATAATATGACAATTCCCTTCGAAAAATCCTCAGTCAATTCTTTAATCTGAGGAACAATCGTTCAGTCGACTTTCCAATAGGTACCTACCTAATCGAAAATAAATTAGGCTTTGGGTACGGCATGGCGGCACCCTAAAAACAATAAAATAAATATATAGGTATATTTGTTACAGTCAAAGTGATTAAACCGATAAGATGCATTTAATAACTAGTTATTACCTTTGTTTGTAAAATTACTAAACTGAATAGGTACTTAATCAAAGTGATTTCACTTTGACAAGTTAAAGTATGTAGGTAATAAACACGGTTCAACGAGCTGACGCGACTTGGGTAAGATCTCAATGATCTTTCAAATTTCATTCAGATCTTACCCAAATTCAAGGTTTACCCAACCGTGAAACCGAAGGAGCTTGGGACACCCAGAAATTGATGGATAGTTCAGTTTTAAAAGTTCAGGTGTAAATACTCGTATTGGAAACAACAAGGAACGTTTTTGTTTATTTTTGTGCTTTAGAATCAAAAGAAAGAAAATATTGTCGACATGGTCACTCCGAGGTTCGGTTCGGTTAGGTTCCTTTAAATCAGCCTTTCCCAAAGTGGGCGATAACGCTACCTTGTTTATTCTCAAAAGTGGACAGTAGACAAAATAAGTTTGGGAACCCCTGCTTTAAATTCTGCAAACATAAATAGAAGCCCCATGAAGTGGGGCTTCGTCGACTCTACTGATTTGATTAGGTGTCAACTGTAGAATTTGTTATATTTTATAATACGCAAATACGCAATAACGCCTGCGTCGCGTCTTCGCAAAGATATTTTTAATGAAACGAAAAATTCAGTTGCGAGCAGGGTTCGATCCTGCGTCTTCTGGATAGGTACTCCAGACGCCTTAACCACTCGGCCATCGCAACCACTGACTACTCACAAAGCTGAATTTCTCGTTCCCTTGTTTTTTGGCCTAGCGGTTAAGGCGTCTGGAGTACCTATCCAGAAGACGCAGGATCGAACCCTGCTCGCAACTGAATACCTATTTCGTTTCATTAAAAATATCTGTGTAGAATTTGTTCAAAATTGTATCATCATTAGGTATTATATAGCCTATAAATGTTCCCACTGCTGGGACACAGGCCTCTTCTCTGTGAGGGAGTGGGCCGTAATCCACCACGCGGGCTCAGTGCGGATTAGTAGGCAGATGTCCCATCTCTTCGAATTTTTCACGTTTTGAGAGCAGTGGTGACTAAACTACACTCGAGAGCAATGAATCCGGGTCACTTAAAGAATGTTAAAATCTCGGAAACTAAAAATTATAGGTTAATGCAATAAATTGTATTTAATAGACAATGTAATACTCCTTAAATGAAAGTAAAAAAAATATGAGTCACCATACATTTTATTAACACAAAATTACATAAAGAAAAAAACTGCTGATCTCTCCTTAAAACAAAAATAGGAAACATGAAATTTTTGAACTTTGTTACGATTTTCTTGAATTTTAATACTTCGTATTGCCTCCTCGTGCTTCCATTACTGCGTTTACGCGGTTTGGCATGCTGTACACCAAGTTCCTTATACGATTTTGGGGAATATTCTCCCATTCCTCTGTGAGAGCAATTTTGAGCTCACGAAGCGTGATTGGGGGAGGGTTTCGTTGTTTTACGCATCTGCCTAGCTCGTCCCAAGCATGCTCGATCGGGTTGATATCCGGGCTGCGCGCTGGCCACTCCATACGAGTAATGTTCATCTCTTAAAGGTAGTCATTCACAATCCTACCTGTATGAGGTCGGGCATTGTCATGCATAAATATAGCATCCTCACCTAAATTGACCATAAATGGACCAACGTGATCATTGAGGATTTCTTCCACATATCTTACGCTAGTTAAAGAGCCGTTTTCTATGATCACCAGCTCTGTGCGACTTTCAGAAGAAATTCCGGCCCACACAAGTACAGAACCACCATCGTAGGCTACTTTTTCTTCGATGCATGCTTGCTTGAATCTTTCCCCTGGTCTTCGATACACTCTGTGTCTTCCATCGTGCTTGTAGAGCATAAATTTTGATTCGTCGGAGAACATAACTTTTGACCAATCTTCAATACTCCAATTTACGTGGCTCTGGGCATATCTTAGTCTTGAAATACGATGCCCACGCTCCAGTTTAGGGCCGTTTGCAGGTCTAAGGGGTTTTAAGTTAGATTCAGCAAGCCGACGTCTTACTGTCCATGCACTTGGGTTACTTCCTCCGAGGCGTCGAAACTGATTGGTGAGTTCAGTTCCTGTGAGAAAGCGATTTCGAAGCATGGTGTTCACCAAGTATCGGTCTTCTCGTGCTGTGGTACACCTGGTTCTGCCCGTTCCTGGTCTGCGTAGGTTAGAACCAGTTTCTTCGTAACGTCGGAGAACTCTTTGTAGTGTTGACAGCGACACACCGACAGTCCTGGCTGTATCCCGCTGACTCCGGCCGGTTTCCAGCATTGTAAGTATTCTGGTGCATTCTTCAGGCGTAAGCGACATAATTTCAGCTTGAATAATGAATATAGAGCACTATCAACATGGTTTATGTACCCACATAAATGACAGATTACAAACAAAAGCAAAACCAAATGCTGTAATTTCGTAGTTCCATCTTCGAAAGTGGCCCTTTTTCAAATTTGATTTTTTTATGATATAACTTTACAATAACTCAGAAGTTTTAATACCTTCATTTAAGGAGTATTACATTGTCTATTAAATACAATTTATTGCATTAACATAGCATTTTTAGTTTCCGAGATTTTTAGGATTCTTTAAGTGACCCGGATTCATTGCTCTCGAGTGTAAATACACAAAGTAATACGCTTGGCTAGGTTCAAACTCACGACCTACAACACGTAAGTCGTGGCCGATATCACTGGGCCACCACTGCTGTTTTTAGGGTTCCGGAACCAAATGGCGAAAAACGGAACCCTTATAGATTCGTCATGTCTGTCTGTCTGTCCGTCCGTATGTCACAGTCACAGCCATTTTTTAACCGACTTCCAAAAGGAGGAGGTTCTCTTCGTTAGGAATTCGGATGTTTATATTTTTTTATGTTTGTTCGGGCATAACTCCGTCGTTTACCAACCGATTTGATTTTTTTTTGTCGGAAAGTGTATATAATAAATAAATTACTTTATTTCCAGTTTTTACAACTTTATGTGACAATAGGTAGAACAATTTATAGTAACCTGTAAGAAAATTGCAAAAAGTACCACTAAGATTAAACCTCTGGCACCCAATGGATGCCAGGGCTCTCTCTTCAATACTTGCCTATAAGTGAAATCACTTAAGAGTTAAAAGTTATCCTGTATATTTATACTTAAAATAATTAATAGATTTAAAAAATCTAAAAATCCACGTTTTTAAATGTCCTAAAAATAAGAAAATAACCCTACGGGGCTGAGAGAGGGGCCACTCAAAATGTGGGGGCGTATATTATTTAAGGGATTATATGGGATATATTTACATGACGTGTATAGATCGTGGGTGTAACTTGCAAATATCGCCCCCACGTTTTGAGTGGCCCCTCTCTCAGCCCCGTAGGGCTATTTTCTTATTTTTAGGACATATAAAAACGTGGATTTTTAGATTTTTTAAATCTATTAATTATTTTATTATTTTTATCTTTGTTCATCGGGTTTGAAGCTACCCTGAAAATTTCGGCCTGCTAGCTTATCGGGAAGTGCCTCAAAGCCTGTCCGCCATCTTGGATGTCTGCCATATTGGATTTAAGTCACATGATTATTTTTTTCTGGAAAGGATATTTCCAAAAAAAAAATTTTTTCAAATCGGTTGGTAAACGACGGAGTTATGCCCGAACTTCTTCCTGCCCTTATCCCATTCTATTTGGGGTCGGCGCAACACGTTTTCTTCTTCTATTCTACTGTGATGTTGGGGGTCCGATGAGATCGGAAAGAAGTACACAACCACCTTGATTGAACTCCATTTAATAAGTCCCACACTAATTTATAAAGTAATGCGCATTTCAGGTAAAGTACATAGTAAGCATAATATTGAATATCACTATAAAGTAGTGCATACAATGGGTTAAGTCTACTTAAGGAGCATACATACTAATTACATACACTTCACTACCCTATCAGACGTCACAGTATCATTTACTCCTTTTTCTTTCATATCATTCCTTAGACAATCCATCCATCTTTTCTTTGGCCTTCCTCGTCCTCTCCATCCATCAACATTCATACTCATCACTTTCTTAGTCACATGGGTGTCATCCCTCCTCATCACATGTCCATACCAAGATAGACGATTCCCTTTCATTTTTTCTGTAACAGGCGCCACTTTCAAACTTCCCCTTTCGGAGTTATGCCCGAACAAACATAAAAAAAAAATACATAAACATCCGAATTGAGAACCTCCTCCTTTTGGAAGTCGGTTAATAAAAAAAATAACTTTGTGTTTGTATGAATGGCAAAGTTATATTTGCGGTTTTTGAAAATGTACTATATCTCAAAAACTGCTAACTGTATCTCATCCAAACCAATTTTCGTTGGAAGTTTTTGTTGAGGTCTACATTATATATATTTTTTAGATTTATCATTCTCTTATTTTAGAAGTTACAGGGGGGGACACACATTGTACCACTTTGGAAGTGTCTCTCGTGCAAACTGTTCAGTTTAGAAAAAAATAATATCAGTAACCTCAATATAATTTTTAAAGACCTATCTATAGATACGCCACACGCATGGGTTTGGTGAAAAAAAAAATGAGTTTCAATTCTAAGTACGGGGTCCCCCAAAATTTGTTTTGTTTTTATTTTTGTGTGAAAATCCCCTTTATTTTGATACCAAACTCGATATGTTTGGGAGTTTTTTTGTAAACGCGCTATGTGGTGCCGCCATTTTGTTTTGCGGTTCACATAATACATCTACCTACCAAGTTTCAACAGGATAGCTTTCATACTTTAGACAAAAAGTGGCTGTGGCATACGGATGGACAGACAGACAGACAGACTTGACGAATCTATAAGGGTTCCGTTTTTGCCATTTGGCTACGGAACCCTAAGCCGCCCGCGGTGCCGCGAGCTGCCTCGCGTCTCCGCTGGCAGCCACGGGCGGCCTCGCGACCTTTTCAAGCGATACTGGTTTTTTAAGTATGTAGATTAAAGTTTAAAATTATTTCACACTGAAAGTACTCGCCACGTCGCTGCCATTCCGGTTCGAGGCCGCCCGCGGTGCCGCGAGCGGCCTCCGGTCGCCGCTAGCGGCCTCGCGACCTTTTAGAATAGAATACTCTTTATTATGTACACTATACAAATTACAGTTACATCTAATGAATAATATCTTTTCAAGCTTTTCAAGCGATACTGGTCTTTTAAGTATGTAGATTAAAGTTTAAAATTATTTCACACTGAAAGTGCTCGCTGCGTCGGTCGCTGCCGGCCGCTGCTATTCAAGTCCGCACTATTCGTAGGTTTTCAAAACTTAAAAAAAAAATTTAACCGCCTTCAAAAACAACCACAAAAAAGGGTAAAATAACCTACAAAATAACTTTTCTTTCGGAAGTCGGTGGCTTTGTTTTTTTTTATTTCGTTGTCTTGTATGCCACCGACTTCCGAAAGAAAAGTTATTTGTAGGTTATTTTACCCTTTTTGTGGTTGTTTTTGAAGGCGGTAAATTTTTTTTAAATTTTTTTTTTTATTTTACTCTTTTAGTTTAAATATTCAAACCAAATTCTTGTCAAATACATCATTTTCTTACATGTGCACTAGAATTTGGTAATCCTTAGCACCGGTATTAACATCGCTCATGTACACAATAAGCTAATAAAATTCCGTATCAAAAACTGCTGAACCGATTTTGATGAAACTTGCAGTGTTCCCTAAAGTGAACTATTCCTCGTACAAGAAAAAAAGAATTTTGAAAATCGGTCCACAATTGACGGAGTAATCGCGTAACAAACACTCAAAAAAGTAAAGATCATCACATCATCCATCAATAAAAATGCTCACAAAATAAAAAGTACTGAACCAAATTGGATGAAATTTTTATGGGACCAAACTGCAAGTATACTGCATCGAACGAAAAAAGAATTACACTAATCGGACCAGAAACCTCGGAGTAATCGGTGTACATACATAAAAAAAAAGAAAAAAACATACCGACCGAATTGAGAACCTCCTCCTTTTTTTGAAGTCGGTTAAAAAATTGAGATAAGCTTTCTCACTCTCCCAGTCAGTCCACCAATTTGAAAACTCCACGACAAGCGATTGTCTATCACAATACCGAGGTACCTAACGTTGGTAGTTTTGGGCAGTGGAGGGTAGAGGCATTGGTCTAATTCTCGATTATACAGGTATTGGCCCTAATAGCAAATGAAGCATCCGGTTGCGAAGATAATTTAATTGAGAAGGGGATGTATTATAATGTGTTTTTTCAACATTTAATGTTAAGGTATTTGCCGACAGCCTTGACACTACATGGTGACAAACAAATATAAAGGACATGGCCAACTTTTGTATGGACGTTTGCATAGTTATTGAATTCAATGTACACCAATGATTTTTAGTGTTTTATATTCGTAAATATTGGTACATTAAATTGCAGTAAATGAAACACATAAAGAACTTGTCATTACAACTTTTAGAGCCGACAGAAGAGAAGCATTATAATAATATTTTACTCTATCACCAGAATATAAATCGCTTCTCTGGCAAAATCCTAGACATGGAAATGTTAATAGATAAATACCGCATGGATATATTATGTTTCTGCGAAACATGGTTAAAACCAGATAGGATGTTGTTTAATGTAAATAATTTTTCAGTAGCCAGTGCGTTCAACAGATCCACTATAGGTGGTGGTACCCTGATACTTTGCAATAGCTGTCTTAGATTTAAGGAACGAAAGGATATCACGCTTGCTCTGTTGATCGCTTATGTGAGGTAGCATGTGCAGAGGTTGAGGGCCATATTATCTTATGTGTCTATAGACCACCAGCAGCCAACTTGTCATTGTTTTAACAATGTGTTGTTAATAACAATGGAGGAGATATTATGTAAACTCTTTAGAGATAATAAAGTAGTATTTGTTTGTGGTGACCTGAATATAGATCTGTTGCATAATTCACCAGAAAAAAGTAAGCTTCTCTCATTATTCAAATCATTTAACTTAACCTGTTTATTTAATGAAGCTACTAGAATAACCGCTACTTCAGCGTCTTGCATAGATAATGTATATACTAATTGTAAAGTGAAACACTCTTATTTAATTAGTGGCGTTAGGTCTGACCATACTGGCCAACTTGTATCTTTTGAGTCAAACAAAAAGATTTTTTTAAATAAAACTATTAAAATAAGACCTCTTCCAAAATATAAATTAAATTCTTTTAATAATAATGTTCATAGTCACCTTTCAAACGCTAGTTTTGATTCACCCCAATATTAACTATGGCATATTATTTTCAACAGTCTGCCAAGAATTCAATAAAATCTGCCCTGTAAAAAAAGTTAAGGTCAATAAAAAGTCTAAGTTCAGTGAATGGGCTACTGCTGGAATAAGGAAAAGCAGAGATGTTTTGTATAATTTATATAATGAAAAATCATTGACTTCAGATCAATCCTTTCACAATTATGTTAGAAACTGTTAGAAAATTTTCAAAAAAGTCTGTGCTCAAGCAAAGTCTAAAATAATTAGCAATAAAATTAGCATTTCAAATAATAAAATTAAAACTGTATGGCAGGTAATGAACAGAGAAACTGGAAAGACACAACAGCGAGATTAGAATGAATTGTCCTTAAAAATAGACGATAAAATCATTTCTGATAAGCTAGAAGTTGCCGAGACACTAGAACACTTCTTTACTGAAATCCCGTTAAACGTTACGAAATCTCTCCCCTCTTCATCTAATTTAGCTGAAGAACTTAAATAAAACATTTTACTAAAGACATACCATCCTTTGAATTTAAATCTATATCTAGATTAGAGAGTATCTTATACGTACGAAAAAACCTAGGAAATTTTAAGATTATGATGATGAGTTAGTGTTAAATGAGTCACAGATCAACTTTAGATAGAACTATATTTTTATTATTTCATACTCTTATCAGCATTAAGTTTTGTTATAAATAACTGCTTATTTCATAATTGTGATTCCGGGACAAAGATTTGCCTTTTTATACATTATCCTAATATTCTTGAATTGTTAACAATATGTTATCCAAAAATCCTGCTGGTGGAGCTTGGATATTGGTTGTTCTTAGTTTCATTAAATAAAAAGCTAAAGCAAGTTTAGGTTGCCTATCATTTGAAAGAGGTAAAAAATTATACAGAACTAAAAACTGAGGTACTGTAAGAGTTTCGGAGATATTTTCGAAATAAAAAAAATAGCTTTTGACTTCATAATATTAATTATGTCTTCTATATGGACAGAACTGAATGCAGAATGTGTCCCATTCATTTGAGGTAATAAATGCCCCTGAACGCTATACAAATGTGTTTCACACACTCTACAGCTGCGAGGAACATAGAAACCATGCTCTTGCAATAATATTCTTTTTTAAGGAGCATCGGGACCAAATGTAACATTCTGTTTCTGCATTGTTGAAACATACAGTGAACAGATGAGATGGAAGCTCGCTTATAATTGGGTAATAATGTGGTATTACTTTCCCTTCGAAGTGGATCACTTTGAACAGGCAGTAATGGTGGTGGCTCTGGTGGGCTAACTACTTGAACGTTAGAGGCTGCCGCATTGTTGTCGGAAGCCAATTATGCACGTTGTCTAAAGCCAATTCCTGCATGATGTCTGAAACCAATTCCTGCACCTTGTCCGAAGCTAATGAACTGCTTGTCTATATACTTGTATCCAACACACAATGTAACAGACATAGTTGTTTCTTGAGGGCTGAAAATAAACCCCAGTTATAATAAACACATATAAAAGCTTGTTTTCAAGTTTTGTGTTTTTTATACAATGAGAAGTATTATGTTACAACATGCCTACTTTAAAGAAGTATAATGTAAAACATGGAAAACACATAACGATATACAGGGTGTAATTAGACACATCACATAGCCGTTAACTACGCATACTGTAGGTACATCTAACTAAGTAGCTTTACGCTAAAATTATCGCTGGGAAGCGACTTTTATTTTTAGGTATCAAAAAAAAAATTAATAATTTTATTGCGCGCAATATACCTAAAGCAAACAGGTTTCGTGTCGTTGTGTGCGTAGGCCACGTAGGCGGGCGGCTTGATGCTCACAACGCGCCTATGCTGGAACGCGCTGTGATAAGAACCTATCGACGTGCGTGCGTATTTTTTTTAGAAAAATCGAAAATTCAGGTAATGTTTGTTTGGAAAAAAGTTTTGTAATAATAGTTAGAATTCGATTTCGTAAAAAAAAGTTAAAAAAATGCAACTTTGACCTTCAATATCTCGAGAATCCTTGGAGTCCCAGGTACGGTCTAAAGGAAAAAAATGATCCAAATAATGGGTAGAATACGTGGCTTTCGGCTTCGTTAAGTGTCTTCTTACACCCTGTATATTATAATCACACAAACATACTATGAAAAATCATTTTTTATAGATGAATACTAGATATTTAAAATAATGAATTAAAAACAAAATGCTTACCACATTAATGGTATTTTGTGATATTAGGACAGCGACCAATGGACACTCCATACTGACGTTATGTTGCCTTATATTTTTCCCACGTTTTTATACACTCACTTTTCTTGTTTGTTTGTCGTTCCGGTTGGACTTTTGCAACTCATTTTTTTTCTGACTGAGTCTCTCATGTTCACCAGTTTCAGTATTCAATGATAAGAAGCATGGTCGACAAATGATCTAGAGGCAGATGATGAAAAAATGCACTATTTAAAATCGCATACCATGAAAAACATAAAAAAAAAACAAAATTTTATATATTTTACTATTCCAACTTCATACCTGGGTTTGAGCATTGGTTAACCAACGCGAAAGTTTTGTTTGATGGTGTGCAGAAAGCGAGGATATGAGATGCGTCTGCAGCCTTTGTATGGCTATTCCGCAGTTGATGCCTCTCATAGTAATCCACAAAACAAATCCAAAACGCAAAGCAAATCAGAATCCAGTATTATAAGCAAGGCAATCGTACGGTAGAAGGTATCAGTCCGTAGGGGGTTAAAAATATCAGAAAATAGCCGCAAAACACAAACACAATAGACGTTGAATCTGCAATCACAGAACGTCTGCACTGATATTAAAATTAAATTGACATTTGACGCAAACAAAACCACACTAGCAAACCATTAAACTCGTTACGTTTAAAAGCTTTTTTGGGTGATTTGGATAAAACGCATTAAAATATCATTACGATACGAGTATTTTATAAAACGTAACAAATACCAATGAATATAGTTTCTACCAATGAATACATGATGAATAAAATGTTCCTAAATATAACGCATTTGTCGATCATATCACAGGTTTTGTATGTACAAGTACTTCACGTGGTTTGGAACATCCATTATTATATTTATCTTTCTCTAAGATCCATTGGGGCCGGGCACGCCGCAATCGCGGCGGTAAGACCCCTCTTTGAGGAGTGGCTGGATAGGCACGGCGTCCTGACCTACCGCGTGACGCAGGTCCTCACCGGACACGGAAGTTTCGGGAGGTACCTGTGTCTAAGGAGAAAGGAGGAAACGCCTGGGTGTCACCACTGCGAAGATCGCCCGGAGGACACAGTAGAGCATACGGTGCAAGACTGCCCCGCTTGGGCAGAGCACCGACGTGTCCTCACGGCGGCGATAGGCGGAGACCTCTCGCGCCCGGCATTGGTCGCGGCCATGCTGCGGGGCGAGACGGAGTGGGAAGCGGTCGCCTCCTTCTGCGAAGCAGTCATGCTCGCGAAGGAGGAGGCGGGCCGCGTGAGAGAGAGTACAGTGTCCTCCCTCCGCCCCACCCGCAGTGGTGGACGCCCACGGCGACGGACGTCGCAAGACGATCTCCGGCCACCGTAGGCGCGGGCATGCGGGCGGCGAGTAAAGGGCAACTCGCTGCCCGACCATGGACCATGCCCGGGTCGACGGCGCGTTGTGTTCCACGCGCGCCTCAAAGAGCGTCAGCATGATGACGGGGCCCCCTCTCTAGAGGGCCAAAGCCTGCCGGCGCGGGTTTTATCTCATTACCGTGACCCTGGAACATAAATGGCTATCGAAGGACACCGTGGATTTTAGTCAGTACAAGTCTGACAGTCCCTCCCGCCCTGCCCGGGGTGGGAGAACTCATTTGATGATTTTACCACGCAAAAAAAAAAAAACAAAAAGATCCATTGGGGCGGAACTTGACAAACGGTACTAAGATTCCATCTTGCATTACTCATTAATTTTTAACCGACTTAAAAAAAAGAAGTAGGTTCTCAGTTCGACTTGTATGTATGTATGTATGTTTGTCCGCGATTATCTCGCGTTTGGCTGAACGGATTTTGTTGCGGTTTTCAGCAAAGTTTTTATTACATTCTCGGGAAGGTTTTAGTATATGTATAACAATAATGGATATCTCGTGAAATTGCCCGCATAGATCCGTTTTTGTTGCTTACTAGGATTGTAGATTTTCAAAGTTGCCGATTATAATTATGAAGATTTTTGTTGAATATCTAAACTAAAATATAAAAAAACTTTTTGAAAAAAAGGGAACCGACTTAAAAACCAAACAAAAAAACTGTAAAATAACTTTTCTTTCGGAAGTTGGTGGCTAAGTTTTTTATTTCATTGGCTATGGCCACCGACTTCCGAAAGAAAAGTTATTTTACAGTTTTTTGTGTTTGGTTTCTTTTTCGGTTCGGTCTAAGTCGGTTCTCTTTTTTTCAAAAAGTTTTTTGAACTTAAATACAAATAACTTTTCTTTCGGAAGTCGGTGGCTTGGTTTTTTATTTCATTGATCATGGCCACCGACTTCCTAAAGAAAAGTTATTTTGAACTTATTTTTGTTTCGTTTTGAAGTCAGTTCCTTTTTTTCAAAAAGTTTTTTATTTTACTCTTTTTAGTTTAGATATTCAACAAAAATCTTTACACTAATCGGCGTCTTTGAAAATCTACAATCCTAGTAAGCAACAAAAACGGAACTATGCGGGCCACTTCACGAGATACCCGTTATTGTTATATACTAAAACCTTCCCCAGAATGTAACAAATACTTTTCTGAGAACTGCATCAAAATCCGTTCAGCCAAACGCGAGATAATCGCGGACAAACATGCAATGGTCACTGAAAATCTAAAATTGAAGTAATCAAAAACGGATCCACGCGGGCAACGTCACAGGATATCCATTAGTATTATGTAATAAAAACCTTTTCAAGACTGTAATGAACACTTTCCTGAAAACCGCATCAAAATAGGTTCTGGCAAACGCGAGATAATCGCGGACAAACATGCAATGGTCGCTGAAAATCTACAATCCAAGTAAGCAAAGACGGATCCACGCGGGCAATATCACGGGATATCCATCAGTGTTATGTACTAAAACTTTCTCCAGAATGTAATGAACACTTTCCTGATAACCGCATTCAAATCGGTTGAGCCAAACGCGAGATAATCGCGGACAAACATACATACAGGTTGAATTGAGAACCTACTTTTTTTTTGAAGTTTGTTAAAAATTCAGAGAGGCTAAAACCTACGCAGTAATTTATTTTTATTTTATAATGGTATTCAGGCCGTGCGCTGCGTTAAGCGGGCGTCCGTCGCGGGCGCCCGCGTCGCGTGCTGTTTCATGTAATCTCATAGATCAGCGCTGCGTGCTGCGGGTCGCCCGTCGCACGCGGACCCGCCCTGCGGGAACGAGTGTCCGCGTGACGGAGCACGCGATCGGAGATGTTTCTAGGAAATCAGTGAGCGCCGTTGCGTTAAATTCTCCTAACAACAATCTAGACGTGACATATACATGATATCGACTGTACACCCGCGCGATCATATTGGACTGGCGGTGCTGCGAGAGGCGGGAGTCCGTCGCGGGCGTCCGCGACGGGTAAAGGAGAATGAGCAGCCGACTATGGCACTTGGTTGCGCTCCTTTTTGACACTTATAGTAGTGAAAATTGGACACAAGTAAGGGTTATTATTGATTTTCTATAAACTCTAATATGATTTATTTTATGATAACACATATTGAGGTCTTATAATAAATGTAAAGATATAATCGATTGTGTTAAGATGTCGTAATTGACTGATGTGTCACAACACTATTCCATGAAATGTCATTTGTCAAAGTCAAACCAGTCAAACTCATGATTTTCGTGTTTGCACAGAATAATTAATAGTACTATACGTACAGAAGGACTACTCCAAAAAAAAATCAAACAAATGTAAAATCTATATACGAGAGAATAAAGTACATTTTAACTGGCAGCCGTACCGCCCACCTACTTTTATAATAGCCTAAACTTCCCGTGCGCAAGCAAAAATGTACTGAATGGTTACGCCCGAGAGTTTATTTTGGTTTATCTGACGCCAACGACATTAAAAGGTTACTATGGGTCAAGCTCAATAGGGTTGCGACTTGCGAGTTTAGGCACAAATAGGTAGGTACCTATGCGTATTTTATGCATTTGCTAAATTACTTTATTACCATAAATACCTATGTTCCTCAAGGAATTTTGTTTTTATCATCAGCCTATATCTTTTTGGTTTCGTCATCGATTACTACATACATTATTGATTGTTAGCACAGAATGATAATAGTAGGTACTATCGAACAATGTAATCTCTGCTCACTTTTAAAACAAAATCGCGTGCGCAGTATCCCACATCTATGAACTGGCCACCTTTTTATGAAATGGATGACCCTTTTTTATGAATAGGATGAATGGTCAAAACAAAGGGCCTAGGAAGTGAAAGTTACAACTCTGCAAGCAGAAATAGTCTTTACGGTGGTAAGTATATACATTGGGCGATAGTACCTACGGCACCTTACGTGAGGAATAATATTTATAATAATATTATCTTTTCTACCTATTATTGTTATATTTTTGAACATTTATCTTACAAAAAAAAAGAATAATATTTAAAAGATTTTTATCGTCTATGGCAAAATAGCCAGTCCTTATTATTTTGCACTCAACCTAGTAACCGACCAATTACTTTCGCATACTGTCACAGGCCCCGCGTTGCGTGTCTTTGTAGGTAGGTAAAAAAGTGGCGCAGCGAATTACGACCGCTGACCTTGAATGCGTAGTGTGGCCATTTTCTGAGTTAGAACTTTTAAACAACAACGCAAACATCTTTCTACTTTCTACCGATCTTAATTCTTAGTACTCAGCTTAAGGTGAGTGAGAGTGTCGTCTTTTTATCTTGGTCGTCTAGTAGGCTCACCCCCCCCCCCCCCCAATTAGTATCTCGCCTCATTTCCAAACTTGTAACCTAATCATAGGTATCATGATCAGTTAAGCCCATACTTCACAAGCAGGGAGATAATTTTGTTGATCATTACTAAATATGTACTATATATTTTTTTTCATAATAATATTGTGTTATTAATTTACCAAAAGCACCTAAAGCAAGAAACTTGTGCGTAACTACACGTAACGTAACAAAAATATTAAGGAGACGGAGCGCGTGCGTAACGGGTGGCGCGTGGCAGCCGTAGTGAATGGGCCACGACATAATGGCCCCGCAACTACTTGCGGTTTTATGCCTACACCGCGGAGTGAGACAGGCCTGGTGTTTGTTTGGTTTTGATTTCTTTATTACCGGCGAACTACTATTTCTTCCTTTTCTCTGCTAGTAAACTTATATTCGTGTCGAGTAGAGTTTTAGGATACCTCCACGTTGATATACATCGAGCAATTGGACTCTTTTTGTAGTGCGCTGTTATAGTGAATTTATACGTCTACGTTGATTTCTACTGGATAATGGCTTTTAAGGTGGTCTTTAGGGAAACTAGTAGATTTTTTAATTGTTTTACGATTTTGTTCTTTGTTTAATCGATCGATTCTGGTTACGTAGCCCTTCACTATACCGGAACAAAAATATAACAGTAATTACTAATAATATTGAAAATAAAAACCCCTCAAATGTTTTAAGTGAATTTATGCTAAAACAAATAAAAAATAATAACATTATTTATAGATTTGCTTAAGTGACCATACGCTTCAAAAAGCGAAACCATGAACGCTCATTCTCCTTTGTCCGCGACGGAGCAAGGCGCGGGTCCCCGCGACGGACGCCCGCTTAACGCAGCTGACGGCCTTACTATGTACGTGTACATGGAATTTTGATGGAATGCAATTTTTGGCCATGTCTTTTTGGTGGCAGAAAATAATTATAGGTAGTTCCCTTATAGGTACATTTTGCCTTACTAGTTAATGTGATTAACTCTGTGTCATTCATAACTTTGATTGAATTGAGTAGGTAGTTATTATGACTAATAATAACTAGTTATTTTGTATAATCACTGAATTTATTTCTTTGACTGTATATAATATTAGACGGGGGTTCCCATACAACACAAATGATTTTTTTGCCCTTTTTTTATTGTTTTTAGCTTTTCACCGGTTAACAAAATGGATGAAGAAAAGTTGATAAACATGGTTCGAGAGCGAAGAGAACTTTACGACTTGAACCATCCGCTGTATGATGTGCGACCGAAGAGAGATCTCGCCTGGAAGCAGATCGCGGAAGTGTTGAATCATTCACGTATGTGTTACACACTAAGTTATATTCTAATCGTCGCACCTCGTAGATGTCCCTTACTGTAAATTAAATTTTTATGTCTGAAAATTCATAGCCTCCCGAAGGAGCGCCAGAGTGCACGATCACCTTTTTAACCGACTTCAAAAAAAGGAGGAGGTTATCAATTCGACTGTATTTTTAACCGACTTCAAAAAAGGAGGAGGTTATCAATTCGACTGTGTTTAATTATTTTTTTATGTTTGTTACCTCATAACTTGCGACTGGGTGAACCGATTTTCATGATTCTTTTTTGTTTGAAAGCTGGTGCTTCCCGTGTGGTCCCATTGTCACCATTTCAATATCTGATGATTGGATCCTCAAGAAATCGAGGGCAACCCTCAAATTTTATATGCTCACACATCGTGTTTCGCAAATATTATGAAGTAATTTAAGTACTTGCGTATCATCTCATGTAGCTGAGCTGATGATGGAAGGTACAACTCCTTAACAGTAAGGAGTAGGCGTCGACTGATTTAGAAAATTATTTTTTTTCATTAAGTATTTCAAAGTACTACAATTTAATAAAGGTCTGGAGTATATCTGATGATGGAGCCGAGAGACAGTCGAGGGAACTCCTCAACGATTATCAGCTTTGAGCTTGATTAATTTGTATTGATAAGAACTTTACACCTAGATGAGTTGTAACTGTTATTAGGGGTCTGGTGACGAAGACGAAGGACAGTTCAGGGAATTCCTCAACGGTTTACAGTAGCTACCTTGTGTTTGGAGTTTTGGACTCAATTAATTTATCATCCCATCTAGGTGTAAAGTTTTCATATTGTTGTAACTGTCATTAGGGTTCTGATGATGAAGACGAAGAAGAGCTCAGGGAACTCCTCAACGGTTTATAGCAGCTATCTTGTATTTGGACTTAATTCATTTATACTAACGACCCATATGGGTTATTGTTCGAATAGAATAGAATAAAATAGGATAGAATAGAATAATATTTATTATAAAACATGAGTAAGCATCAATCATGATGCAGTATACTTGCCATTTGGTCCCATAAAAAACCGGCCAAGTGCGAGTTGGACTCGCCCCTAAAGGGTTCCGTAGTAGCAAGCATAGATTAGGGATATAATTATATTGAGATTAGTAAGTAATATACACAAACAATAAAAATAACTTTGTTTTACATAGTGTTTGTATGAATGGCAAAGTTATATTTGCGGTTTTTGAAAATGTACTATATCTCAATAATTGCTAACTATATCTCTTCCAAACCAATTTTCGTTGGAAGTTTTTGTTAAGGTCTACATTTAGTTTTATCATTCTCTTATTTTAGAAGTTACAGGGGGGGGACACACATTTTACCACCTTGGAAGCGTCTGTCGCGCAAACTGTTCAGTTTAGAGAAAAATGATATTAGTAACCTCAATATCATTTTTAAAGACCTATCCATAGATACCCCACACGTATAAATTTGATGAAAAAAAAAAAATTGAGTTTCATTTCTCATTATGGTACACCCCATAATGAGAAATGAAACTCAAAATTTGTTTATTTTTTATTTTTGTGTAAAAATCTTAATGCGGTTCACATAATACATCTACTTACCAAGTTTCAACGGGATAGCTCTCATACTTTCGAAGAAAAGTGGCTGTGACATATGGACGGACAGACAGACATGACGAATCTATAAGGGTTCCGTTTTTGCCATTTGGCTACGGAACCCTAAAAATGTATGTCTTGGCTGTTTCGTTGCTTTAGAAACTAAATATTCGCATCACCGTTACGTAGCGGTGAAGGTAACATTTTTTAATCACCTGTTCAAATTAAGCAACCCTATAACCTTGACAAGAAAAAGGTTAGCAACCCTACATTTGCATATTCTATAGACTTCGGACTTTCAATGGGGATAGCAACTCAAAGTTATTTGTAGATGACGCTGCGATCGTTTGTCCCATAAGTCAGATTATTGTATACCTAGCTTGTACAAAAAACAAACACGTATTTTGTTATAAAAAATGAGATTATTCTACATATAAACAAATATAAACAAACAAACAGAAATTATTCGTCAATGCAAGTGCAAATACTAAAACCAGAACTAAGGCGCCGCGGTGCATCTACAAGAGGAAAAAAAAGTGATTTAGTTGAGAGGCTAGAATCTTGATTCTACTACATTAAACACACGTTTACTTGTAGTTGGGATTTAAAATTGTAAATTTTAAGTAGGTATGTGCTAGCCTCTACAAACAATATAGTAAGTACTGCTTCTGACATTCTATATTGAGAAAAATGTCATCAAGTTTTGTGTTTGTCTTCTTCATCTAATTTTACATCTATTTTAAAGATTGGAGCAATAAGATAAGAATTTTAACTTCCTAACACCACAACTATCACAAATCTCGGTCCCGGTGATAATTCTTCCACCAGACGAACCATTTCATGATAATTGCGATGCAATACTATACCTCCAATAGAAAAGTAGATATTATTTTCAAAGGTGTATTCGATTGTTTATTTATGGTATAATCATAGAATTTCATTAATAAATTCAACTAACGGCCTGTCCCAGCTACGCAAGGGTAGATATTTGTTTATTATATTATATAGCTTTTCCTTATTGATAATAGGTACAATTTTTGTTCTCACAGCAGTCATAGCAGCTGGCTCAAAATCACCAAGGTTGCGAATTTCAAGATTGATTTTATGACAAAAAAAAATGCAAGCTATAATGATAACTCTTAGTTTATGCTGTTGCAAATTTTGTATATTAATAAACTTTGACAGGGCAGCGCACATAATTCTATATTTTTCTCGTAATATTGCTTTTTAGTAAATATTATACAGAAAATCATCAATTCGGGAACGTTTTTCTAAGTTTGACAAAATGAAGAAAAACAATACCAAGTACGTCATTTAACCTTTGTTTAATAACGTGCGTATATTATGTAACTATATTTTATAAACAATAATGAAAACAGTACAAACAAAATCTTTTACATGCAAAATACGTAAAAAAATTAAAGAAGTTGCAATTTTCGTCGATAAAATTTAAGAAATTTCAAAATATTCAAAGTTCTCATAATCAAATTAACCTTACATAAAAAGAATGAAAGTTCCCTAACGTAACTAAATATCTTTTTCTAAAAAATATCTCAATTTACCCGTATTTTATTAAAATATTTTAGTGTTCCCGGAAAGGATCAACCGTTCCCGGAATGACACAAGTTTTACCGAAATGATGATATTGATATCATAAGGTAAAACTAAGGAAATATTTAAATTATAAAGAACAGTTTAAATAATGTTGTGTGGCAACACAGCCACTTGGCTGTATGCAAGTTGCCGTGTGCCTCTGTCTGTCATGGCGTCGGCTCCTGTGGCTGATCTATAAAATGGTTAATATTGTGTGTCTTGATTTAACTGGGAATAATAAATAGTTTGATTTGATAACCGTGTTCTTCATTGAATTGTTGTCTTATCAGACATCCCTGCACAAACTAGTACTAAGAGGAAATCATCGGGAATCTAGACACAACAAAGTGGCGACGAGAAAATGGCTTCTTCGTATTTGGGAAACATAGAATACAATGGTAAAGAAAAATTTTCGACCTACATATCAAGATTCGAAATATTCCTTGACTGCAATGGAATCAAAGAGGAAAAGAAAAAGTCGGTGTTTCTGACTGTAATTGGGGCCGAGCTATATGCTTTATTACAAAATCTGTGCGTACCAGTGAGTCCGAGCGAGAAAACCTATGAAGAATTAAAGAAAATTTTAAGTGAACATTTAGAGCCAAAGAATTCAATAATTACCGAAAGATACAAATTTAATCAAAGATCTCAAAATGTGAACGAAACGATTGCAGAGTACATAACGGAATTAAAAAAGTTATCTATCTATTGTAACTATGTGGAAAAACTGGAAGACATGTTGCGAGATAGATTTATATCGGGATTACGAGATCCAAAAGTAAAACTGCGTATCCTCAATGAGCAGGAAACTACTATGACCTTGGATAAGGCAGTGCAGATGGCACTTTCATTTGAAAATACTGAAAGGAATTTGAAAGAAATGGGAAATCCATCAGCGGATAGAATGCAGAAAATGGAAAGAGGAAAGGAACCAGGAAGGCAGGGGCACAGAGGACCCGAAGGAGAATGGAGACGGAAAAGTGAAAATTCTAAAGGGAAACAACATGGAGAAGGATATGGATATATTAATAGAAAAAATGAAGGATATGGATATGTTAATAGGAAACGGGAAGAAGGACGGCAGAAGCTGGATCGTGGCAGGCCGGTGGAGACCCACAAGAAAGGTAGTTGGGAGCAGCAAGATCCAGGAAGGTGTGACTGTTGTGGCAAGCAGGGACACAGTAAGCAAGAGTGTTGGTTTCGAGATAGAAAGTGTAATAAATGTGGAAAGCCAGGGCATTTGCAGTATGTGTGCAAGAGGAAACAGTATTACATTGAAAAGGACAGTAATGTTAATAGTAGTAATTGTGTAAAAGACATTCAAAGTCTATTTGTAATGGATGTATGTAAAACTTCACCATACTTGGTTAAATTAAATGTATCAGGCAAGTACCTAAATATGGAAATTGACACAGGATCAGCAGTAAGTGCAATTAATTTAGATCTTTATAGGAAGCTGTTTAGTGATATACCGATGCAAAAATGTAATGTAGAATTGAAGTCCTATACTGATGAACCAATATGCCCATTGGGCTACATACAGATATTATTAGAATACAAGGGAGACTGTCACAAATTACCATTATATATTTTTGAGAAAGGAGGACCACCATTAGTTGGTAGAGACTGGTTACAAAGTATTAATTTGTTATCTATTCATTCTATGGAATCTACAAATTTTAATTTGAAAAATATGTTGAAAGATAAATACCCAGAAGTTTTCAGTTCAGAATTAGGTACTTATACAGGTGAAAAAATAAAATTATGTTTAAAAGAGAATGCTAACCCTAAATATTACAAAGCTAGACCATTACCTTATTCTATGAAAGATTTAGTTGAAAAAGAAATAAATAGATTAGTAAAGGAAAACATATTAACTCCTGTTCAATCAGCAGAGTGGGCAACTCCTCTAGTTCCTGTATTAAAAGATGATGGTAAATTAAGATTATGTGGAGATTTTAAGGTAACCATAAATCCATATTTAGAGGAAAATAAGCATCCCTTACCACGGATAGAAGATTTATTTGTAAACTTAAAGAAAGGTCAGAAATTCACTAAAATAGACTTAGCGCATGCATACCAACAATGTTTACTTTCTGATGAGTCTAAAAAGCTAGTTGTTATAAATACTCACTTAGGGTTGTTTGCATATAACCGTTTACCATTTGGTGTGAAAACAGCTCCAAATATTTTCCAAGGAATTATGGATAAATTGTTCAAAAAGTTAGAAAATAAGGGTGTAGCTACGTTCCTTGATGATATTGTTATTACAGGGAAGGATGATCAAGATCATATAAATAATGTTCTGGAAGTGGTTTCTATTTTAAAAGAAGTTGGTCTAACCATAAAAATGGAAAAGTGTATATTTATGTCACCTAAAATTTATTATTTGGGTTATGAATTGTCAAGTGAGGGTCTGAAACCTGATGATAGGAAAGTGGAAGCAATATTGAAGGCACCAGAACCACAAAACATTACAGAACTTAAATCTTTTCTAGGGATGGTAAATTATTATATTAAATTTCTACCAAATGCATCAACAGTACTAGCTCCATTATATAATTTAACAAAAAAGGGTATACAGTATTATTTTAATGAAAATTGTAAGAAAGCATTTAAATGTATCAAAGAGATGATGGCATCACCTCACTTGTTGGCACACTATGACCCGGAGGCAGAATTATGTTTAGCTTGTGATGCTAGTGCATATGGTTTGGGTGCAGTGTTATCTCAAAAGAAACATGGTATAGAAAGGCCAATTGCCTTTACATCTCGCACACTGAATGATGCTGAAAAACACTACAGTCAGATAGATAAGGAAGCCTTAGCATTAGTATTTGGTGTTTCAAAGTTTAATCAATATTTGTGGGGAAAGAAATTCACTCTAGTAACTGATTCAAAGCCTTTATTAAGTATTTTTGGTCCTAAAAAGGGAATTCCTGTATTAGCAGCTGGTAGGCTACAGCGCTATGCCTTATTGTTATCAGGGTATGAGTACAATATTATCTATGTAAAATCTGAGCAAAATAATGCAGATTGTCTCTCACGCTTACCTTTAGAAAGAGTAAATAATTATTGTACACCAGATTATTCATACTTAAATTTTATTACTGACAATAGCTACTTACCATTAGATCACAAAATGATAAGAAAGGAAACTATGTTAGATCCATTATTGAAAACTGTATTAGAGTACATTTATACTGGATGGCCTAAACATGTGGATAGTATATTTCAACCTTTTTTTAATAAGAGAGAACAGTTAACTGTTGAACAAGGAATAATTATGTATGGTCATAGAGTAGTAATTCCAAGTAAATTGACGAAATCTGTATTGAATGAGTTACATAGTACTCACTTGGGGATAGTAAAGATGAAATCTATTGCAAGATCTTATTTTTGGTGGGTTTCATTAGATAGAGATATTGAGTTGTTAGCTAATAGTTGTAGTGCATGTTTACAACAGAGGCAAAATCCTGAAAAAGTAACTTTACACACGTGGGAATATCCAAAAACAGTATGGTCACGACTACATATTGATTATCTTGGTCCTTGTTATGGTAAAATGTTTTTAGTATTACAATGTGCTTATTCAAAATGGATTGAGGTGGTAGAAGTTAAATCTACTTCAGCATTTCTAGCAATTTCAGCATTAAGGAAAATATTTGCTACCTTTGGTTATCCAGAGTTAATTTGTAGTGATAATGGACCACCCTTTCATTCATCTGAATTTCAAAATTTTATTAATAGTTGTGGTATTAAACAGGTATTTTCACCACCATATCACCCTCAAAGCAATGGCTGTGCAGAAAGTGCAGTAAAAATAATTAAAAATTGTATTAAGAAAGCTGTATTTGAAAAAAGAGATTTGGAAACTAGTATTTGTAATTTTCTGATGTATTATAGAAATGCACAGCATAATACAACTGGTGAAACACCTGCTCAACTCATGTTTAAGAGAAACTTGCGTATTCAATTCGATTTGTTAAAACCTAATATAAAGGGTCATGTGGAAAAGAAACAGGAAATGCAAAAAGTTTATTCAGGGGGAAGTGAGGCAAAACAGTATCAGGTTGGACAGAATGTATTAGTAAGGTCATACAGAAATAATTGTAAATGGATAGAAGGGAAAGTATTAAAACAATTGGGACCTGTAACATATTTGGTTAAGTTAGTTGATACTGGTATAATATGGAAAAGGCATGTTGAACAAATAATGTTGTTTGAAAGTATGTATCAGGAGAGAGAAGAGGTACCTGAAAACATAAGATTAAACATTAGTAAAGATGAACCTGTAAAAGAAAACTTAAAATTAAATAATGAAAACTTACCTGTATCTAATAAGGTTACTGTGAAAGATTTGGATGCAATGCTAAAAGATAAAAATGAAAACGGTACAATTAATGATAGTGTGCAGACTGATTGTAACATTGTAGAGAGTAAGAATTTAAATGTTGAAAGACTTCCAAATGTACCAAGTGTAGAGTCCTCTCAAAGAGTGAGCTTGGAACCAGTAAGTGTGGCCGAAAGGCGCTATCCTAAGAGAGTTATTAAAAAGCCAGATAAGCTCAATCTTTAGAGGAGGAGAGTGTTGTGTGGCAACACAGCCACTTGGCTGTATGCAAGTTGCCGTGTGCCTCTGTCTGTCATGGCGTCGGCTCCTGTGGCTGATCTATAAAATGGTTAATATTGTGTGTCTTGATTTAACTGGGAATAATAAATAGTTTGATTTGATAACCGTGTTCTTCATTGAATTGTTGTCTTATCAGACATCCCTGCACAAACTAGTACTAAGAGGAAATCATCGGGAATCTAGACACAACAAATAACAAAGTTATTTATTTATATTGCCGCATTGCTTGCACTTAAGAAAAATCTTGTTATAATTAAGTTTAATGGTTTTATAAATCGGTCTAGTAGAACTTCTATAATCATAGTTGTATCTTCGTAAAATTTTAATATATTCTTACAAATGGAGTGTAGTGACTTAAAATCACAGTTTACTTCATTATAATTCTACAAATAATGAAAAAAATATAAATAACGTAAGAAAATCAACAATATATTTTGTCACGAATGACAAGTTAACTAAAAAAAAATACAAAACAAAACCTATTATTTTTCAAACATCAATATCAGTAACAAAATAATAATGATGCATCACCCACGATCATCGAGAATGAGGATGTACAATTGTACACCCCGCGGAAGAGCGGGGGTCGAGGCTTTTTAAATCCAAAGACCCTCCAGAACCGCGAGGTATGCAGTCTCAAACAATATTTTTTGAAAATGGAAGTGGTGATGGTGACAGTGGACAAGGGGCTCACCTCGCTGTCCATGGCTAAAGAGAACTGGCGCAAACCTGTGGTACATCGTACCAAAAATCGCAAGGACGTATGGCAAGGCAAGGAGCGTCACGGGCGCTTCAGGGCTGTTCATGGGCCCGATGTCGATTTTATAGCAACCATGTCCTGGCTACGTTTCGTTGAAACTGAAGGTATTGTCTGTGCAATTATGGACGAAGTTATTCTGACGAACTACCGGAGACATATTATGAAAGACGGGACGGTCGACGTGTGTCGGACAGGCCACCGTCCGGGTGAGTCGATCAGACATATATTATCTCAGGTTGTTCTCGTCTTGCTAATGGCGAGTACTTACACAGGCATAACCAAGTGGCCAGGATTATCCACCAGCAACCTGCTTTGAAATACAATCTTGTGGATTCTGAGATATCGTATCACAAGTATGTGCCCAACCCAGTTCTCGAAAAAGACTATGTCCCGATGTACTGGGATCTGCCTATCGTTAATGCCAGGACTATTATTGCTAATAAGATTGACATAGTAGTGATAGACAGATCAGCGTGCCGCGTAATGATAATCGATGTTACCATCCCGCATGATGACAATATCGTGAAAGCCGAGAAAGATAAACAAATAAAATATCTTGACTTGGCACGAGGTTGTCGAAATATGGAATATGAGCTCGGCTATCATTGTGCCGATTGTGGTAACGGCCAATCGCCTGATGAAAATCTGTCGATATTCCCTGTCTTTTTAATTTCTTTCTGTTTATCAGTCATCTTATCCAAAAACTTTCTTTTTCTAGTATTTGCCTTTTCTCTTTACGGCAAATAAGCTGCACTATCCTTTTTAAGCTTTTTTTGAGATTTATTATTCTTTTTTTCTTTTTCTGAAGTCTCCATTACGCTGTAATTAAAAGGCAATAAATTTGGAACATAATTATTAAAAAAATGTAAGTGAATCGCTCTTACAAACACTAATTTATCATTCCGAGAACGCGACAGTCATTTCGGGAACGTGCCATCATGTTCGGGAACGCTCCCGAAATGACCGTTCACGAAATGATGATTTCAAATAAACGCGCGCTTTCATTATATGGCGGGCCATCTTAAGTGTGACCCGATTTTGTCAATAATAAAATATTGGTGGTAATTTTGTGATTTCGTGTCGTAAAAAGAATTTTACCAATAATTAAATGTAATAAACACGTTCACGAAATGACGGACTATTGATGTACGTTCTACAAATGATGAATTGAAAGGTACTTATCACTTAGATACAATTTTTTTGATGACAACAACACTGACAGCCGGCTTTGTTATAGTTTGCTTCCACTATTGACATTTTACACCAAACGACTGCGTGCTCTTAAAATTATTTTTTTTCGATTATCGATGTGTTCACTGAAATGACTTGTGCGCTATCGGACAAACTATTTTTCGCATTTTTATAATGAAAAACAAAATATATTTTAGATGCCTTTTAAAAACTAGATTTTGCATAAAAAATACGGTATATTAATTAATGACAGCTTTTCAATACCTTGATTTTTTTCATGAATATTTTGGACTCGTTGTTGAAGATTGCACTTTTGGACGCGTTCCCGAAATGACTTTCTATACCTTTATATTGATTTAATTTAAAATTTACTTTATTAATAAATTGTATGATTCGATGTACATATAAAACAGGTTAGTTAAAGTAATTTATTACTTTTCTTTTCTCAATAAATTCATAATTTAATATATTAAATTGCTGGCAAAGCTAATTCTACACCTTGGTGATTTTGAGCCAGCTACCCATTATTTCTTGATAGTGTGAATTGTCAGAAATTTGTATGTTCCATCATTTTTACAGCCTATTACACAACATCTAGTCATTTTACATCAATAAAAGCGTTTCTTTGATTTGACAGTTCTTTTGGGACACTAAAGTCACTTGTCACTTTGACACTGGCCTTCCCCATTGGTGTTAATTTTTTTTTGGTTACTCTCGGTGAAGGTACCTATTGAAAAAAAAACCTTTTGTATAAGTACCTAATTAATTAAAAATATCCTTGACAGGATTTTATCAGGCAACCCATCACCGTCATATTTGTTAACATATTTTAATTCATAAAAACACATTTTGTCCGGTTACTCGATCGGTGAAGGTCGTTCTATATACGGATCCTGTACTACTACATATCTTCCATCTACTACATAAGTAACTAATTTACCTAATTTTATTTCACAGCTCGAGACTGTAGAGACAAATGGAAGCGGATAAGAGACTGTTATAGGAGAGCGCAGAAGCTGCGGAGAATGAAGTCTGAAAAAGGAGCTAAAATCATTAAAAGACCAAAATATGAGCAGTTATTGACATTTCTCAACGCATATTTACGGGACGATGTGCGCAACGGTCACTCCTCTGTAGACAACCCTGACTCTAGCAATGATGAGAACAGCATGGTCGAGGAAGCGGCCAGCTGCTGCAGCTCCGCGGCCGTCCCGGACAGCCCGCCCCCGCACTACCGCGCGCCGGAGCTCGCGGACTGCGCGCACTCCGCCCCTCTCGCGCCCGCGCCGCACCGCGACAAGATCACAGACTTCTTCATGGGCCTGATCGAAACTGTTAGGGATTTACCAGAAGATGTACAAATCCAGGTGAAACGTGACGTCTTCAAAGTGGTTAGTCACGCGGAAGAATTGGTTTACAAATCAAAGACAGAGAATCCATTATCAAGACCTGAAATCTTAATTAAAGAGGAAAACTAATGCGACATCTTTTTCAACACATTTCCTCGTAAACTGACACTAGTGACAACGAACCGTTTTTAGGTATATTCCTAACCTGACCCGAAATCCTAACCCGGGTGCGGGTTAGGTTAGGAATTTGAAAAAAAAAAGAATATTTGTTCCTAACGTATTCCTATTTCTAACCTGACCAGACGGATTGTTCCTATCCTGACCCGAAGGGATGGAAGGAGTTAGAAACTTGAAAAAATTACATTATTATTTGTTCCTAACGTAATCCTCTTCCTAACCTGAGTACCTGACCCGACTTATTGTTCCTATCATAACCCGAATTGAAAAATGGTAGGTTTCTTAGAATAAAAGGTACCTTATTATGTCTAATCAGAGTTTCATTTATTTTTTATTTGTTTAGAGTTACCAAAATAATTACTATTCCACAATTATATTCTAATATACAGATAAATATGTTATACACTTACAAAACAGCAGAAAAAACTGTTCCGCGCAGAGCGGCAGCACACCACATACACACTTTTTTATTCACACATTACATTTCACTACAAGTAAAAAGGATAGCTTGATAAAACCAATAAGAAAAAAAGTGACAGCTAGATGTTTTCAATTGCGCGTGAATGTAAACAAACATTATTCAAGCCACCAATCACCGCACGTTGGCATCACGACAGAGATAGATAGAGAGAGAGATAGAACAAATATAATATTACGAAAATAATTCGTATTATTTTGCGTACTTACGTGTGTTATGAGATCCCTTGTGTTTTATTAACTTTGGTATCATAATTGGTACACTTTCTGAATACACACAATGGCATTTTGGATGTTAATTAAGTAGCAGCGCGTAACGTGTCACTCGTAGTCGTGCGAGAAACAGACATAAAGCAATACGTCCCAATTAGGACATTTTCTAGTCTTCACGTTTTGCGCGCTCATAACATATCTGTTTACTAAAATATCACATTGCTATTACACCATATTTTGAAAAAGTGCTAAATTGCCATCTTATATTATAAATCACATTATTATGTGCGAAGTGTGTGCTAAAGCACAAACTTAAATATCTACAATTTAATCTAGGCGCACGGTTGTGCGCAGGCCAAGTTCCAAGAACAGGCCGCGCCCATGCCGTGCACTAGGTATTTACACGAACCGTTTCGACCCCAGTTTTGACCCGCGGCGATATTATCGTCGTGCCACGTGTTTCCATATACTCACAATGAACGCGTCTCCACACGGCGATGCGACAAGTGGCAATGTGCGCGCGTAACGTCGGCGTATAGCCGCGTTACATTCGCTACTGGTGGCGCGCCCGCCACGCGCTCGCCGCTTAGCCCCGCCGCACATGCCCACACTCGCACTCGTTCACGACACTGCGGCAATATCGCATTGACATTGGTGGACACGTGTGTCCGCAATTGCTTTCACGAGTCCGTACATCAGTCAGTGTCTTTATCATTTCGTAGACGAAAACAAAGCAAGATGGACGCGATTGATTTAAGTTCAGAATCCGACAGTGATATCGAGTTTTTAAATAGATTATAGTTATTAAGGAAATCATCCGGAAAAAAAATACGGAAGAGTTCTTTTCCAAATAGAATCCTTTAATTTGGTATTCATGTATTCTGGGTGTTTTACGTCGTGTAAACATTTTTAGCTTCGAACAGCTTCAATGAGTTCCTCCATTTCGAAAACACTCGCGTCACTGCCACTCGAAAACAATGTCTCGGTCACCTAGCCGACACGCGCGTACACGCTCATGTACGCGCCTGCGTCGACACGTGAGAGCAAATACGGAGTTTGGTACTGCGCCATAGGTTTTAAATACTGCCACTCGCACGCGGCTCGTGACGGCCAATGCGAGTGTGGGCATGTGCGGCGGGGCTTAACGTGGCGCTCCCGCAGCGAGCGCGCGGCGGGCGCGATACCAGTAGCCCAGTAGCGAAACAAAACAAAACTGTAGCACAACGCCTCGTCGCACGGTGTTCACTCGTCGACAGATGGTTCACGGGTGGACGCCACGTTAAGTATCTGTTGGCACCGTGCACGACTTTACCGCCACCTAGCGTTCGCAACTTCGACGGCTCTGACCGTTCTAATTGAAATCAGATTTTTTTTACAAAATAATCACAATAATGGTTTTGGATTCCATGGCGATCCATTGGCTCTGGACAAAATTTATTAAACATACTTAGTCAAAATGTATTCTATAATAAAAATATCAAATTCAGAATTATAAAATGAGGATTATGATGTTATTTACTTTTTCCCTTCACGGCAGCTAACCATCTCCTGCTTGGGAATCAATAAAACTTAAATTTACTATTTCCGCTAGTATTCTTGCAGTCTACAGCATAACAACTGCTGACCCCTTATCACGAGTTTTATTTTAATCTAAGTATTTTACTTTAAAGCGTCTTTTCAGTATTTACAGCGTTTCTTGTATGGAAAAATGGAACAGCGCCTCTGGTGTATGAAGGAAGGAACTAATTTTTTCCTTGAAATTAAGGGTCAGTTCAGACCGAGACGCGAAGCGACGCGACGATGCGTGAAGAGGCCTGTCATTTCACGCTGCGTCGCGCTACGCCTCGCGGCGCCGCGATGGGCCTCGCTGCGCCGCGAGACGCATCGCTACGTCGCGAGGCGCATCCAGACGCCGCGCGGTGCAGCAGAACGTGTCTAGATTTTCCACGTGCTCCCGCCCCGCCCCGCGTCCTTCCCGCAGTCCCATTTGCAAATGGCGGCCTCAGCTACATAGTCCAGGGGCTAGAGGTAGTTGAGTATGCAAAATCCGAGTGGCGACGGCAACTATGACCGAATTATTATACATAATATTATTATGCGCTTTATCTGTCCCGCAAAAAGCTGTGATCTGATTTTTCTATAAATTATTACGGAAATAATCATTAAAATGATTCTAAATCATGTACTCAATACATTCCGTTTATGAATAAGAGAAGAGGGCAAAAAAAATGAACCAAAAAATTGACCGGCAAGTTCTACATTGTTATTCTTTGACCTTTTCTTAACTTAAATCGGTTGGCGAAACTCGTTACTCACAAATGTATACTCAGTCACCTCTAGCTCCCGGGCTTCACCTCGCATCGTGGAGCGGCCGCGAGCGGCGTCAAGAGGCGCCGCGTCGGAATAGGGACGGCTCTGTCTCAGAGTACATTCAGCTCTGTCATCTGTCAATTTCGAATCAATCTAGTAGTTTTTTTGTATAATCGCATTATTCCGCCAGAAAAAATAGGTTACTGAGGCCTTATCATGAGTTTTCACTTATTGTGACGTAAACTGGAACTTTGACATTTAGGGTCAGTTCAGACCGAGACGCGAAGCGACGCGACGATGCGCGCACACTTTTAAGAGCCATTCAAAATACGACTTTATTTTCTACACCAAAAGATACACATTTCGTTGTGAGAATTTAGAATACGTTGAGATGCGCAGCGATGCGCCGCGCGACGCCTCGCGGAGCAGCGCGACGCATCTCAAAGCAGCGGTGCTGCGCTGCGCCTCTCAAGGCCACACAAAGCAGCGCGCGCAGCGCGGCGCACAGTGTGCAAAATCTCGGCTGGACCAGACATCATGAGTGAAACTAAGCAAGAGATACCTTATAATATTCTAAATTCATTCATAACTTTCCGGCGTAGCAATTCTTTTTAGTTTCAGAGAAATTAAACTCCAAAGTTACCATTTTCGGTATTAAGAAAGTACAAAAAGTGCAATATCTCTGAAAAGAAAACTTACAATCTAAATTTCTTGGCCCAATTATATTACGCATATAAGACGACATTTATCAAGCTTTGTTACATCTCCGAAATACGATGGACGATGGAGTAAATTCAAGATTTCATTAAAAACGTTTAAATTTTTTTATCGTTTTGCTGCTTGCTTAGCGATCAAACTTATTAAATATACTTAGAAACTTATGGTTGTCTATAACTCAGAAAAAAATCGCTTTTGTACAACGGTGTTAGCAGCATTAAAAGAATTCTTTGATATTCGGGGTTACTGTATTTTTTTTCTTTCCCCGTTTTTCATCTTACCCCCACCCACCCTACTATTTTTTTTTATCTTTTGTCAATTCAAAAGTGCGTAGTGCGATAAGGTGTCCCAACCATAGTCCCAACTCAGTGGTTATTTAACGCCGAAAAAAAAGCGCTAATGGTCCTGTTTGTCTTACTGCTTAAAAATAAGTGATTACTAATTCAAACAAATAGTTTTATTGTAACTACTATTTAATACCTCTGTAAGAAGAATGTAGTTCAATGTAGTTATATTTTTCAAACTAAACAACCAACCTACGATAAGTGAGCCACAACCATGACGTAGGACTCTGCCCAAGTGCCACATAATAAAAACGTCTACGTCAAAACTATGACTAGTGCAAGTGGCCCGTCCCAGCTTCGCACGGGTGTATATGTTATAGGCAATGTGTACAATGCAGGCATTCTATACAATACCTAGGAAATGTATAGAATGCCGGGGTCGTTCAGGCAATGTATGAAATGATGTTCAATGTTTAAACTATTTTACACTTTACCTAGGAAATGTATAAAATCCCTAGGCATTGTATAGAATGCCAGTTGAAGTACAGGCAATGTATGTAATCGATTTTTCTTCTCTATGATTTAGTTAGATAGGTACTGATCTTTTGAGAGCTAATCCTAATTTCAACTTCCATTAGCAGACAGCGATAAGACAATTGTGTTTTATTGGTTTGTATGCCTAACTACATACGATTTTTTGCGTGGAGAGCGTTTCTCACATAGCAGTTGCCTTCCGATAAACATTTACATTTTATCTCTTCTCATCTGAGAAGCGGTGGCTCCGTCGAGCCACCTTGATAAGTAGTAATCAGTTTTTCGACCTAGGATGCAAGAGCGAGCGAAGCGAGTTCGGGACTTTGGGGCACCCCGACACGGACAGGTTAGGTTAGAAGGGGATTGCGGGGTCTGAAAGACCCCGCCATCCCCTTCGTGGTTATTTTTTTTAAACCACCCAGAAGTAGGAGCCCCGCGGAGCGGGGCTCCGTCGAGCCACCTTGGTAGGTAGTAATCAGTGACTTAGTTGACCTAGGATGCAAGAGCGAGCTCGGGACTTGGAGCACCCCGACACGGACCCGTTAGATTCGAAGAGAAACATTCACATTTCATTTGATTACGTATTGCCCACTCGACTGTACCATGCGCAAGTTTGCACTCGCGACTATACTCAAGGCGGTCACAAAGTTTGGCGCGGGCTGTACGGGCTAGTCCCGCACACCGTACACACGTATCTCCTTCTCGTGGTCGCTCATTATACACATTGCCTGATGCGCTTTGGGCATTTTATACAATACCTAGGCAATGTATGAAATGAATCGTATTATATACATTGCCTGAACGTTTTAGGCAATATATATGTTATAGGCAATGTGTATAATCCGGCATTGTATAGAATGCCTAGGCTTTATATATATTGCCTAAAACGTTCAGGCAATGTTTATAATACGATTCATTTCATACATTGCCTAGGTATTGTATAAAATGCCCAAAGCGCATCAGGCAATGTGTATAATGAACGACCACGAGAAGGAGACACGTGTGTGGTGTGCGGGACTAGCCCGTACAGCCCGTGCCAAACTTTGTGACCGCCTTGAGTATAGTCGCGAGTCCGAACTTGACAAATGAACAAATGAAATGTGAATGTTTCTCTTCGAATCTAACCTGTCCGTGTCGGGGTGCTCCAAGTCCCGAGCTCGCTCTTGCATCCTAGGTCAACTAAGTCACTGATTACTACCTACCATGGTGGCTCGACGGAGCCCCGCTTCGCGGGGCGCCTACTTCTGGGTGGTTTAAAAAAAAATAACCACGAAGGGGATGGCGGGGTCTTTCAGACCCCGCCATCCCCTTCTAACCTAACCTGTCCGTGTCGGGGTCCCCAAAGTCCCGAACTCGCTTGGCTCGCTCTTGCATCTTAGGTCGTAAAACTGATTACTACTTATCGAGGTGGCTCGACGGAGCCACCGCTTCTCAGATGAGAAGAGATAAAATGTAAATGTTTATCCGAAGGCAACTGCTATGTGAGAAACGCTCTCTACGCAAAAACTCGTATGTACTTAGGTATACAAACCAATAGAACACAATCATGTCTTATCGCTGCCTGCTAATGGAAGTTGAAATTAGGATTAGCGCTCAAAAGATCAGTACCTATCTAACTAAATCATAGAGAAGAAAAATCGATTACATACATTGCCTGTGCTTCGACTGGCATTCTATACAACGCCTAGGTATTTTATACATTTCCTAGGTAAAGTGTAAAATAGTTTAAACATTTAACATCATTTCATACATTGCCTGAACGACCCCGGCATTCTATACATTTCCTGGGTATTGTATAGAATGCCTGCATTGTACACATTGCCTATAACATATATAAAGCCTAGGCATTCTATACAATGCCGGATTATACACATTGCCTATAACATATATTAAGAACCGCTCGCAATGATTTCAAAAGGAAGGATACGCCCTTGATACGCCCTTCAGAACATTCTGACGCAAACATCTTCTATACACGAAAATGTAGCGCCATCTATGATAACCCATACGAACTACGTAGAAGTAGCGTTGAATAAATTGACGACGTGATCTTGTAAGAGCGTACATGATTTTTAATCGGAATTAAGAATGTTGTAAAAAAACGTAAGAGTAAAATAAATGAATTTCAACAACTTATTGCTATAAATTCGTTCGTACGTTTTAGAACATGTGATTCCTACGTAGTAGCCCGCGAAATTAAAATTTTCTCAGAATGGAGCGAATGTTAGAATGTTACTAAGAGAGTTGCTTCAGCCCGGAACGACAGCTCCGTGATTGGCTGCGGGCCCCGTTACAGTCTGTCTATTAGATAAAGAGTCGAAAACAACCGCAGCGCCCTCATCGATTTTCATGATTTCATAGACAGACTGTACACGGCGGGCCAAATAACTGGTGCCATTTTCGTTGTTCGGCAGGGCCTGTCCATACTGTTAAGTCAATGACCGCTCGTCCGATTTTGTGCAAACTTTACAGAAAGCATCTTCTAAATAGAACAAAGCCTAAACATTTGGTTTGGATAGGTGAGCTCGTTCTTGAGTTATAACTTTACAACGAAAAGTGGCATTGATTTTTATATATTAGAAGATACGGTGAAATTAGCGTTTCACTTGGGAATGAGAGATAATAAGCTAAAGACTGGTAAGTATGTACCTACTTACATCTTTGTTTCTCAAAAGTCTACCAAAATCTTGTCTGCGTCGTGAGTTCTCGGCTCGGACGACGCGATCCGATGCGAATGGCATTAGTAACACCCTTATTACGTTGACATAAAGGTTTTCTTGACCGGCTTAAGCCGATTTCGCGTCGATAAATGTGGGAGCACCCTTATGGGCCTACCACACACACAAATTTCACCACACGTGTGTGTGGTTGGGCGTTCAGTGTTGTCGACCGTGTAGCTTGCGCAGGCAGAACTGTTCAACTGTGGTGAAGCTTGTGCGTGTGGTAGGCCCATTATTCAAGACCAAATATCATAAAATTCGGTTTATCGCGGAATCGATCTAAATTTCTTTCGATCGATCAATTTATGGTGTGCGGTCGCGCTAAAAGAAAAGTGTACGGCGTTGAGAGCGTACAGCTCCAATTATCAAGATCTTAACATAGCTCAATTCAATATGGCTATACCTAGTTCGATTCCCGCACGCAACAATTTGTATGGCAAACAAGTAGGTAATTCTTGGACACGAATTTGAGGTTTTCATTTTCATTACAAATTCTTTCATAATGTTGACTTATTTAGACGTTTTTATTCTACGACAGTTTGGACGAGCATTCGGAACGGACACAACAAACTTCTGTAAATGTTCTTCCCAATCACAAATACAACAAATCTCAACTCGAATAGTAGCAACATTGTGACTGTTATTATTGTCTATTTGGAATTCTGCTGCTGCTTGATACACTGGCACTGGCTAGTAGAGCTTTTTTACGACACTGAATCATTCATAAATGGTGAAAGGCAGAACTAGCGCGCCTCCTGCTGGCCGGCCGGCTCCTGCGGCACTGGCTCGCGCTCGGCCGGCTCACGGTCGCCGGCCGCGTCCAGGGCGGCCGCCATCTCGTCGTCGTCGTCCTTGCCGTACAGGTCGGGGTAGTGCGACATGCACTCCTGCATCACGCTGAACTTCTCGTAGCAGTCGCTGCCCTTGGGATCGGCGTCACTGGAACATTTGAGTTTTTACTCAAAAATGCATGTAATGTGGTCATTATTTTGACAACCTTGTTTGAGCAAAGTCGACCTTGCCGTTCTGTTTCAAGGAGCGGCCAGCAAAGTTTTGCCGGCCGCTCTAACAGGCCGGCAAAACATTGCCGGCCGCTAATTTGACGTTTCAACGTTTTTAAAAACAAATGCAAAAAGATTTTATTTAAAACACAGCTGTTTGTATATAAAGAGGTAGGTACAAAAAGATTTTATTCCATATTTGGCTGTATAGTTCCAACTGCCATTGCTAAAAAAAAAACAAAGAAGTAACAAAAGCGCGGTTCAGCGAAAATTTTGTTTTTATTTAGTGACTTTTGCTAAAAATGAGCTCTCAAAGCGAAAATTCTTCCGATTCAATGTGTTTAACACCGCCAGACATTACAGATGAAGCTAAATTAGTGGTTGAAAATTTAATACTGCAAAACTCAAAGGAAACATATACGCTTGCATACTATTCGTGCAGTACTTTTCATAATTGTCATTTTAATTAAATTTCTAGTTAATTAATACATAATAATATTTTATTTCAATTACTTGCTGGTTTTATTTAGGTTAGGTACTTGCATTTTTGAGTAAAGCACTATACAAGCCTTGACTCACTATGACTGCTTCGCTGGTCACGCTATGATTGCCTCGAGCTAGCCTAGCTACGCTCTAGACCTTCCAGCTTGGCCATCATTGCAGCCCTTGCTGTCCTCGCTGTAAAGGCCTCGGCCTTTGTCTCAGCTCGTCCATCAAGTGCTGCACTCTGACCGCGCTGTGTCGGTCTGGAGCTGCGCTGTCGGCCATCATCAGCGCGACCAGCAAAGTAGTCATTATAGACCGCGGCAGTAATGTTTAGCAAATACTTGCTATTGAGATGGCAAAAGATTTAATTTTTTGGTGTAGGTGGAATCCACCTTCCAGTGGTCCACCCATGGCAATGACACCTATAAGTTCCCTTTTTTTACATAATTCCTTCCGCCTTCAGTATGGAGGAGTTCTAGATTCTTTTCAGCAGCAAAACCATTTTAAATTTTAAAAAAAAGACTCACCTGTAGTGGAAGCAAGAGAAAGCTTCTCTGAATTGTGAACCGCATGGACCCGTAGCCATACCTCCCAGACACGGACAGCCCCAGTTGATGGAGCCATCAGCCAGAATGAGTCCAGGTGTAGGGTCTGGCTCAGGCAGGCTCACCTTGCTGGGAGTAGCCAACTCTTCCCGAGTTGCTACAATCACAACATCCTTGCCATCCAGCCCAGACGACAGCATTGACCGACTCGTCATCTGTGACACACAACATACAAGCTTTTACTTTACTAAAATAATTTTATAAGCACCAACAGTATGGCCATGTAGCAAAATATACAGAGGTGAATTCATTGTGAAGTCAGTCAAAATAATAGCAGACCACAGGTAACATCAAACTTTGTAGTACAAAAATGATTTAATAGGCTTTTGTGCCACTCCTACTGCTGACTAAATATTATAAATATTAATCATATAGAAAACCAATAACCAATAGCCAATAGCACTGTGTGTTGTGTATGAACCAACTTAGAATGCAAATAAGTAATTCTAGACACATTCACTGGATCGTGAGGGTGACACACCTTTGTCATAAGTCAAGTGGATATAGACTCTACTTCTGCCTTCAGACTGGTGATCGAAAGTATGACGTGAGCGGACAGTAGATGAGCTTACTGCGCAAGTAGAACCAGTCCTCAGTCGTTCTCGTCCTCTGCGTTATCAGAGCAGCACAGCAAGCGCGGGCGCGACGCCTGACACACGCAGCTCGGCGCCGCTCAGCGCCAGCGCGGCTCGCACGCGGCGCAGCTGCCCGGCGCGCACTCGAACCAATGCACTCCCGCCTCTTGCCACCAGAACGTCCACGCACAGCGAGCCGGCGCCGCACTCGCCGAACACACTTTTTGCCGCTTCTTCAATGGCACTACGCACTGACAGGCGGTTGGACTCCACACTACACCTAAATAAAAATATTTACAACACACAGTTTACCTGCTTATGCGTTTGTCGTCTCTTGTTTATTACGCAATGCTAAACGAATGTTACTCACGTTAACTCCAAATATAAATATCGTGAGCTCATCAAAATCTTGGACACGAAACAAACCAGAGCTAAGTATCTTTAAAAAGTGTTAACGACCATGTGTTCCTTAAAACTGATGTTTATGAAATGTGGCGTCAAATTCAGTTAAAAATGATTGGTCATCTAAACCTATTTATGTAAACCTAGGGATGTGAGCAAAATCACAAAAGTCAAAAATATTGAGGTTAACTTTTCAACTGTCACATATCACCAGTGTTGCCAGTATGATTTCTCAAAAAAGTACGGTTGGCTTTCTGAAAAGGTACGGTTTTTAACTTCAAGGTACGGTTGGGTCGGGATACTTCTGCAAGAACTAGATCAGTTTTTAGGGTTCCGTAGCCAAATGGCAAAAACGGAACCCTTATAGATTCGTCATGTCTGTCCGTGTATGTCACAGCCACTTTTTGTCGAAAGTATAAGAGCTATCCTGTTGAAACTTGGTAGAAAGATGTATTATGTGAACCGCATTAGGATTTTCACATAAAAATCAAAACGAAACAAATTTTGGGGGTGCCCCCCATACTTAGAATTGAAACTCAAAAAAAAATTTTTCACCAAACCCATACGTGTGGGGTATCTATGAATAGGTCTTTAAAAATGATATTGAGGTTACTAACATCATTTTTTTCTAAACTGAACAGTTTGCGCGAGAGACACTTCCAAAGTGGTAAAAAGTGTGTCCCCCCCCCGTAACTTCTAAAATAAGAGAATGATAAAACTAAAAAAAATATATAATGTAGACCCCAACAAAAACTTCCAACGAAAATTGGTTTGGATGAGATACAGTTAGCAGTTTTTGAGATATAGTACATTTTCAAAAACCGCAAATATAACTTTGCCATTCATACAAATACTATGAAAAACAAAGTTATTTTTATTGTTTGTGTATATTACTTACTAATCTCAATATAATTATATCTCTAATCTATGCTTGCTGCTACGGAACCCTTCATGGGCGAGTCCAACTCGCACTTGGCCGGTTGTTTTCTTCTTGGAGTTGGTTGTCTGCGACCATAGATTGGAAAAAAAGCGATAGGGAATCGAATATTAAAAGGGATATGGTAAGTAGAACATTACCGATTGCCAATATCGAACACATTCATTTGTAAATCAATTAGAAAGAATTAAGTCATTAAATTCGATAATGGTGCAATGAATAAAACATTTTTTGATCATAATTTATCATAGGAGTAGTGTAATGAGGAAGTTCAGATATGACGCGATATTATTCTCTTTATTTAAAGGAACAAAAAGTATCGTTTTATTTTATTGTTTTTATACAAGTGTGCAAAATTCTGTTGTTTACATACCTGTCAGAAACTTGAAACTATTTTGAGGTCTAAAAAGACTTTGTAAATCGAAGTTCAAATAAATCGCAACTTGAAGAAAAAAAAACTGATCTAGTTCTTGCAGAACTATTCCGACCCGTACGGTTTTGCTAGAATTTTGAAAAATACTATAGTCTACTCATATTCTACAGCGAAAATAAGTTGTTTGTCAAAAAAAAAAACCTACGGAAATTATGTTTTAGAACTAAGAAAATTCCATTTAAGTAATTCGTGTCCATATTTTAGTGTCAAATGAGAGATAACCCAAACAGCCAAGTCTTATTTGGTTGGAAGAAAAAAGTTTTTTAAACGCAAATTCAGAATGTTGAGAAAAACAGGAGAAGGCGATTTTTTTGTTTTTTTTTTACCCTTTGTAGTGAAAAATAAATCACTAGTATAGAAAAGGTACGAAAAAGGTACGGTCTACACAGAGGTACGGTTGTGGTACGATTGTGTGATGAATAGTCATAGACATATAATCCTATGGACTGGAAATACCTAGTTATGTACAGCTTGGCAAAAAAGTCGTGAAAATAATGGTGGCGCCTCTATCGTACATATTGTAACCCTATATAGTGCGGCAATAACGATCTTGATACTTTGGTTTTTTTTTCAATAATTTTTTTTATTAAATGTGTTTTGACGGGTTTTATAGGAGCTCGGGGCTATAAAACAACCGCTCATGACAATCTTCAAGGTTAAGCCTAGGGTTAAGCCTAAGGTTAAGTATGTTATTTGTAGATTTTTACTGTGCGTTAGAAACTCAAAAATCTGAAAACGTGAATTTCCAAGTGGCATTGTATTACTCAATTGCTTGGTTGTGGAGATCAGATAGTCAGTCGCTCCATGTAACATACTAATGTTTACGCTGCATCCGGTTAGACTGGACCGACCCCAAAATGTGTTGGGAAAAGGCTAGGCAGATGATGATGTCTTTGACGGGTTTTACATTACTTAAATTAAAATAAACCAAATAAACAAATTTCTCTACTCGTTACACACGTTCGCTTTTGTATGTTAATGCGCAAGTAAGTACGTGTGTATATTGATTTTCATTATGAGGAAAATAAAAGTCAATGATTCTTTTAAGTGGTTTTTATTAATAACAAAGTAAATGTGTCTAAAGACAAAAGGTCAAATCATCCAACTGTTTTTTTGGGTCGCCCTGTTTTATGTTTCCCTGGAGTGGAGAAAACGCCCTTGTTTGTTTGCCCTTCCTTAGCAATTCACCGTATGGTACTTACGGATTTACCTAGAGAAAAAAAAACTTAGTTATTTTTATTCTGGAAGTAACACAAAAAGTATCAAAATTATATGACCGTCCATCTTTTACAAATAAACATAACCTCTAATTCATCAATGTTTATCAATGTAAATAACAGTTATAATAATGGTTTATACTATCTATTGCAAGTTTGGACAAACATAATATATCAAATTACTTAAATAAAATAACATATTACCTGTCATTTCAGCAGTTCTTTCATAAACATCGTTGATATTCGATAAAATTTGTCCGGCTTCAAATTCCGCCAAACATCTGGTGTACAACTTATAAATTATCGCTCTAGCGGATCTGCGAATGATTTTTCTGTTCATTTTGAGCCCTTTGAGTCACCAAATTCAACACAATAATAAAAAATACTCAAAAAACAGCCAGCGATAACATGAAATGACATTACATGTACTGACTAGACGTGATTTTTTTTAATATTTATTCATGACCATAGAAACAAGTCTTTCAGTCGAATACATTTTGAACTTAACATTAGTTAGTGTTACATATTATCTCACATATAATTGTTTATAGAATAATTATTATAATTCGACACTTCTTTATAACAGTTAATAACAATTCTTTATCGTAAATCTATTCAACCCACTTGCCGACCTTTCGAGTTGGATAAATACAATGACTTTTTATATATAATCTGAATTAAATTTTAAACAGTTTAACAACTCTTTAAAGATTTCGAAAAATATTTACAATTTTTCTATGGTATTACATACATATTTGTACAAAACAGTAAAATATTTCTTATTCACTAATAATTCCTGAACGCGGCGGGGAACACTTTGTTGATCACATTCACTGTCATTGTCATTGTCAAATATTTCACTCAATTCACTGACCAATATTAAACGTTGAATGTTGAAACTTGAACATTGTAGGATAATATGATCCAAATCAGCATCCTCTGTTCCACAATGATCACAACGGCTGTTATTAATTATGTGAATCCTATGCAGGTGAGCTGGTGTTAAGCAGTGGCCCAATCTCATGCGTGATATAATAGTTATAAATTTCCTTGTGCTGTACTTGAAGTTATGATACCAAGGTCTAGTCAACAATTCATTTTGTATTCCAGCATACCATCTGCCTTTCGTCTCCAACGTTATGTCCCAATACTCCTTCCATAACCGTCTATTCAGTTCTTTATAAAGGCTGTAATAATCAGTGAATGGGACCTTGAGCAACTCGGATCTATCCTCATCATGGTCTGAACGGGCAGCACTATCAGCTACCTCATTTCCACGAATGCCACTGTGTGAAGGTACCCATACCATTTCTACTTTAATACACTTGTCAAGTAGTTTTAGAATAAGAAATCTAATATAGTAAATAATATAATTTAACTTAAAAGTAATATTTACATTATCTAGAGCAGACAAAACACTTCTGGAGTCTGTAACTATCAAAATATTATGTACATTATTTACAAGACTATTTACATGTTGCAGTGCACAATAAATTGCATAACATTCTGCAGTGAAAATGCTACATACTCTATTTAATTTAATGCATTTGGTGAAGTCTAGCTGTGGATCATAGAAAGCTGCATTTACAGTATGGTCTGTTTTAGATCCATCTGTGTATATTACATAATGTTCAGGTCTATTGTCCTTAAACTGCAAAAAATCAAATTCATTATGCACCACATCTAAGTGGATTGCAACACTGCTAATAATACTATTAAAAGGAATTCTGTACATAGGCCATACATTATTTACAATAATATCTTTTGAATATCTATTTACATGTTCAAAAATTGTTGGTATTTCAGGTAGAGTTCCACCAACCAAAAAAGAAGCAGAGATGGTATTGGAAGCAATTGACTGAGAGATCTCCGAATATATGATTAATTTCTTGAGTAAAAGATTATCATTTGATGATATGACTTTTAATAAAAATCTCTCAGCCAACAACAACCTTCGTAATATCAAGGGAGGTATACATGTCTCAACTTCTAATGAATTGATAGGTGTGGAGCGCATTGCACCACAAATAAGTCTCAGTCCCATATTTTGAATGACATCTAATTTTCTTAACAAGGTGCTACTGGCATTCATGTAAGCTAAACTGCTGTAATCAAAATGGCTTCTGACTATACTTTTGTACAGCATACTCATAACTTTTGGGTCAGATCCCCAAAAACTTCCTGCTAAATGTCTCAATAGATTAATACCATTCAGTGCCTTGCTACATATATGTTTAATATGTTCATCAAACTTTAATTTTTCATCAATAATGACACCTAGGAATTTATGTTGCTTAACTACAGGGATATTTACACCATTGTATGAAATTTTAACATTACTGTGAGTATTTACATTTTTAGTGATAATTAAAACTGAACTCTTTTCAGGATTTATTTCTAATTTAAGTTTTCCATGGTAATAACTATATAATTGAGACAAAGCTTCATTGATGTTGGCCATAGCTATATCTATGTTTTGGTTTATGCTGTACAAAAGCAAGTCATCTGCGAACTGCAGAATATTTACACCAGGCACAACTACATATTTTAATATTTCTGAAGTATATACATTATAAAGTAAAGGAGACAAAGTTGCCCCCTGCATTGTGCCTTTGTTGACCTTTCTAGGTCCATGCATTTTATTATTAAATTTTACAAATACTAATCTATTGTTCAAAAAAGAATAAAGCCATTTTAGAACATGTCCAGGAATACCAATATCATAAGACACTTGAATGAGTTCTTCTATATTTACATTGTCAAAAGCACCTTTTACATCTAAAAAGACACAGATTGCATTAGAGTGACTTAATTTAACCTGTTTCAAATCTGATAATAAAGATACAAAGCTTTCAGAGCAACTTTTACCTTTTCTGAAGCCAAACTGCATTGAAGGAATTAAACTTTGTGATTCAACAAAATAATCTATTCTTAACTTCAACATATTTTCAAAAAGTTTACCTAAACAAGATGATAAGGAAATAGGTCTGTAAGAAGATGCATTGTTTGCTGGTTTATTCGGTTTAAGTATTGGTATAACACATTGTGTTTTCCATGACTCAGGTATAACTAATTCATCCCATAACTTATTATAAATATTAAGTAATATAGTTTGTGCATTCAAATGTAATTTCTTAATTAACATATAAGGAATGTCATCCAAGCCTGGGGTAGTGTCCCTCCTACTCTTTAGAGATGCTTTAAACTCTTCTATAGTAAAATAGCTTTTAAGAAATGCATTAACATTATTCTCTGTGGCATTTTCAAACAAATATTTAAGTTTGGTCTCATCTATCTGTGTAGAATCTGCTATGTTATTTAAAAAACTTAAGACCCATTCATCATTAAAGTTTTTATTTCTATTTGTTCCTATTCTTTTAAACTTTTTAATATATCCCCATATTCGAGAAACAGGTGTTAATCTGTTGAAACTACTACACAAATCTTTCCAAGAAGTATTTCTTTCTTCTTTTAAGATTCTTTTTTTCATTGCATCTAACTGTTTATATTTAATCCAATTTTGTATTGTAGGATCAGAAAAATAATATTTTAATGCATTTTTTGATTTTTTGACAGCATCAGTACATTTTTGGTTCCACCATGGCACTGGTTTTCTAATTAAAGAATTTGGATTTAGTTTTCGCTTTGGAATTGCTTTAAGCCTAATTTCATTCAAAATATATACAAAACTATTATACAAATCAATAGCAGAATTATTCGTCACATCTAATTGAGAAAAAGAAGTTTCTGATAGTATATAATATTTTTCCCAGTCTGCTTTACTATAGATAAATTTCTCTTGCAATACAGGAGGTGACACATCGTATGAAGATGGTTGAACATGTATTTCAAGCAAAGTCGGAAGATGATAACTACCCATGGGATCTTCGAGGACACACCAGTTACACATATGCGCGATTGAATCGCTTACAAGGGCAAGATCTATAGCTGAAGCTTGTCTATTGGGATATGGAACAGTTGTTGGCGATCCATCATTCAAAACACAGAGATTAAATTCATCAATTATATTGTATAAACATCTGCCTCTATTATTATTAGTATTGCATCCAAAGGCTATGTTGTGGGCATTAAAATCTCCCATGATTATACATGGCTTGGGTATTTTATTAATTAAGTCTTTTAATTTTGTTGTGTCAAATCTGATACTAGGTGGACTGTAAACACAAAGTATTGAAATTGTTCCAAATTCTGTTTCTATTGCTATGCATATGTTTTGAATTGACTCTGAGAAATTTGTATGTATTACTCTGTATTTTAAATGATGGCTCACCAGAATCGCCACTCCATTATGTGAATTTTGTGAATTTTTATGAATGATATTATATGAAGGAAAGTGTGGAATTAATGAATTTGTTTTTAGCCAGGTTTCATTGAGAAGACAAACATCTATTTTTTTATCAATAAGTAAATTTTGTAAAAGGCTCTTTTTGCTCTGCAAACTCTGTATGTTGTACTGTAAAATGTTTAAATATCTGTCCATTAAATTAAATTTGCTAAAAATATCTCTTTAATTTTCTTATTTGTGAGTGGCTCATCCAAGTCACTCCTGTTACCCAATGCAACCAGAGATTTAATAATTGCGTTAATTATAATATCATTATTTGCTACTTTTTTCATGTCTAAACTATCATTATTGGTTTTAACTGGAGATACATGTTCTGTAGTTTTAACACTTACCCTATCAGCAACCGGGGGCAAAACCGGGAAGGTTTTCTCATTATATGTCGGGGGTGCGTTCACCACAGTGGCATATGATTTTTGCGTGAATTTGGCCTTTTTCTCTTCAATCTTTTGCTTTTTAATGGGACATTCTCTTGAGATGGCGAGATGATTACCTGAGCAGTTAATGCATATAATTTCTTCAACATCACATTCTTTGTAGGAATGACGACCTGCACAAGAAGAGCACTGTTGCTCGCCTCTACAAGCCTTAGCAGAATGGTTAAATTTAAGACACTTATAGCATTGCAGTACTGGTGGTATGTATGCTTTCACCTCGTATCTAAAAAGTTTTATATACACGTATTGCGGTAAAGATGTGGATGCAAATGTGACGGCAACTGTATTCAAAGGCACCAATTTCCCCTCTTCTTTGCGCATAAACCTTTTAATGGCAATGACTTCAGAGTCACTCACTATATTTTTATAGATTTCTTCATTCGACAGCTCCTTGGGCACAAACCTCAGGACTCCAATTCTTTCCGTCAAATATGACGGTATAAAAGCTTTTAACTTGTTTTTCAACAAGAAGTCTTCCATCTTTAGAAAACTGTTGGCCGCAGCCGCCTTTCTAAATGTTATACCTATTTTGTGTGCATTTATTCTATGGACTCCTAGTGCTCCTTTAACATTGTCCGATATCAGATTGGTGAGTGTGATAGGATTTTTGTTTCCTATTTTTTCTTTCTCCGTCGATTCGACGTACACTATATATTCGGAATTGGTGTTTTCTATAAATAGTCTCTTATAATTTTGTTTAGTAAAAAAATTATACTTATTGTTGGTACTCGTGCCCGTATTTTCAATTTTTCTTTTTTTCGCCTGATCTGGCGGCTCCTCGCCGCCACTGGTGACACTCATCGTAGTTCGTGGTCTAATTACTACTTGGTTAGGTAATGTATTTGTACTTAAATCAATTTATTTATTTTTTGTCAAAATCAAATAAACCGCGTCGTTTGACTTCCCGCCAAAAAGTCGACTAGACGTGACAGTGGGTGAAGTTGCCAACGATGAAATTTTTTAGTACCGTTTCAGGACATTTTTGCCAAGCTGTATGGCCAACCACTACCCCGAACTGTATTCGTAAACTAGGATCACGTCATACCACCCATCAGTTCTAAGAAGCTGTAAATATTTGCACGTTATAAATTAGCAAGTAATGATTGCCAAAAGAGTTTCAAGTATGATTTGACATACGGACGTCTTCCTGTTGACTTCCTGGACTATTGCGAGGTCCAGCACACAGACACACACATACAAAACCTCCCGTTAGTATATAAGCTCCTGTAACTTAGATTTAAGTGTTCCTCTTATTATAATGCTCATGCTGAGCTCACGTGTATTAAATTAAATAAATATATTTTTTTAAACAAGTCTTGCGCGTTCATATTTGACTGGCGCAGCCGGGTCGGATTAGTAAAGTCGCGAACAGTAATCGTTAATAGACACACAAATCGGTCGTAACGTATTCTAGACGCATAGACTTCTAGCCCGTAAAAGAACCTATACAAACAAATTCGTCAAAAGAACGTCGCGTGAGCAGCACCAGCAACAGCAGCAGCAGCATCAAGCAGTAGTACGAGAACCGGCATGGGATCGAGCAACCTGTGAGTAGACCCTTATTCGCACTGTTCCATTCCTTGTCTTATTTTTAATAACGTTTAATTGGACTAGACATCGCCACTTAACGTAACACGTCTATTTTTGGACAAAAATCGCCGAATCTAGACTTAAACATTAGTTTTATTTTAACCGTATAGTTCGGTACCGGGTCCGAAACGGCCGCGACAAGTAAACCTACGCTGGCTCAGTAGTGGGTCCGAAATGGGCAGACGTTGTAGTCATACGACATCCTCATTAAAAAATAAAAATATATAATATTCTCTGCGTTAAATCGTATGAGTGCGCATTAATTAAGAATGTTAAATAAAAATCTGATTTGTTCACGCCATTAAAACTTCTACATTTACAACGCATTTTCTTAATTTACCATTACAAAATCCAAAAGTGTAAATACGATTTACGCCATTTTGATGCAGTGCTGGGTTGGGCTAAAAATCATAAAAATGTGGTTTCCGGATATCCAAGGTATCATTATAGAAGGGATGAATAACTCGTCATTTAGTATTGTAACGAGTTCATACGTAATTCAACATAAATTAGCAGTGGTAATGAAGAATTTGATATCTGAACTCGAAGTTTCGCGCCACTTGTGTTTGTTTACATTTTTATTTTTCACTTGGATCACACACACACGCTTATACTCAATAACAATTACGATAAATATCATGTCAAATTTTATAAATAACGTAAAAGAGCCCAGATCTTAGCTTAATTCTCTAATACAGGGCCAAAAACACGAATTTTTCATTACCACTACTCAATTTGTATTCGTAATCGACAACCATGTGTTTTTTTTTAAATCGTAATGATGTGTGAAAGCGAGTATTCTAATCGATTTCATAATTGAATTTTTTGTCAACTCGAGTGAAATAAATAAGGAATTTAAGAAATTGATTCATAAAAATTAAAATAAATTCGTTTTAAGTTTAGAATACAATTATTATCCATTCTATTCTTTTTTAAAGCTTTATAATAATTTTACGTGCATTGTAATTACCAAAAAACAAAAATAGACAAAGGAACAATGTCAGTAATAAATGTTTGAATGCGCGCCAATTTATTAATTCCAAAATTTGAATTAGGAATGCGCTCGCTGATGTACTCGCTATTCAAAATAATAACATTTTAATTTATTAGCTATTTTTTAATGTACAGACGCCAGGCAGAACAACCTACCCCAATCTGTCAAATTTTACCAATCGAACATTGACCTTCCAATATTGTGATAAGGTTGAAAATCTATTAAAGTTTGTCAGATTGAGGTAGGTTGATGCCGGCACATCAACCTACCTCAATCTGTCAAATTTCTTCAATAAATGATAAATGATAAATGATATTTATTCAGTAAATTGGTTTTGGCAAACTCTTTTACACGTCAAAATAACACTATTTTACACTAGATGAGGCCGGTGTTTCGTACCTGACTACTCTGAGAAGAAACATCCGAAACAAACTCAGAGGTCACAGTCTCTTTTAAAGTCCAGACAATTTTTTATTGATCAAATTATATGAGAACCATGCAGGTGTCTGAGGTGGTCTTTTGAAGAAAGAACCACACAGATTTGAGTGGACCTGTCCAGTCAGTGCAAGCATGTGTCAGTTACCGTGTAGCTCAACTCATAACACAAGGAGCTCAACGAATTAATTAAATAGATTTTCAACCTTATCACAATAGTGGAAGGTTAATGTTCGATTGGTAAATTTTGACAGATTTGGGTAAGTTGACCTGTGCTGGCATGCATACAGATCACCAGTACAATAATACACCAGTATAATAATATTTTTATTTAGGTATTTGTTAAGGATACTTTAGATGTGATGCTGTCGCGACTTAACTTCAGTAAAACACACTGTTATAGTTTAAAATCTTTTGATGATTCTCTTCCTGGGTGGAGCGGAAGGAGAAGTCAGAGACTATTACTAACTAAAAATACCCTGTTCCTTTACATGCCTTTTGCGTTCCTGACCGCAGTACCCTTTCAATGGTTTCAATACAATTCCGTGAGCCCGGCACGCGTTTGGCACTATTATGGCCTCGTCAGTTCGCTGATAGTTCCTTGAAGGTCGCTTGGAACACGACGCGCATTCGTCTCAGGCCTAGTCCTTGATCGGACGGTGAGTTACCCAATACTCGTCGTTCGCAAGCCCGCAACTACAATCACAAAAATTAAGTCTGCGTCTTTAGGTTTTTGTAAAATCAATTTGCTTCTCAGGAATCGAGGTTGTAAATTAAAATAAGAACACACTATACACTATTCGATAGGGTCGTTGTTAAGGATCAAATTCGGTCAAGTATTAATCAATAATTTAGTCATCGTACGCAGATCAAAATTCGCGCCAATTTACTTAAAGTTCGAATTTCAAAAATTTCGTTATGTACCGCGAGGTGATTATAAAAATTTGAAATGAGAACACGATGTAGTGAGCTATGGCCATTCACTAAAGTTTGAATTTTAAAAAACCTTTTGCCATACGTTTGTCGCATGTAATTACTTCACATAACATTGATGGTTTGATTGCTGGAAATTAATATGTCAATTTAATTTTTATGCTGTAATTTTATTTTTTATCAAAATCAGCCACGAGACTTCTTTCAGTATTTTTCGCTATTCCTCATAGATTCTAATTTAGCCATTCACGCCCAGTTGGAAATTCAATTTGTTTATTACTGCAAGGAATCATTTGGAAGTACTCCCATCTCTTACTCCAGCATTTGATCCGTACCCGGTGTTTGTCTTTCCACGTTTTTTAGATTCGTTTTATATAGTGAAATAATCAGATAAATTGAAATTAATTACCGAAGACACAGTATGGGTAAAACTATATGGTTGAATTTAAATTTAGAAGACACACACACGTTTGGCCTCCATTGAAATACCGATATTTATTTCCATCGAAATCATGAATTAAAAATTAAATAATTTATTGTGTAATAAAAAAATCATCAAACGAAATAATACTCAAAATATTATAAAAAAGAATCTTCAGGTTCAGTTTCATAGATGTATTGCATGGACTAAGCTAACTATAGTCAAATAAGCAGATAAATCGGTCCATGCTCTATGTCTTGTTTTACTTTTTTTTCCATGTTCGATTATATTGCGAGTATCGATTAGGCTGAATGAACCTTTTTAATCGTTATAATGAACATTGGGATTACGGCAGCACTAAGAAGTGTCATGTTGCAACATAGTTTTTGGTAATTTTTATCAAGACTTTGTTTCGTTATTATTATGAAATTATGTATGAACACTGGCAAATGTAATAATGCATGTAGTAAGTTACTTTATTTATTTCACTGTATAACCGTTTTTTATCACGTGGGAAGCTTGTTTATGTACATATTTTCAGCACATCTAAATTATCTAGTTTTTGGAATGATGTAGCATTTTGTATGTTAGACACATTCTACAATAGAATCACGCAGTTTTAGTGACCTCAACACGTTCTTAGAGATATTGTTCACAAACTTATCGTATGAAATAGCTGTAGCAATATAATTTTGATTGAAAATCGGATGCTGAAAATGTACAAAAAAATCTTGAGTGTCGTCTTAAATTTCGAATCACCCGGTCGATTCAGCTGATGTGTCATGTGTCAAAATGTTGTCGTGCAGAGTGGTGTACTTTGGACTCACATCGCCAATTTACTTTATCGTGTAAATTACACTTCTATTTTTGGACAAAAATCGCCGAATCTAGATTTAATATTAGTTAGTTTTATTTTAAGTAATTTGGACTTACATCGCCAATTTACTATTTTTGTGTATATTACTCAAACATTAGTTAATTTACACATTCTAGCGTAACTTAAAGCGTTGTTTGGACTAAAATTGCCAACTACGTTATTTTTTTGCCTTATTGTATAAATAAATTGTGAATAATGAATATTCAACTTATCCCTAAGGAAATTCAAAGCATCATTCCAAGATTTGATGGGGATGATAAGTTACTCAACCTTTTTATTTCCAAATGCGAGTATGTAATTAGAAGTTTTAGAGGGGAGAACAACGCAGCCCAAGATACCTATTTATTTCACTGTATTACTAGTAGATTAGTGGGTAAAGCTGCCGTCTTAATAAGTGAACGTGAAAACGTCACCACCTGGGAAGGCCTTAAAGAACTTTTTGTTCAACACTTTGGGGATCCGAGATCCGAAGCTTGCCTTAGTATTGAATTAGAGAACCTCAAGATCAAACAGGGAGAGTCATATATAGACTTCTGCCACCGAATACAGAATGTTAGGAGCTCACTTATATCAAAGGTAAATCTTCTTACTGACGAAGGTATTAAAGCAGCAAAATATATTATATATAATAATACAGCTCTATTAAACGTTTTCCTCTATAATTTACCAGAGGATATGATTAAGTTTGTGAGATTAAATAAATGCGTAACCCTAGAGTCCGCGTTAAGTGTTGTAACTGAGGAAGTTAATTTCCAAACGAGATACAACGCTCGATATAAGAACAGGACAACCCCTAATAATAACGATAACAATTCAAACAATCCTAGACCAAACTTTGCGGCTCCAATCCAGTACAAATTTGGAATTCCAGCCAATAATCAAGGTTTTAGACAAGTATATGGTTTTAAACCCAACTTTATTTCAAATCCCAATAATAACAATCAAAAAGTTGCAAATCAACCGCAGGGATTTAAACCAAGTACCAGTAATCCACCAAATCAAAAGGCTATAATTCACCAACCACAACAGATTCCGCGTACATTTAATAATTATAAACAATCAGGTTTCTTTAAAGCCAATCCAAACCAACAATTCCGATTTGGAATCATCAATCAGCAGCCTAAACAAAACACCGATGTGTCGATGCGAACGGTTCGCAATAACATGATTGAAGAGCCACTTGAACTTGACTCTGACACTAACTGCGAACAGATATTCCTGTTAGATGACGAGAACCTTGTAGTGTTAATAGATGAAAGTAATCAAATGAACTGTGTTCAAGGTGAAAACGAACCAGAAAATTTTCAGATAGAAGCCTCGACAACAGATCAACCAGACCCGAAACAGAAGTAATAAATTTAAATTATAGTGGTCTTAGACTACCACACATCTATTTACCAGAAATGGATGCAATATTTCTAATAGACACAGGTAGTACACGATCTTTTATTAACGCTGAACTAGCCGATCAGTACTTCCAGTATTGCAAGAGTCAGGAACCATTTGAAGTAATCAGTACACATGGACGTAGCAAGCATAGCGAAGTAGCATACATTCCCTTAACGGACACTTTTAACACCGATATTCATCATAAATTTTATATTTATAATGTAGACAAAGCATATAACGGCCTTATCGGATCAGATTTATTAAAAGAACTAGAAGCTACTATAGACATAAAAAATCAGGTATTAAGAACAAATACAACTGAAATTCCCATTTTATATAACCCATCTTATCAGATAGTAATTCCACCGAGATCGGAAACACGCGTTAAAGTGCCAACAATATTGGACAATGGAAATGCAATTTTAAATCACATAGAATTCTGCCCAGGAGTTCGTATGCCTGACGCATTAGTTAACTGCGTAGACTCCTTAGCCCAAACTGTTATCCAGAATACTACCGACACTGAGATGACTATAACGTTTAAAAAACCATTTAAAGTTCATAGTATAGAGCACGATTTAACAGATAACTGCCTAGTTAATAATTTAAACCACAGCTCTAATTTAGAACAACTGTTAGATGAAAACCTAAGTAAATTACGGCTTGACCACCTAAACTTAGACGAAAAATCTTTAATAACTAACCTTTGTACAGAGTACAAAGATATCTTTCATTGTGAACACGTACCTCTATCCTTTACTAACCAAGTTAAACATAAGATTCGTACAAAGAACGAAGATCCGATTTACATACGCCCATATAGACACCCCGTTAGTCAAAATAAGGAAATACAGAATCAAGTAGATAAACTTCTAGAAAATAGAGTAATCACAGAATCACACTCACCGTGGAGTGCCCCTGTACATCTAGTTCCCAAGAAAATGGACACCTCAGATGAACAGAAGTTTCGCATGGTTATAGACTATAGACGACTCAACGAGATAACGATAGATGATAAATACCCATTACCAAACATCACAGACTTGTTCGATAGGCTAGGAAAAGCATCTTATTTCACTACGATAGACCTAGCTAGTGGCTATCATCAGATAGAAGTAGAAAAAGAGGACCAACCGAAAACTGCATTCACAACACAGTCAGGACATTACGAATTTACTCGTATGCCCTTTGGTTTAAAGACAGCCCCAGCTACTTTCCAACGAGCAATGGATAATGTACTCCGTGGACTACAAGGCATACATTGTCTTGTTTATTTAGATGATATCATAGTTTATTCAACCAGCCTCCAAGAGCACATCCATAAGCTTAGAAAAATATTCGATAGACTTAGACAAACGAATCTCAAAGTAACCCTTGATAAATGCGAATTTCTCAAGAAAGAAGTATTATATTTGGGACACACAATAACTAAAGACGGTCTTAAACAAAACAATGATAAAATTAAAGCTGTGTTACAATTTCCCTTGCCTAGAACACCAACAGAAATAAAAAGTTTCCTAGGTTTAGTAGGATACTATCGTAAATTCATAAAAGATTTCTCTAAAATAACGCAACCCATGACAAACTGCCTTAAAAAGAGAAATAAAGTCACCATAACTCAAGAGTTCGTAAACGCATTCGAAAAGTGCAAAGAATTACTCACCAATGCACCACTATTACAATTCCCAGATTTTGAAAAACCCTTCCTTCTAACAACGGATGCATCTAACTTTGCATTAGGAGCAGTCCTATCTCAAGGTCCAATTGGTAGCGATAAGCCGATAGCTTTCGCGAGTAGAACTCTTAACGACGCCGAAACGCGCTACAGCGCTATAGAAAAAGAACTACTAGCAGTCGTTTGGGCATGCAAACATTTCAGACCTTATTTATATGGTAAAAAGTTCACGATACTAAGCGATCATAGACCATTGGTATGGTTAAACTCAATTAAAGAGCCGGGAAGTAGACTCACGAGATGGAGACTCAGACTCTCTGAATATGATTACGAAATTAAATATAAACCTGGTAAACAGAACAGCAATGCAGATGCATTATCTAGAATTAAAGTTAATGTTTTAGACGACGCCTCAATGATAGTGAACACCGATAGTTCAAAGACTATCATCATTTCATCAGACGAAGATGACAGTACTATTTCATCAAGTAACTCTAAAAACAGACCTAAGTCACCTTATTCAATACCATCAGTAGGAAGCGAAACAGTCACAGCCTCTGAAAGAGCAGACTCTCCTTCTTTAGTAACAGTTCATTCAGAAGAAAATACAGACTCGTCTGGTATCCCAATATTAAAGGAAGCCATAGATACGAAACCAAATCAGATACTAGTATACACTTGGCATAGAAATGAGTATAGTGTTAAAAATCTATCTCGAGATAAGCAAAAGGTTTTCGAAGTACACATGCCAATAGATAAAACAGAATTAATAAAAGAATTTTTAAAAGAATATATCCGCCCTAAAATAAAATACTATATCTATTTTGAAGACGAACGCCACCGTAAAGAATTTTCAAACATTATTACAACCCTATTTAAAAAGGATGCAATAAACATATACGAGTGCACCGAAAGAGTTGTTTACGTTGAAGACGAAAACGAACAACGGGAAATAGTCCTGACATATCATGTTGGAAAAACATGCCATCGTGGTATCAAAGAAACCATAGCCCATTTAAAAAGAACATACTACTGGAACAATTTAGAACAAACCGTAACTTGTATTATCAACTCATGTGGACTTTGTAAGCAAATGAAATATGATAGAAAACCAATAAAACCCGAACTTCAACTAACTCAAACTCAAACAAAACCTTTTCAAGAAATATTCATAGACATATTTTCAATAGAAGGAACCTATTTCCTTACAATCATAGACGCGTTCAGTAAGCTAGGCCAAGCAATTGAAGTACCTAATAGGTCTACACCGGAAGTTATAAGGGCACTAATAAAATATTTTGCCACATACGGTGTACCATCAAGAATTAGTGCAGACCCAGGGTCAGAATTTAATAATAACCTATTAAAGGAAATGCTAGCATTTTACAAGATAGATTTACACATAGGTACGCCTCATAACCCAAATTCTATGGGATTAGTAGAGAGATTCCATTCTACTATTATAGAAATTTATAGACTAGCAAAGTATGAGAGGAAAATAACCGACGCTGCATCTGTCATGATGTATGCTATAATGTCATACAATCAGTCTATTCATTCAGCCACTGGTTTGACACCGTTTGAAGTAGTCTTCGGACATACCGACGCTTCAAGTACCTTTGCAGTAGACTTTAATAAGAGCTACACTCAACAGCTAGTAAAGGACCATGTTAAGCGTACTAAATATCTATATCATTATTTAACTGATAAAATTATACAGTCCAAAGAAAAAACCAAGGAAAAACGCGGCGGTGAAAAACAATTCGATATTAAAATAGACGATAAAATCTATATGAAAGGAGTTAATACCAGACGTAGCAAGGATAAGCCTAGATACCAAAAGGCAACAGTTATAGGAAAAGTCAAAAGAAATACGGTAACTGTCCAGAATAAAGCCCGTAAAACTAAAAAAATCCCGTTAAAGACATTAAGCGTCCTTCGCAGGTTCGTCCTGGTGGTAACGATGCAAGCAGCCCTCAGCCTGGGCCTTCAACTTCAAAGGATTGAAGACAATCCGGGAATCCTTCCCGTTAAAGAAGGACAAGCATCCCTAAGCCTCTATAATTGGCATATTATCAAGAGACTAGACTTTAGTTCATAGAAATATAGAATATAACATAGAAAAATATAACGATATTTCTAACTATATGAAGGATAAATTAGGTATGTACGTTTTAGATGGTAGTCTTGTTGATGCCGAGTTGCAAACCCAATATATAATGAACATAACTATAGAACGTTACAATCAATTAATTCCAAGTATCAGAATTAAAAGGGGACTTATCAATCCTATTGGATCTATAATTAAAGCTATTACTGGAAATTTAGACAATGATGATGCACTTAGATATGATAATTGGATAAACAGTTTACAATTGCAACAAGATGTAATCATGAATAAAGTTACTTTAGTTTCCGAAATGGTTGACACATTCGTTAATATCACTAACTCAACTAGAAACAACTTTATAATACTCGAGAAAACTATTAAAGAAGTAGAAGAAATTTTAAATCAAACTCAATTCCAAACGAGTAAGAACCTTGTCTTAAATACTTATAACATGTTAACTCATAACTTTCAAATATTATTAATCCGTTTAGACGAAGTGGAGACAGCATTAGCATTTAGCAGAGTTAATGTATTACATCAATCTATATTAGATACCACTGAATTAATTAATATTCTTAAAGACATCGAAAAAACAGATAAATTAGTATTTCCTGTTACTAATGAAAACTTAGTTAATATTGAACATTGTATCGACATCAAAGCTTATATAAAGGGCAAACAAATAACTTTTATTATGTCAGTACCAATAGTCCAATTAGATGTCTACAATTATTACACCCTACATCCTTTTCCTATGTATAATCCCCACCTTAATCTATCTTTCCTAATTACCCCTAGACATTCCCATATCCTTGCGAAAGGGTCGAAAATAGTATCGCTCTCCCAGCCTTGCAGAGAAATAGACGGAGGAAAGTTCCTTTGTTACGAAAGCGACGTGTCTCCGGAGGAAGAAAATAAATGCATCAACGATTTGATGACGTTTTCTACGAAGATAACATCGTGCCTGCCTCTTTCCGTCAACGCATCTGACATTAAAATAAAGTCCATACATCCGGACTCTTGGATTATTTTCGCAGCTTTTCCTACATTCCTGACAGAAAACTGCAACGACGACATGAGCCAGCACGACATCATGGGCACATACATTTTAACCCTTAACAATGCTTGTGAAGTAAAACTTGGGACAATCATGTTAAGAAAACGCCGTCTTCAAACAGGAGAAGTTGTATTTCCTAGCTCACCATCAATACATCTGCCTAGTATTATAACACCAAAGGACACCAGACTACGTGAAACTATCAGTCTAGACGAGATTGATTTGGAAAATCTACAATTCCTATCGCACGCATTAAAGGACAACAGTGAAGTGAAAAACAGTAAAGGTCATTTTGTGAATGTGCACAGTGTTAGCATAGGAACTATTGTAATTTACATTATTTTACTTTTTGTACTAATTTTAGTTATATTGTACCGCTTTAGAAATATATTACTGCGTAAGCTGAAACAAAATCATCAACCTCGTGATGCACCTTCGGGTGGTGATTTTGCACTTACGGAGGGAGGAGTTATGTATGGCCAACCACTACCCCGAACTGTATTCGTAAACTAGGATCACGTCATACCACCCATCAGTTCTAAGAAGCTGTAAATATTTGCACGTTATAAATTAGCAAGTAATGATTGCCAAAAGAGTTTCAAGTATGATTTGACATACGGACGTCTTCCTGTTGACTTCCTGGACTATTGCGAGGTCCAGCACACAGACACACACATACAAAACCTCCCGTTAGTTTAAAAGCTCCTGTAACTTAGATTTAAGTGTTCCTCTTATTATAATGCTCATGCTGAGCTCACGTGTATTAAATTAAATAAATATATTTTTTTAAACAAGTCTTGCGCGTTCATATTTGACTACCTACACCAAAAACGTGGATACCTACAAGTTCGCCGGGCACATAAAATGGCGGCCAATGCTAGGGTTTTGCCAATCAAGAAACAAAGTGTTACTGTAACGAGTATGGATACTAGTATCCCTAGTACTTTTAGGATAACATAATAGTATTACGACTAGATACCATGATTGAATTATAATCCATGTACCTAGTTACGTAAATTTTCACATTTGCGCTATTGCTTGTAATTAAATATTATACATATATTTATGTGTTATCGTTAATTTAAAATTTGACGATTAATTCGGATTGTACAGGTGAACCTTTGGACTTGTTAATTTGTCTTTTTAAAAAGTCTTATGGTCCCGCCAAGTCTTCTATCACAACAGCCTTCAAATCAGCAATTTTTTTTTCCTTCGTATTCTTTCATTGAGGCGTTTAATTGTTTTCTGTTGATTGACGTATTTTTCTTTAAAGGCTTTAATTTTTCGAGTTTGTACAACCTGTAATAGAAAAGATACATAGTTAAATCAAATCAAATTTATTTCAACTAGGCCAATAATTACAGGCACTTTTGAATGGTCAAAAGACATAAAAATAAATCAGTACAAAATTGTTATGGTGCTACAGTTCTAGTCACAAGACATAATAACTGTGAAAGTACCGTAGGTGCCCATTCCAGAGCGAAGATCTCTGATGCAAAAGAACGGACAAGAAACTCCATGGACACTCTTTTTACATTCAACGTAGTTAAGTGTACAGTAAATATTAAAAAAAAAATAATGAAAATTAAAATAGACCGTGGCAGCTAAGAGATGACCAGTCCCATCTGACAGCGCCTTTTCACATGCCAAATGTATCAGCACTATTAACCAATAACTTAATTATGCACTGTTAAAAAATAATTTGCATATTGCATTTTATTGCTAAAAGTTATTTTCAAGTGACAGTTGACAAGTCTTTGACAGATTGCGGCGCTTGATGTGCTGCCGTCTGTTTGTCAGAAAACGGTTAAAAATTCAACATCTACATACCTCTTTGGGCACTGTTCCCACAAATTGATGGGTCAACTGCAATGGTGCCTCCATTACACTAGATGGTTCATCTATTACGGTAGATGGTTCCTTTATTACAGTAGATGTACAAGAAACATCAGATTCTTGAGTGTTGCTTGTTTCACAGAATACAAATGACTCTGGAAGTTGTTTTTCGTTGGATGTCTGAAAAAAAAAATGAAATATGCATTACTATCCATATAACTTAGGCTAAAAAACCAGGCAGTTATTTAACAATCATTTTAATACACACTTACCGAAAATATTGTAGGTACAGAGTTCTCATGTAACCTAATGACATCAAGTGTTCTGTTAAAACATTTTTCTTCAAAGTGAAGTGAACACATAAGCCAGTCTTTACTTCGAGGACAAATTTTTTCGTCACCGATAGAGTCCAACCATTTTTTCTTCAATCTTTCATTTTTGGGAAACCTATAAATGATTAGTATTTTTTATCAATATATCATTTGGTAACAGTTTCAGTGTAACGAAGGACTAGTATCGGGAACTATTACAGCAACGGTACAACACTATTATTATTGTAAACAAACGAACGAAAATAAGAAATGAAAAATATTGTCTCTAGGACGGAAATAAACCCAAATACTAATACTCTAACCATGAAAACAAGGTCACATAGCGATTTCTTTACCGAAATTGTTCTATTTCATGTAGTTTTGCATGAAAACCTGTTACTAACCTGTACAAAGTCAATTCAGGCTGATTTTTCTTTTTTCTGGCATGACAAGATACAATGGAACATCCAGGCATATTGAATTACTGTTTCTTAATGGTAACACGCACTTTTAAAAGAAAAAAAAATTATATGGAGGATATGGAAAAATTATATGGAGTCGCCCCGATGTTCTATACATACATTTTGCTTATACAAATATGAGTCAAATACGAAACAGAGAGTGAAATATTGGTTTGTCTCTTTCTTTCTAATGCAGTAATCATATTTGATAAAAGAGACAACAATATTTCGGTTGTTGCTCAAAATGGAATATTTTGTTGGGATATTTACCACAGTTACAGAAACGTGCCCGTTTCGCCATTTTATGTGCCCAATTTGGTGGTAGTTTTGCTGTCAAACAGTTGTTTACTTTTTGTTGAATTTAGATTTTTGAGTAAATTACGGAGTGTTCTCTTTTAAAAGTGCGTGTTACCATTAAGAAACAGTAATTCAACATGCCTGGATGTTCCATTGTGTCTTGTCGTGCCAGAAAAAAGAAAAATCAGCCTGAATTAACTTTGCACAGGTTAGTAACAGGTTTTCATGCAAAACTACATGAAATAGAACAATTTCGGTAAAGAAATCGCTAAGTGATCATGTTTTCATGGTTAGAGTATTAATATTTGGGTTTATTTCCGTCCTACAGACAATATTTTTCATTTCTTATTTTCGTTCGTTTGTTTACAATAATAATAGTCTTGTACCGTTGCTGTAATAGTTCCCGATACTAGTCCTTCGTTACACTGAAACTGTTACCAAATGATATATTGATACTGTAGTGTTTGTGATCTATGATCTTGTCAAAGTTGTCAATAAGATGACGTTGTCTCGGGCACACGGGTAGTGGGGTAGACAGTTGCGTGAGAGCCACGAGCGAGAACGGACGTCTACTTGCATACTGGTGTGGTAACGAGCCAATTAACCTACCTCTTGTGACGCGGAGCACTACATGTGGCGACGAGATAAAAGGTCAGTGGTTAAATATCATAATTAAAAAAAAAAAGGGGAAAGGATGGTTAATAAAGTATGTAGGTACGGAAATAATTTTATGGGCTGAAGTACTTTTATGAATTGGATGTATGATTGATTGGAAAAAAATGTGAAAAAATTACAATGATAATAATTGGCACAAAGTGGGTAATTAAGCTTTGGTATTCTTCACTATGCTGTGTTGCTAGCTGTGATTGTAAGGTATTATAGGAATGCATTCAAATGAAATGAAATATTTATCTATGAGCTTAATTTACCAACCAATAATATGTGGGTACCTTGTCTTGTTTATCATTGCACTTCGTTGATTTTAAAATAATTCCGATGAATCATACAGTGGGTAGGTATTGTGTCGGATTATTGTAAACAAATTAGATTTTATACTTTCCATATAGATTGAGTTCAAATTACTGGTCAGGTTACGTTACTATTTAAATACAATTTTTCATGTAAAAAAAAAAAAAATAACGAAAAAAAAAAATTAAGATTAGTGTTTTAATTAGGTATATGGAACTTGTGCACGACCATGTATATAAGCGTAATTTTATCTTGTTGTAACTTAACGTAACTTGTATTGTTTGTTTTGATTTCTTTGTATTGGAAAATTAATAAAAACCTTATCAGCATAACTTGTGCCATGTTAGTATATAAGGTCAGAAAACTATGTTTATAGTATATAGAGCTATAAAACCCTCTTTGTATATAAGTAGATTAAGTACATTGTAAGAAAAATAAAGAGTTGATACTGAGGTTGAACATTATTGTCCCTTAGGTATATAAGAAGTAGTGCTGTATACTTACATATGTCATACATAAGGCATCTGTGGCCCCATACTTAGTATATAGATGTGTTCTCTGCGACAATCAGACTTGAAATGGCGAGTCGCGCGCGCGTAAGCGGGTTATATTTATAGATTCACGGTTAAGCGAAAAACGCCTTTATTTCGAGATCTGCTTGTCGCAGCGAGATGAAACTATGTATAGTCAATGTGCAATGTTATTGCACAATAATGTAAATGTGATTTAGTCTTATAAGACTCTTAATGGTTTTGTAAAATAGATTATTTTTGAAATAAATAAAGAGAAAATGGGCGTGGCATGGACTGACCTATAGTGAGCTTGGACGCGAGTTTGCAAAAAATAAATAACACACATTGACAAAAGGGCGCGCTGGCCAGTCAATTTGGTGGAAAATTAGAAAGGATAAAAGAAAGGGTACTATAGCGCGCGGTAACCAGTGTTCAGTATTCTACGAGGCAGTCTAGATCTAGACGAGCAAGTCCCGCCGTAGGGGTCTCTCCCTGCCACACCCAAATGTGAAGTCATCACGTAAATAGTGTCTTAATCAGTGCCCCGCTCCCCTGTTCCTGAATCCAAACTCCTGGAGTCTTCCAAAACTCTTCGAGTCTTCAAAAATACAGTCCACACATAAGCTCTCCACACGCCCGCTGCACATTCTGGCCCTTCGGGAGCCGAATTACTTCAGGAATCCAGCAGGATCGTCAGGAAGACCATCATGGTGATTACTCGCAGCCGGAGCGGAGACTCCAGGGGGGAACAAAGGACCAAGGAGACGTCGGCGGCCGCCGAGTCGGCCGCCAGCGAGCCTGCGCCAGGGTCCAGCACCAGCACGTCCGGCACGGCGGCCGAGACGGACACCGGCAGCGGGAGCACTGAAGCCACGGGCACCGAGGTAACACAGACGACGACATCGGGCGATCACGGGACTAAGACCACTGGTTCACAACATGGTACGCTCAGGCCCAGCGAAACCAGGTCACGCCGCTCAACGGCATCAAAGAAGAAACTCCTCGCAGAAATCGAGGCGAAGGAGCGGCTGGCTGAAATGAAAGTAAAACAAGCACGGGCAGAGCGAGAGCTGCAAGAAATACACCTGCAGCGCGTCAGAGCCGAAGCAGACTCGAGTGAGGAGGACGAAGATATGGTGGACGACCTCGCCTCCGTAAGGATTGGAACGTGGTTGGCGCGACCGGCGCCGCCACCCGGAGGAGGAGATCGACCAGCCCCACACGACGTCAGCGGCGGGAGGACCTGCAGGGTGGCAGAGCAGCACGCCAGCACTACAGCAGGCGCACAGCAGCAGCGAGAAGACGGATGCAGTGAAAATGTGTGTGATCCGATAAATAAGGGCAATCTCGCGAGTGAAAATAAAGTGTTAGATAAAAATACAGTGAGTGATAAAATGATAGACGTGGGCACGCTCGCCGCGGCCTTGGCGCAGGCCGCGCGCAGCTCAAGGGAGCCCCCCAAGTACATACAGCAGCTGCCGCTCTTCGACGGAAAGCCCGGTGAGTGGATAGCTTATAAGGCCGCGTATTGTGACTCACAAATGTATTTTACCTGTGTAGAAAATGTTGCTAGGATTAGGATGAGCCTCAGAGGCGCCGCGAAAGAAGCTGTCGGTTGCTTATTGTTTAGTCAATCTAACCCGGAGATAATTACAGACGCGTTAGAAAGGCGATTCGGTAGGCCGGAAGCACTAATCTTAGCAGAATTAGATAAAATTAAAATGTTGCCTAGGTTAAACGATAACCCTAGAGATATATGTATATTCGCTAGCCGCATCGCGAACACGGTGGGTACGGTAGAAGCATTGAAAAAGATACAGTATTTACATAGCCCGGAAATGTCGCGCAGTATAGTAGATAAACTAACGCCGATATTGAAGAATAAATGGTACGATTTCGCGGCTAACAAGAAGACTGAAACTATTCCCGAACTAAAGCGTTTATCTATGTTTTTAAACGAAGAAGCGGATAAATGTGGCGCATACGCGCAGCCGGAACGTCACAACGAGGAAGCGACCGGTTCGAGACAACGACGTAGAGTAGAACGCACATTTAACGTAAACAAAGAGATTTCGAACGATACGTGCCCGGCATGTAAGGAGCAAAACCATAAGCTGCCGGACTGTCACAAGTTTAAACAATTAGACATAGACGCGCGTTGGGAAATAACGAAAAAATCGAACATGTGTTTTAAATGTTTACGAAATAAGCACAGGAGATTCTCGTGTAAAGCTCCCGCATGCGACGTAAATGAATGCAGGATGAAACATCACAGGTTATTGCACAAAGAACGCCAAGTTGAAGCGACGAACAGCATAGCGGGGTCAACGACCGCACCGTCACCTGTTACCACACATGAATCCGTGACGTCAACAAGGGAGACCGTGTCAACGACCTCACCTCAGAATCGTCGAGCGTACCTCAAAATAATACCAGTCAAGCTGAGCGGACCGAGTACCTGCGTGGACACATATGCTCTTTTGGATGACGGAAGTACAGTCACGTTAATAGACGCGTCAATAGCAGACGTCCTAGGCGTGGACGGACCCTCAAAACCCATGTGGATTCAAGGCGTAGGCACAGAAGTCAAGCACGAGAAGAGTCGTGCTGTGAACTTCCGCATACAGGGGAAATACAACAAGGAACCACATGAGATCGAGGCAGCGCGCACCATAGACAGACTGGACATCACGACGCAGGCCGTGTATAGTGAAGACATAAAGAGATGCAAGCACCTAAGTGACATACACGACGAACTCATTTACGAACACGCGCGACCAATGATTCTCATAGGACAAGATAACTGGCACTTGCTCGTAGCCACGGAGACACGGACGGGCGCGCGCGACCAGCCTGTAGCATCCCGCACTAAACTCGGATGGGTGCTGCACGGTTGCGAATACTCCATCAACAAAATAATGACTACGTTTTGCGGCAACATTAAAATCCAGGAGAAGACGGAAAACTCCATAGAAGAAAGTATGAAGAACTTTTTTAAGTTAGAAGCACTAGGCGTGGAACCTAGGGTACCTAGGGACGACCCACAGCAGCGTGCTCTAGGTATCCTAGAGAAGAAAAGTCGGCGGTTACCAGACGGCAGTTTCGAAACAGGTCTACTATGGAAGCAGGAAGAAATTAAGATACCTAGCAATTATCTAGGTGCCCTGAGAAGACTAGAGACCCTAGAGAAACGCCTGGACAGGGACGAACAACTCAAGGAGCAATATGTACAACGACTCGCAAACTTATTCGAATCGGGTTATGCAGAAAGAGCACCTGACACTCCCACGGTAAATAAGACGTGGTACCTACCTCATTTCCCGGTCGTTAACCCTGCCAAGCCACATAAGCCACCCCGACTTGTACATGACGCCGCCGCGAGATCAGCTGGTCTATGTTTAAATGACCTACTTCTATCCGGACCCGACTTGTTGCAGTCCTTGCCGGGAGTATTGATGCGTTTCAGACAGGACAAGATAGCCGTGTCAGCTGATATCAAAGAAATGTTTATGAGAATCAAAATAAGAGAAGAAGATCGCGACGCGTTACGCTTCCTATGGCGTGATAACAGGCGTGAAGGGCCGCCTGACGAATACAGGATGACGTCAGTTATTTTCGGAGCGACGTCATCACCATGTACCGCGTTATATATAAAGAATCGGAACGCGAGGGAATTTGAAGACATGTACCCGGCCGCAGTATCCGCAATAGTAAATAATCACTACATGGACGACTATTTACAAAGCTTTCCCGATGAAGAAACAGCACGGGAAATAACGGGACAAGTGGATTATATACACAAAAAAGCGAACTTTATATTATGTGGCTGGACGTCGAACAATAAAAATGTGTTATGTCAAGAACGCATACCGCCACAGGAAACGAAAGTGTTAGGTGGCGACGACACGGAGAAAGCGTTGGGACTACGATGGGACACAAACACAGACTGTTTCGTGTTCAAAATAAACAAAAATAAGACGCCTACCGTGTTACTAGAAAATGTACGCCCTCCTACGAAACGAGAGGCGCTAAGTATAATTATGTCGGTGTTCGATCCGTTGGGTATAATAGCTCCTATCACTATACCAGCGAAGAGGATATTACAGAACACCTGGAAGTATAAAACCGAATGGGACAAGCCTCTGCCTGAAGAGTTACAGCCCAAATGGAGGAGCTGGATGGAGTCACTCAGAACTATCGAGACGCTCATGATCCCGCGATGTTATGACAGCTGTGACGTCACCACCAGAGAAGTACATACATTCGTAGACGCGAGCGAAGAAGCCTACGCCGCGGCAGTGTATTGGCGCATGGAAAGAGCAGACGGTACCGTGCATGTGTCCTTGGCGGCAGCGAAGAGCAGAGTGGCACCGCTGAAACCGGTCTCAATACCTAGGCTGGAATTGCAAGCAGCACTACTGGGAGCGCGCCTCACTCGCACCGTCCTAGAGGAACACAACTACGAGACGAGCAGCACGACGTATTGGTCCGACTCCACCACCGCCCTAGCCTGGATACAAGCCGAACCGCGCACCTTTAAAACCTTCGTAGCGCACAGAGTGGCAGAAATCGAGGAACTCACTAAGAAGAACGAATGGAGGTGGCTACCATCAAAGCTTAACGTAGCAGACGACGCAACGCGCGGCACACCTGAGAACTTTGACTCAAATCATCGCTGGTTTAGCGGACCAGAGTTCCTAAGAAAAAGCCGGGGTGAATGGCCTCAGAACAAGAAGGTCAACGAACTCGACAACACAGGCGAAGAACGAATAAAATGTCATGCTGTCCACGAGGCGAGAACGAATGATCACCTGCCCGACATTACGAGATTCTCTCAATGGAACCGACTGATAAGGACAACCGCACGAGTACTCCAGTTCATTGACCTATGCAGACCGGATAAACAAACTATCGAGTACAAGCGCACCAAGAAAAACAAGTTGAAAGATCCGACGTGGGGAAAAACGAATAAAAATAAATCCAACGTAAAATCAAAACAGCAAGTCGTATATAAGAACAACAGTTATATACTTGTACCTGCTATTTACCTTCAGCGCGCCGAGCAATTATGGATTAAAAGCGCTCAGGCCGAGACGTTTCCTAAGGAAATAGCCGCTATCAAGGAGAATAAAGCGACACCCACTGATAGCACGTTATCAGTACTTAGCGTGTATCTAGATAACACGGGAACCTTACGGATACGCGGACGGATCACGGCTGCGTGCGAAATAAACGAGGAGACGAAAAACCCTGTCGTGCTCGATGGAAAACATGCATATACAAGATTGTACATAGCGCACGTACATAAGAATCTGCATCATGGCGGAACTGAAGTAACAATAAACGAGTTAAGACAACGCGTGTGGATAACAAGATTGCGTCCGTCAGTTAAGAATGTTATCAAGGGCTGTTTATACTGTAAAATAAAGAAGGCCAAACCGGCCGCGCCCTCTACTGGGAACTTACCGTACCCCCGTCTAGCTCATCATGTGAGACCTTTTACCTTTACCGGGTTAGATTATTTCGGGCCAATGACCGTAACAGTAGGTAGGCATACGGAAAAGAGATATGGGGCATTGTTTACTTGTCTAACTTGTAGGGCTATACATATAGAAATAGCGAATTCTCTTAGCGCAGATTCAGCCATCGCTGCTCTTAGGCGATTCATGGGAAGGCGGGGTTGTCCGAAAGAAATATGGAGCGACAACGCCACCTGCTTTAAAGCGGCCGATAGGGAATTAGGCGAAAGCGCCTTAAGCGCTTTAGAATGTGAGTCCAATGCGCGGTCCATAAGCTGGAGATACATACCTCCCGCTTCACCATTCATGGGCGGAGCATGGGAGAGGATGGTGAGGGCGGTGAAGGAAGCACTTCACGTCACCCTGAAGGAGGTCAACCCATCAGACGAGACTCTCGCTACACTACTCGTCGAGGTCGAGAACACCGTAAACTCGAGGCCATTGACCCACGTCAGCGTGGCGCCAGACGAACCGGAGGCGCTCACCCCCAACCACATACTGATCGGACCCAACTCACATGTTCCCTCACCGGGCCTTTTCACCGAAGCCGACGTGACAGCGAAGCAGCAGTGGCGGCGCGCTCAAGCCCTGGCGGACCGATTCTGGAACAGATGGGTGAGAGAATACCTGCCTCTCCTCCAAAACCGGCGGGAGCCTTACGGAAGCGGTACTCCCCCTAAAGTCGGGGATGTTGTAGTGGTTTGTGACCCTAACCTCCCGCGAAACACTTGGCCCAAAGGAAGAATTATAAAAGTGTTACCAGGGCCGGACGGAGAGATAAGAGTGGTGGACATATTAACCAAAGGTCACACCCTCCGCCGACCTACCAAGAAGATCGTCGTGCTACCAACCGAGATCGCCTGATGGCGACGGCGGGAGAAATGTGCACGACCATGTATATAAGCGTAATTTTATCTTGTTGTAACTTAACGTAACTTGTATTGTTTGTTTTGATTTCTTTGTATTGGAAAATTAATAAAAACCTTATCAGCATAACTTGTGCCATGTTAGTATATAAGGTCAGAAAACTATGTTTATAGTATATAGAGCTATAAAACCCTCTTTGTATATAAGTAGATTAAGTACATTGTAAGAAAAATAAAGAGTTGATACTGAGGTTGAACATTATTGTCCCTTAGGTATATAAGAAGTAGTGCTGTATACTTACATATGTCATACATAAGGCATCTGTGGCCCCATACTTAGTATATAGATGTGTTCTCTGCGACAATCAGACTTGAAATGGCGAGTCGCGCGCGCGTAAGCGGGTTATATTTATAGATTCACGGTTAAGCGAAAAACGCCTTTATTTCGAGATCTGCTTGTCGCAGCGAGATGAAACTATGTATAGTCAATGTGCAATGTTATTGCACAATAATGTAAATGTGATTTAGTCTTATAAGACTCTTAATGGTTTTGTAAAATAGATTATTTTTGAAATAAATAAAGAGAAAATGGGCGTGGCATGGACTGACCTATAGTGAGCTTGGACGCGAGTTTGCAAAAAATAAATAACACACATTGACAAAAGGGCGCGCTGGCCAGTCAATTTGGTGGAAAATTAGAAAGGATAAAAGAAAGGGTACTATAGCGCGCGGTAACCAGTGTTCAGTATTCTACGAGGCAGTCTAGATCTAGACGAGCAAGTCCCGCCGTAGGGGTCTCTCCCTGCCACACCCAAATGTGAAGTCATCACGTAAATAGTGTCTTAATCAGTGCCCCGCTCCCCTGTTCCTGAATCCAAACTCCTGGAGTCTTCCAAAACTCTTCGAGTCTTCAAAAATACAGTCCACACATAAGCTCTCCACACGCCCGCTGCACAGAACTAAACCTAGTAAAATCGATTTCTTGCTTATTGTCTGGGTACTTACCTACTCGAGACATATTTTAGTAAAATTTTGATACCTATTCATTCTTATCTGTATCGCGTAATAGTAATTGAATATTTAGTTTTCAGTAAGTCCTAAACTTCTTCCGGTGATTTGTAAACTTAATAGTATCATACTCTTTAGTGCAAATAAAATACGTATTTTTTATTTTTCTTATTAAAATAGCTATACTAAATATTTGCTTTGTGTGTCAGGTAGTACGAACCTACATGAAATTGTAAATCGTGCGTGATGTGTGTCTCAAGTAGTACGAACTTACATGAAATTGTAAATCGTGCGTTATGTGTGTCTCAGGTAGTACGAACCTACATGAAATTGTAAATCGTGCGTGATGTGTGTCTGAGGTAGTACGAACCTACATGAAATTGTAAATCGTGCGTTATGTGTATCTCAGGTAGTACGAACCTACATGAAATTGTAAATCGTACGCGATGTGTGTCTCAGGTAGTACGAACCTACATGAAATTGTAAATCGTACGTGACTTGTGTCTCAGGTAGTACGAACCTTCATTAAATTGTAAATCGTGCGTGATATGTGTTTTATGTAGGATGAACGTACATGAAACTGTAAAACATGCGTTATTGTGTCTGTTAGGTAGTATAAACCTACATAAAGTTCTAAATTGTATGTGATTGTGAGTTTTAGGCAGTACGAACCTATTTCAAATTGTAAATCGTACGTGATTGTGTGGCAGCCAGTGCTGAATCAGAATATCAGTTGATCCGTTTGTTGTGGATTTTGGGACGAATTAATACCATACTGTAGTTTACCAAAGTCAACTTCGATTCCAGGTCGCCCCAAATCTACGTACTCAGAAAATGGCAAACTTATTGCCAGCTCCTGAAAAGCTTGATCTCGAAGGAGACAACGCTACAGTTGCTTTAAGATGAGAGCAATGGAAAAGATCTTTCAATATCTACTTGGAAGCGACTGGAATAACAGGAGAAGAAAAAAAGCGAGCAACTTTGCTACTTTTAGGAGGACCAGGGCTCCAAGAAATAGTTTTTAATCTACCCGGTGCTTATGAAGAAAACCCTACAATTGAGTCACATGTTTTCAAAACAGTTATAGAGAAACTCGATGAGTATTTTCTTCCAAAGCAGAATAAAATTTATGAGAGACATTTATTTCGACAAATTAAACAGGACGAAGGAGAAAAATTTGAGAAGTTTGTTGTGAAGTTAAGAAATCAATCGGGAAAATGTAAATTTACTAGCCCTGATGAGCATATCATAGATCAGATTGTAGAAAAATGTTTCTCGCCAGAACTACAGAAAAAAATATTAACATTAGGAGACACTGTTACATTGGACAAGATCATTACTGAAGCGAACACTTTAGAAATAGTGAGTGACCAGTTGGAAGATTATGGGCAAAAAAGCAAACCAAATGATGTTAATACGATTAGAAGTCACAAAAAATATTACAGCGCAAAGACTGATGACATGAAACGCAAAAATGAGAATAAGAAAATGGAAGAATCGACAAATAAATCAGAACCGAGTAAATGTGGTAGATGTGGATACAATACGCATACAGCGCCAAACAAGGAATGTCCTGCAAAAAGGAAAAATTGTAATGCTTGTGGAAAATCCGGACACTTTAGCGCAATGTGTAGGTCTAGACCCCAAAAGCGAAAACATGAAAACAAACAAAATGACGATTCTAAAATAAAAAAGAAACGGAACGAAGTAAACGCAATAAACTTTGGAGGCGATTCTTCTGACGAGGACCATTATGTTTTTAACATGAATGACGATGACGAAGCTACCATCGAATGTAAAATGGGTGGAGTCAAACTGAATTTGCTTATAGATTCAGGATGTAAACTAAACTTAATTACTGAAAAGATATGGGAAGATCTAAAAAAGAAAAAAGTTTGCTGTACTAACCAAATAAAAGGATCAAACAAAAACTTATATTCATACGGGAGTAAATCTCCTTTGAATGTTAAAGGGTCATTCGAAACGGAAATTAAAGTGAATGAGAGATCAGAATACAGTACAGTTTATGTGATTAAAGAAGGATCGAGAGATTTATTGGGAAAAGAAACTGCTATTCGTTTAGGAGTCTTGAAGTTAGGTATTGGAATAAACAAGATTACACAATCCCCTAAACCTTTTCCAAAATTCAAGGATGTACTGGTTGAGATTCCAGTCGATGAAAACTGCAAGCCTGTATCACAACCATATCGGAGAATCCCAATTCCTATTGAAAATAAGGTCGAAAGCAAAATAAAAGAACTCCTGGACAGCGACATCATTGAGGAGGTACACGGACCTTCTCGATGGATTTCACCTGTGGTACCTATATTAAAAGATGACGATGACATACGACTCTGCATAGACATGAGGCGAGCAAATGCCGCAATCATGAGGGAAAATCATCCATTACCGTGCATGGATAATTTCTTGCCAAAAATTAAAAAAGCTCAATTCTTTTCGAAACTTGATATAAAAAATGCTTTTCATCAAGTGGAGATCCACCCTGATTCAAGGCATTTGACGACATTTATTACTTCCAAGGGCTTGTATAGGTACAAGCGGCTGATGTTTGGTATTACTTGTGCGCCGGAATTATTCCAAAAAATACTAGAAAAGATGCTGACGGGGCTAGATGGTGTAATAAATTTTATTGATGATATTTTGGTGTACGGAAAAGACGAGAAGCAACATGATGAACGGCTTTCTAAAGTTTTGGAAGTTTTGAAAGAAAATAATGTCTTGTTGAACGAAAGCAAGTGTCTATACAAAGTACAAAAGATTAGCTTCCTTGGACACGAACTGACACCAGATGGAGTTAAACCACTTAAGAAATATATTACAAGTATTGAAGAATTCAGAATGCCAAAGACAGTCGAGGAACTCCAAAGTTTTCTAGGATTAGTAAACTACATTAACAAATGGCTGCCCAATCTATCAACAATGACGGAACCTTTGAAAAAATTATTGCGGAAGAAATCAGGGAAAAAGTCTAACATAGAAGATTTGTGGAAAGATGAACAGGACCAAGCATTTCAGAAACTGAAGCATGCTCTCAGCAAAGTGCCAACATTGGGATACTACGACGTTAATGACGAAACACAGGTTATTGCTGACGCGAGTCCTGTAGGGTTAGGGGCTGTTTTGATACAAAATGATAACAGAGAGTCTAGAATTATCGCATATGGCAACCGTACTTTGACTGAATTGGAACGGAAATACAGCCAAACAGAAAAAGAAGCACTCGCTCTGGTTTGGGCCGTAGAGCACTTCAAATTTTTTCTGTTTGGAAAAACATTTGATCTAATTACAGATCATAAGCCGTTAGAGTTCTTATTTGGACAGAAGTCGAAACCTTGTGCGCGTGTTGAACGCTGGGTTCTGCGGCTACAAGCCTTTCGATATAAAATTAAATACAAACCTGGTAAAATTAATATCGCCGATCCTTTGTCAAGACTTTGCGAATATCACAATGTCCCTCCTGGAAACGTTGACGATTATGTACAGCAGATCGTGGAACAGTCTAGACCTTGTGCTATTCCTATGGAAATACTATCAGAATGCTCTGGACGAGATCAAGAAATAAAAAACGTAAAAATAGGAATGTACAATAAAGATTGGGATGATTCGGTAAAAGGATATAAAATTTTTGAAAATGAGCTTTGTTTTTACGATAAAATATTACTAAGAGGCAACAAAATTGTAATACCAAAAGAACTCCGGAAAAGAGTACTGGATGCTGCACATGAAGGCCACCCAGGGATAGTGGCGATGAAAAACCGACTGAGATCAAAAGTTTGGTGGCCAAGAATTGACCGAGATGCTGAATCAAGAGTAAAAGCGTGTAAAGGTTGTACTCTTGTCGGGTTACCCAGCCACCCTGTACCGATGAAACGACGCGATCTCCCCACTGCTCCTTGGGTGGACGTTGCAGTAGATTTATTAGGCCCGCTGCCGAATAACGACTACTTGCTAGTTCTGATTGATTATTACAGCAGGTACAAAGAGATAAAATTTACTAAAACAATAACAAGTTTGCTGATAATTAAGTTGCTGGAAGAAATATTCAGTCGTCTCGGATACCCCTCATCAATCACAGCAGATAATGGACGGCAATTTGTTAGTGATGAATTCAAGGAATATTGCCGACAATGCAATATAAAACTGTTCAACACTATACCTTACTGGCCTCAGCAAAATGGTGAGGTCGAGAGGCAAAACAGGGACATTTTGAAAAGATTAAAAATCAGTCATATGCAAAAAGAAGATTTAAAGGAAAGTGTGTGGGAGTACTTAATGATGTATAACTCAACCCCACATTCGGTAACAGGGAAAACGCCAACAGAACTTTTCTTTAGTAGACAAAATAGGGATAAAATCCCTTCTATAACTGATAATACGATAAATGATTCCGAAGTAAGAGACAAAGACAAAATAGAGAAGGAGAAAGGAAAAGAGTATGGAGACAGAAAACGGCACGCTGAGAATTCAACACTTTTGGAAGGAGATAAAGTATATATGTATAAAAGATATGGGAAAAGGAAATAAGTTATCGACGACCTTTAAACCGACACCGCATGTTGTAGAACATTCGGACGGTGGAGACGTAATAGTAAGGAATGAAGAAACTGGCCAAAAACTTAGACGTAACGTGATTCACTTGAAGAGAGTTGAAGGCGAATGGAAAGTTCATAGTGAGGATCAAAATATTACTGAGCAGGATCAAAATGAAAATGATTAAAACAAAATATAATAATGTAACTTGGTTGGGTTGATTATGAAACCAACTTACTTCTTTGATTAATAAATTTATGATAAGGAAGGGATGTAGTGTTTGTGATCTATGATCTTGTCAAAGTTGTCAATAAGATGACGTTGTCTCGGGCACACGGGTAGTGGGGTAGACAGTTGCGTGAGAGCCACGAGCGAGAACGGACGTCTACTTGCATACTGGTGTGGTAACGAGCCAATTAACCTACCTCTTGTGACGCGGAGCACTACAGATACAAAAATACTAATCATTTATAGGTTTCCCAAAAATGAAAGATTGAAGAAAAAGTGGATGGACTCTATCGGTGACGAAAATATTAGTCCTCGAAGTGAAGACTGGCTTATATGTTCACTTGACTTTGAAGAAAAATGTTTTAATAGAACACTTGATGTTACCAAACATTGGTTACATGAGAACTCTGTAGGTACTTACAATATTTTCGGTGTGTATTAAAATGATTGTTAAATAACAGCCTGGTTTTTTAGCCTAAGTTATATGGATAGTAATGTATATTTCATAATTTTTTTCAGACATCCAACAAAAAAAACAACTTCCAGAGTCATTTGTATTCTGTGAAACAAGCAACACTCAAGAATCTGATGTTTATTGTACATCTACTGTAATAAAGGAACCATCTACCGTAATAGATGAACCATCTACCGTAATAGATGAACCATCTAGTGTAATGGAGGCACCATTGCAGTTGACCCATCAATTTGTGGGAACAGTGCACAAAGAGGTATGTAGATGTTGAATTTTTAACCGTTTGCTGACAAACAGACGGCAGCACATCAAGCGCCGCAATCTGTCAAAGACTTGTCAACTGTCACTTGAAAATAACTTTTAGCCATGGACATAAAATCCTATGGACTGGAAATATCTACACCAAAAACGTGTATACCTACAAGTTCGCCGGGCACATAAAATGGCGGCCAATGCTAGGGTTGTGCCAATCAAGAAACATAGTGTTACTGTAACGAGTATGGATACTACTAACTAGTAGTTTTTCCTCCTAACTATAGGCCACAGGGCGGGTGGGTGGGGAAAATTTTTTGCGAGCTAGACGCACGTGCGGGGTGTCGAAAGATTGGGCTCCGCGCGGGCTAGTCGAATATGCAATAAAATTTCCCACGACCGGAAGCAAAATTTTGAGTTATGGCCGAAAAACCAGTTATTTTACGTGAAAATTGGTGTTTTTTACCCCCACTCCGGAAATCGGGCCGCGGAACGCGGACCAAATCACGGGATTAGTAGGGGACGGTTGCTGAGACTAATATAAAGTTAAAACTGTTCAAATTGATCTGAAAATGGCGAAGTTATTAAATTAAATATGTTGAAAATTTGAAGAAAAATACAAAAAATGCAAAATAGAAAATATCGATACTTTTTTCAACAGCCGACCCAGGTACATCAGTTTATTTTGGGACTTTTTTTTTTTTTTATTTTTTTTTTTTTTTTTCGTGGTAAAATCATCAAATGAGTCCTCCCACCCCGGGTTCCCCCCGGGCTCCCACTCTCGACGACTGTCGCAACCGCTTGCGTCGCCAGGTCGGCCGCCGCCTGGTGCGACTCTCCCTCCGCCAGGACGAGCGTGTCGTCAGCGTAACATATTACGCTGACGCCGTCAGGGAGGTCGCCGCGCAGCACCCAATCGTATCCGATGTTCCACAGGGGCGGCCCCAAGACCGATCCCTGTGGAACACCGCACGATATGTTTTCGGGTATTTTTATATATATTTTCGGGTACGGAACGCGTTACGCGTACAGTGTCTCTGTTTAACAAATTAATTAAAAAATGTCCAAATATAACGTGGAATTGGCATTTGCCGATTTATTGAAGAAGTTACTATTGTTAACAACGAAAGTAACAGATCAGTCGTCAAAAATTGAAGCGCAAAGCAAAAAAATTGAAGAACAACAGTGCTTAATTCAAAAATGTACAACGACCATTTTTGAACAAAAGGAGGTAATTGAAGATCTGTGCGCAAAAGTTGAGGTCTTTATTAGTACGGCACAAGCTGCAAAGAGCGAGACAGCGAGCTCCAAAGATATGCGCCCGAAAGAGATGAACATAGTGTCAGAGGTAGTAGTGTCTACGATCGACAACTTATCGGAACGCGCGCGACGAGCGGAGGAGCGAGCCAAAAATAAGGATGCGTTTACGCTGCTTGAGCGACAGCGATTTGACAAGGAGGCGGACACAGTAACAAATACTCAAGAATGGAAAGTGGTTGCAAACAAGAAGAGAAAATCTAAGGCTGATCTCAAGGTGGTCGGCAGGGGCGGCAACACACAAATTTCGGCATTTCAAGCCATTGAGAAAAAGAAGTTTTTGCATGTGTGGTCTCTTCATATAGATACTTCTGAGGATGCAATAATGGAACATGTTACAAAAATTTGTAACACAACGGATATTAAGGTGGAGAAAATTATTCCAAAGAGCAAAATAAAAATAAAAAAAATAAAAATAAAAATAAAAATATTTTATTATCAGGCATCGTGGCCCATAGGGTGTTAGAATTACATTTTTTAAACTGTTTTAGTAAAAATCATAAAAATCAAAATTTATATCAAAATTAACTATTAAAACTCAAACTTTTAAATTAAAATTAAAATCAAAATTCAAAATTAACATAATTCGAAAAATAAAAATAAAAATTGAAAAGTCATAAGATCAAAATAAAATCACATGTTTAAAATAAAATAACAATCAAATAAAATAGAAATCACAATAAAATAAAATAATAAAATCAGTCAAAGAAAATAAAAATATGATGGTTGTCTCAAGCTTTGTTGCCAACATGCAGCCTGATAAACCTCCCCATTGTAGGCCCATCCAGCCTCTCTGCAAACACCTTCAGAACGCTATTGTTGCTTCCCCTCACTCTGAATATAACTGAGGCAACTTTTTTACGCATTATAGCGGAGTAGTCATCAGTGTGCGCATCAGCGAACATACCTGACGCGCTACAGTAAGGTGGAAGCCTCAACAGCGCCCTGAAGGAATTGTTGTACTGAATGCGCAGAGCATTGTCTGCTTTTAGGGTATGATTATGCCAAAGACTGCTAGTGTAAAATGATTGGCAGTAGGCCTTAAAAAGAGTTATTTTCACGGGTACTGAACAACCATGAAACCTTCTGCATACCATATTTCCCCGCACAGCCAATGCTCTGCGCTCTCTTTCCATATCGAGGTCGTCTTTTAATTCCTCCGTTACAATATGGCCTAAATATTTAAACTGGGCAACTCTCTGCAACACTGACCCATTTAACTTTACAGGAGGAACAAAAGTTGGATTTTTATTCCTGCCGCGAAACACCAACAGTTCACTTTTTGTAGGATTATATTTTAGCCCATGCTGTTTGGCATATTCTTCACATATGGAGAGTAGCTTTCTAACCCCACTGATAGTAGGGCTCAGCAGCACCATGTCATCAGCATAACTTAAGTTATTCAAGCACACTCCATCTATATGGCATCCGACATGCGTGCTGCTGAGCTCCACAAGCAGTTTATTGACATACATATTAAAAAGCCTCGGGGAAGTTAGACCTCCCTGCCTAACGCCGCACTCAAGTTTATACGAGTCAGACAACACATTATTCCATTTGACGAAGTTCCTCTGCCTGTCATACCAAAAAGATAGTATAGACACTAAGGCAGAAGGAACACCTGCCTCCCGAAGCTTCTCCCATAAGGCATTATAAGAAACCAGGTCGAAGGCCTTCGAAAGGTCCAGGAAACAAGCATACACAGGTGTTTTCCTATCTGTATAATATTTGACAGTGTGCTTCAACGCAAATATAGCACTCTCAGTAGATAGCCCTGCACGAAAGCCAAACTGTGTGTCATGTAACTGGATGTACCTACTGAGGTGTGAGTCGAGCACACTGTCAAATACCTTGGCTACCACAGTTGCTAGTGATATAGGCCTGTAGTTACCTTTGTCTGCTATATCCCCTGTACGATTCTTCACAATAGGTACAACAATTGTGTCTAGCAACTCTTGAGGTAAGTAGGAATGTACTAAACACAAATTGAAAAACATAGTCAACACTCTCGGCAGATGTATGCCAGCATTTTGAAGGTGCTCGATGCTGAGTCCATCATGTCCAGGCGACTTACCCCTCTTCATGCATTTTATGACAGATTTTATTTCTTTACAAGAAAACCAAAGTGGTGATCCTGATCGACATGACTCAGCATCGTGCACCCCCGATGCAGACTTAAGAGGTGAACTCACTTTAAAATATTCTTTAAAAATGTTCGCTATCTCAGCGTCACCCTTTTTACCATCCACACTAACTGATAAGCTTGGAGCATTATTTAATTTTCTAGTGCCTTTCCAAAATGAAGAAAAACGTTTTTCTGAATGGAGTGAAGCCAAGACATCCATTTCTATTCTTTCCTGGTGCTTAATGCACCATTTCAGTTTAGATTTAAATATTTTACGTGTTAATAACATATCCTCAAAAATAGGACCACTACTGGGCTGACCACACTTCATCCATAATTTAAATTTAATTCTTGCCTGAGTGTGAAATTCTTTTACATATTTGTTCCACCCTTTTATACCTTTTTTTCTTATAATGCCTTTTGGGGTTCTGCTCCTACTAGCAGCTTCACTTAATATACACACAATTTGTCCATACATTTGATCTAATAAAAAATTATGGTGGGTATTATCACAAAATTTGTCAGCACAAAGTTCAAATTCCTTAGGAAAATCAAAGTTCTTTAATTTCTCGTTACAAATTGAAGCGTATTGACTTATTTCCTCTGGACGTCGGTCCCCCCAACATACCCCATTATATGATGATTTAATTCCCTTCGCTTTCACCCTAATTACATTAATATCACATTCTATTTTCAAAGGAAAATGATCCGACCAAAACGAATCGTAAATAACTTCAATGTTAACAATTGCTTTTGCTGCCGACTGTGTTACAAGACAGTGGTCCAGCCAGCGCTTACACCCGTGTGCGTCACTGATAAAAGTGTAACTTTGGGATGACAAGCTCAGATAGTCAATGTCCGCACATAATAATTCTTGTTCTGCACAAAAACTAACAAGTTCGTTACAAAATGACTCACCGGGATGAGCGTTAAAATCTCCCAATGCAAACACTGATTCAACATTACTATTTTGTATGATAGAATACATTTCACTTAGACATTCCGTAAAATGGGGTAAATTATCACTGCAATCTGTTGGCATATACATATTTATAACCATGAAATAACGATTACTTGTCACTATATTAACTGCACAAATACGGACATTGTCACACTGCACCACAGACACGCTATCAAAAGCACTTTTTCGCCACAATATTGCAAGACCTCCAAATGGTCTGCCCTTACAAATACCAGTTGAAGTGTCGACTGACGACTTCGCGGTGTAACTGAATTCTTGATCTATATTTTCCAAAAATGATAAATCATGTGGGTATAACCACGTTTCTTGTAACACAATTATGTCAGCTGTTTTGCATAGGAAACGGACACAGTTTACAGATCTTTTAACATTCTTACAATTAAATGTTATAATGTTCAATTTTGATGTATTATTCATTAATTGCATTATTTATTCCGTCCTTTTCAGAAATTGTAGCATTTCTGTCTTCTTTTCGATTCTTGAAATGAATAAAGCGACGGAATGTGATGCCATCTGGCCACATCTGGTCATCTAAAAAAGTTTCTAACTTGTTTTTATTCACTAATAGCTTAAATGCATTGCAATGCAAAAGAGACTATTCATCATTCATGGTGGGGGTGCCTGAGTCTAAGTATGATTTATTAAACAATGCTGACAGTTGGCCTTTGAATACCCAATTTAGTGAATGGATGTGGTTTCGGAACTACCGTAAACCCTCGGAAAAGTCAGAAAACAACAAGTAATTGCATCCAAGTATTTTATCAAAATGTGCGGGGCCTAAGAACAAAGACGAAGACCTTTTGCAATAATTTATCGGCATCAATGTATGATATTGTGGCAATAACCGAAACAGGACTAAATGCATCTATACACGATGGGGAACTAATTCCGGATGGATTTAGTGTATTACGATGTGATCGAGCGGATGGACGCAAGCAGGGAGGAGTATTGTTAGCGGCTACATCGCGGTTTCAACTGACACGCCGTCCCATCGTTAATGTAGCTTCGGCCTTATTCGAGATAGTATGTGCCACGGTACGTCTGAGTAATGACGGTTTGCTTTTATGTTGTGTTGTTTACATTCCGCCAAAATGTAATAATATGGAATATATGCGTTTGTTTCATATAATAGAGGAAATATGTGTAAAATACGAAAAGGTTCTAGTGATAGGCGATTTCAATTTGTATTCAGCGACTCTGGAGATTAATAGTTATTTTGAATATGTCAACGCCTTTTGCGGATTTCGGCAGGTAAATGAAGTACTTAATATTAATAATCGTATGTTAGACTTAGTATTGACAACATTACTACCGGATACCTTAATTGTTCGTTTGGCCGATGAACCATTAGTGGATATAGACGTGCAGCACCAACCGCTCGTCGTTAGTCTGAGTACCAGTGACAAACACGGGGGGGCGCCTCTGCTCACTCCACCAACTTCTTTAAATAATGGTTGTGATTTTGGTCCAAGTTGGAATTTTAAAAAGGCTAATTTGTGTTTTCTTTATTATAATTTGCAATTAATTGATTGGGATTCATTATATGAGATTCAGAATGCAAGTTCAGCTTTAAATTACTTTTACAATCTGGTGAATAGCACTATTGATCTTTGTACTCCTAAAAAGAAAAGAGTAGTAGGTAATAGTATCAAGACTAGAATTTACCCAGAGTGGTATACATCAGATTTAATAAGGGATATCAAGCGTAAGTGGAGACATCATAAATTATTTAAAGTAACGTCATCACCGAGTGACTACGAAGTGTTTACTAGGTACCGGTCAATAGTTAAACGAAAAATCAACGCAGCGTACCAAGTTTATCAAAATAAATTGCAACTTAATTTTAAGGATGATCCTAAATCATTCTGGAAGTTTGTTCGAGCAAACCAATCCAGACGTAATAAGCCGCAAATAACAAAGGATGGCATAGTGTTGAGGGAGGAGGAGGCTGCTGAGAGTTTTGCTTCCTATTTCCATTCGGTGTACAGCGAGACGAGGCCGACGTTAGACCCAGTAGCGGCGGAGCTCGCGGGTGGTGGAGCGAGCTCGGCGCGAGTGCACGTTGACCACGTGAGTAGGAGGGAATTGCTTGCTGCGCTCCAGAGGCTCAAACCCAAACAGTCGGTGGGTCCAGATGGAATCCCACCCTTCATGGTCAGGGATTGCAGCTCAGTCTTTTGGAAACCACTGCTACACATTTTCAATCTGTGCTTACAGGAAGGACACTATCCAGATCAGTGGAAAATGACGCGAGTTATCCCGGTACCAAAAGGAGGTCCAGGGTCGGACGTCAGTGGTTATCGTCCTGTGGCAGTACTGTCGGCGTTCGCTAAGGTTTTTGAGTCAGTATTGCATAAATCCATATACACGCAAGTGAGCCCACTTTTGCATGATGCTCAACATGGCTTTCGTGTAGGTCGGGGTACGGGAAGTAATTTGCTCTCATTTGTGTCGTATTTGATGCCAGTAGTGGACGCTGGAGGGCAGGTTGACGTCGCGTACTTCGACTTTCGGAAAGCGTTTGATATGGTGGATAATGACATTCTTTTGGCTAAATTTGCAGCGTTAGGTTTTACACCTCGTTTGCTGAAATTTTTTTCGAGTTACCTTAGTGAGCGCCGGCAGTACGTTGAGTACGCAGGGCACAAATCTAAACCATTTTATACGTTCTCAGGGGTTAGCCAGGGCAGTAATTTGGGTCCACTGGAATTCATTATTATGGTTAATGATCTCCCAGAGGTTGTTAGCAGTGCGAGGTGTTTGCTATTTGCAGATGATCTTAAAGTATTCATCTCGATAGCGGGCTCCTCGGACTGTGAGCGACTTCAAAGAGATCTGGATAAGGTGGTGCAGTGGAGCCAGAAAAACAAATTGGTCTTCAATGGGACCAAATGCTGCGTGATGACGTACAGTCGCGCGCGTGCCCCGCTGCATAATCCGTATGAGATAGATGGTGCGGTGGTGCCGCGTGTCACGCATATGCGGGATCTTGGGGTTCATATGGTGTCTGAGTTGACGTTTCGCGAGCATATTATAGACCTGTGTGGCAAATCCTTTAGAAACTTGGGTTTCATATTAAGGCAATGTTCGGATTTTAAAAATATAGCAGTAATTAAAATACTGTATAATGCTTTAGTTCGTAGTCATCTAGAGACTAGTGCTTTGATATGGAATCCACATGAGGAAAAATATAGTCTCATGATTGAGAAAATTCAAAATAAATTCACTAGATATTTATATTTGAAGCAATATGGGGTATACCCATTCTACCCGTTAATGTATCCGAGTCTGTTTGTGTTGGGCATGGTCGGGTACACTAGGCTGGCGGTCAGGAGAGATGTCGCGTTAATAAAGTACGTGGCGAAGGTCATTCGTGGGCTGGTGCACCACCCAGATGTGCTGGAAGCGCTACGGTTTTGTGTCCCGGACGGGTACGTAACAGCGCGCCGCCGCCCCCCTTTGTTAGAGGTACCAAGGGCTAGGACTAATTTATTGAAGTTTGCTCCATTGTCAAGGGCCGCACATTTATTAAATAATATATCGTCGGTAGATATTATGTATGAGAGCCTGCCGAAATTTGTATCAGGCGCACAAAGGTGCATTGAAGTAGGAATACCAATTTGATCTTTTATGTTTTTTAGTTTGGTTTATTTTTGGTTAGGTATATTTTTGTTTTTGTCTATAACATCGTTTTGGAATTTTGCTGTAAGATGTTGTAGTTATTGGTTTAAATAAATAAATAAAATAAATAAAAAAATAAATATCTCTCGCCGGTTCCACTCTCCCCGGTGACCGGGGTAGATGACGGCTCTGTCCGTCAGGTAGTCCTCGACTATGCGACGGAGGTAGGTCGGCACCCGGTGATACCGGAGTGCCTCCCTGATGCAACTCCAGGGCAGGGTGTTAAAGGCGTTGGTGATGTCCAAAGACACCGCCAAGACGACCCTGCCCCGGGCTACTGCATCCCCCGTCGTGAGGGCTCTCACGCGCATGATGGCGTCCACCGTCGAGCGCCCCCTGCGGAAGCCAAACTGGCTCTCCGCAAGGTTCGGGCCCACCCGATTCAGGTGCCCGACGAGGCGGTCTGCAATGACTCTCTCGAAGAGCTTGCCCACCTCGTCGAGCAGCACGATGGGCCGGAATGCGGACGGAGAGTCCGCAGGGCGCCCGTGCTTCTGGATGAGGACCAGTTTTCCCGTCTTCCAACGAAGCGGGAACCGGCCCCTCTCCAAGCATGCGCTTAAGAGCCCCCCCAGTCGAGGCCCGAGAGTCCCCGAGGCCAGGACCCAGGCTTTTCCTGGCAGGCCGTCGGGTCCTGGGGCGGTATTTTTGGCTTTGAGCCGTAGTACCGCCACTCTCAGGTCTACCTCGGTCACCTCCGGAGCGTCATAGACGTCGTTGTCGCTGTGGTCCGCGTTTGCGTCAGCTTCATCCTCAGATTCCGTCGGAGACGGAGCCATGGGCGGGGTATGAGGAGTATGCTCCCCTCGCGATGGGAACAGGGCGCTCACCACGTCCTCCACGAACTGTGGCTGGAGACTCTGCGTCAACGGGGGAGCCCAGGGGCGGAGCTTTTCTCGCACCCACTTGTAGGGGCGGCCCCATGGGTCCCCGTCCAGAGTCCCCAGCATCTCCTCGCGGGCCAGTTCCTTGGCCCGCCAGATCTCGTCGCGGAGGACGGCCTTAGCTGCCCTGTAGCCCTCGTGCAGCTCCGCCTCTACAGTCGCCGCATCCGGAGGTCGGGTGCGGCGCCTGCGGAATCTGGTGTACCGGCGTCGCGCGGCAACGCACGCCTCGCGCAGCGCTGCTAGCTCGCGCGACCACCAGTACAACTGACGCCGGGCGCGTCCTTGCCGGACCCGGGGCATGGCCACGTCGCAGATCTCCGACATGGCCTCCCGGAACCACTCCGCCTCGTCGTTGATGTCAGCAGGCCTGTCCGGTGGTGACACCCAGGCCTGCACGATCGAGGCTTCCAGGAATAGCTCCCGGTCCAGCTGCTTCAGCGCCCATCGCGGACCACTTGGGTTCCGTCCACTCGGAACCGGCGCGTCTGAGGTCTGGGCGGAGACGTCGAACCGGATATACCGGTGGTCGGAATAGGTCTCCACCTCCTCCACAACGCGCCAGTCGGTGACGCGCGGCGACAGGTCGGCGGTGGCGAACGTAACGTCCACCACCGACTCTCCCGCCCACCGCACGCACGTGGGGACAGAACCCCGGTTCTCGATCACTAGGCCCTGCGCACGGGCCCAGTGCTCGAGCATCCTACCCCGCGTATAGTCCGTGGACCGGGAACCCCAAGCCGGACTTTTGGCGTTGAAGTCCCCAAGGACGAGCGCGGGGAGGGAACCGAGGGCGACGACGACGTCTCCCAGCTCCGTTAGGGAGTCTTGGAACTCGGCGAGAGATCGGCTCGGGGAGAAATAAACGCCTACAACGGCGATCTCCCCGAACCGTGCTGCGACGATCCCGCGCCCTCTCTTTACGCGATCGAGGGGCAGGGTACCGGCGGCGGCCGACGAAATTAGGGTCACCGAGCCGTCCAGGTCCGCCACCCAGTCATTCCTGGGCAGGACAAAATACGGCTCGGCGACCACGGCGACGTTGATCAACCACTGCGCCATGCTCTGGAGCAAGAGATCCTGAGCAGCGGCGCAGTGGTTGATGTTCGCCTGGAGGAAGCGCAATGGAGACATTAATCTGAATCCATTGCAGCCTCCTCCAGGACCCTCTCCGAGGGTTGAGCCACGGCGGCGGCGGCGGCAGCGGGAGCGGCGGCGGCGGCGGTGGCGGTGACGGCGGCGGCAGAGGGCCTACCTCTGCGCCTGGCTTTGGTGGGTGGGGCGCAGGACTTGCCCCCAGCCCGGTGATCAGCCGGCTTGCCAGCCGCCTCACATGCGAAGCAGTGAGGCGGGGCAGAGCACGAGCCGGCCTTGTGACCGGGCTGACCGCAGCGGAAGCACCTATCGCTGCGGTCCACCTCCGAGGTGCAAACGCATGCCGCGTGGTTACCCACTTGGCAGCGGTAACACCTCAGGGGTCTGGGCTCCAGGACTTTTACCTGCGCCGACACCCAACCAACCAGGAGCCTTCGGCCCTCCTGCAACTTTTTGGCCGCCGACATGGGGCAGCTAACCGTGGTGGTTAGCAGCCCCGCAAAGTCAGGACGCAGGGCGCCCGCCCGCACCTGATCGGGAGGGCACCCCCCAGTCCTGGCAACGGCGGCCACGACGTCCTCTGCCGTCACGGAGTCGTCCAGACCCAGTATGCGCACGTCTGCGCGCTTGGTGGGTCTGGACACTCGGGCCTCTTCCGCATTTAAGGACGCTCTGAGCCGTTCGGCCAGAGCGTCAGCGGAGGGGCCACTGTCCGCGCCGGGGAGCTCCAGCATTCGAGCCCCCGTTGCGGTGACCCTCAATCGGAGGCCGCCGGCGATGCCGAGCTCCTCGAGGTTCACCGCCTCCCGCGCCTTCGCGAGCACGTCGCGATACGACACGCCCCTCTTGACCGCGTCCGGCTGCAGTGTTATCACCACAGCCGCGGTCTTTGGGGCGCGCAATCACGCCGCGAAGTCGCGCTCTTTGCGCCGCCGCCGTCTCTCCCTTCACCTCATGGACCTGGCCGCCTTGTCAGCCTTCCTCTTCTCTCCGGCTACTTGCCAATCGGCGTCGGCCGGAGGAGTTTTAGGAGGAGGCTGCTCTTGCTGAGACGGCCGGTGATCGGCCTGGGCCTTTTTCTTTTTGGCCGTCTGGGCCGACCCCGCAGGTGTCGGGGTCGGAGGCGGCTTTGACGGGCCCGGTTTCACCTGGCTGGGCCCGATCGGAGCCGTCCTCGTCCCGGCCGGAGCTGTCCTCGCCCTCGCAGGGGCTGTCCCACCCGGGGCCGTCCGCACCGGGGCCGTCCTCGTCTGAGGCGGCTTCGTCGTCGGGGGAGGCTTCGACGCGGCCGCGGCCGCGTACGAAGACGCAAGCGGGGGCCGCAGCACGCGGCTCTCCAATACGGAGAACCGCTGCTCAAAGGCGGCCAGCTCCTGCCGCACCAGGGTGAGAACTGGATTCTCCCCCGATGCAGGCCGGCCTTTCTCCTTAGCGGCCCCCGGTGGCGCCTCCTGGCGGCTGGCCGCTTGTAGGCCGGCCAATTCCGCCTTCAGGGCGGCATTCTCCTTTTGGAGAGCCCCTATGGCGGCAGTCAGACGGGCGAGCTCCGTCCGCAGACCGGGCATATCATCCCCCGCAGACGGAGACCCGCCATAAATGCGCGCGGCCGCCACGATGGAGGTCATGGCTTCGGCAATCGCGTCCTCGCGTGTCTTCTTTTTTTTCTTCATTGAGACGACGCGCATCGCGGCCGCCACGACCTCCGTTAGTTTGGCCTCGTTCGAGGCCAGACTAGTGTTGGGCTCTCCAAATGAGGGCCCCCTCCCCGAAGTCTTGCCTCGGCCCTTACCCCGCACACTCGTGGGGATCTTAGGGGCCGAGACAAGCCCTTCCTCTGACGACGATATGTCGCCGTGGGGGCGCTTAAGGAACTCATTCCTTCTATCGGCGCCCCCATCATCCCTTACCACGCTTCCAGAAGCCGAGCTCTGGAAGCTAGCGGCGTCTGATGCCGAGTCGGACTCCGACCCGAGCATCAGCGCCACCTTATCATCCGCACCCTGTGCCCGCTCTATGTTCGGTGCCGGTGAGGAAGACGTGCTGGACAAGTCCAGCGACTCCTCCCCACGGGCACGTGAGCCACCCTGGCTCTCTGCGGCGACTGCCGTTGTTTTTAGGGGGTTTTTCAAAATACTTTTCATTTCTGTTCCCACGAGTAAATACATTATCCAACCAACCAACCATGACAATGTGGTCAGAGGCGTCTTTACCTATAGTGCAGGGTGTGCGGCGCACGCGGGCGCCGGGTGTAAGGGGGCGCCGAGCGCCCTCTAATGCGATACCTCCAAAAATGCATCGATCGATGGCTCAGGCGCAAAATGTCGCTTTCGCAAAATGTCTCCTGGTAGTAAAATGTCTGTTTCGCAAAATGTCGTTTTCTCATAATGTCGCTTTCCCAGAATGACTCCTTCTTAAAAGGGCTCAGGCGTTAAATGTCGCTTTCGCAAAATGTTTCCTAGTAGTAAAATGCCCCTTTCGCAAAATGTCGCTTTCTCATAATGTCGCTTTCCCAGAATTACTCCTTAAAAGATCACTTTCTCACAAAGCCTCTTTCGCAGAATATCTCTTTCGCAAAATGTCGCGTTAGTAACTTAGAAAAAAGTTAGCCAGTTTTAAAAGAAAGGTTGTTTTTTTTTTTAATTTATTAGTCTTGGTTGATTCTGTTCTTACGAATTTCGATTTTTCGAGTGAAATCAGTAATAAAATAATATGTACTTTTATTATGAATCCTTTACAAGATCTGCTATAGTGGTAGTATTTGAAACATCTATGTTACACATGTATAATAAGCCTTTTCAATGTGACATACTGCATTTTTAAAGGTGTCCATAATTGCATTAATAATATTTTTGATTTGCGAATAATTAGCTGTAATGCATTTAGTATCGTGAGAAGAGGCCTTAGATTAAAATATTGCCCATGATTTCGATGTTACCCTGTATAAAAAAATAATACCACTCTAGCAGATCTTGTAAAGGACTTTTTTTATTTCACTCGAAAAATCGAATTTACAATGTTGCCATATAATATTGACAAGAACCAGAACAGAATCAACCAAGACTAAGAAATTGAAAAAAAAAAACAACCTTTCTTTTAAACCAGGCTAACTTTTTTCTAGGTTACTAACGCGACATTTTGCGAAAGAGATATTCTGCTAAAGAGGCATTGTGAAAAAGCGACCTTTTAAGAAGGAGTCATTCTGTGAAAGCGATATTATGAAAAAGTAATTTATAGAAAAACAAAAAACCCGACTGCGTAAAAACTAATTTTTGAAAATACGTGAAAAAGTTAAATTAGATAGAAACTAAAAAGAAAGAAACAAGCCCAACTGAACAGCAGGAAGAAGCAGAACAGAACGACTCACAGTCGGGGCCCCTTGGGAAGATTTGATTGGTAAAATTTGAATGGCTTCATCACTCTTCAGGGAACTTAATTAGCGACCAAACAGTCAGAAACCGCTTGCATGAAGTGAACCTTCATTCCCGAAGACCGCTACGGGTACCACCTATAGCAATGCACAATCGTAGGATTCGATATCAATGGGCTCTTGAACACAGAAATTGGGCAGAAGAACAATGGCGTTTCGTGTGCTTTTCTGATGAGTCTCGTTTCGGTATGAGACCGGATACAAGACGTATACGACACTGGAGAACCCCTGGACGCCAACAGCGATTAAAATCCTGCCAGGAAGTCCATCCTTATAGTGGTGGAACCATCATGGTATGGGCGGGTATTTGGATCGGCGGAAGAACTGAGTTGATTCGGATCAGAGGCAACCTCAACGCTCAAATTTATGCTGAGACGATTGTATCAGACGTCATCGTTCCTCTACAAATCGGTCCCTTATTTCAGTTAATGCATGATAATGCACGACCGCACACCGCAAGAGTTGTAAGACAGACTCTCGCCGCAGCTAACATCAATGTCCTGCCCTGGCCTGCTCAGTCGCCAGACTTGAATCCGATTGAGCATGCATGGGATATGCTACAGAGAAGAGCTCTGCCGAATATGGAGGGTATCCAGTCGCAAGAAGACCTTTTTTTGTTGTTGCAACGAACATGGGCGGCCATTCCACAGCGTGATTTGGATGAACTCATTTTGAGTATGCCAAACCGATGTTCTTGTGTTGTTAGTGTTCGCGGTAGAAACACGGATTATTAATTGTTTAAGTTACCCAATAAAATTTTAAAGAAAACTGTTATTTCAGTCTTTTTTTCGAACTTTTGTGTTAGTGGTTCAAATGTCAAAAATCCCTTTATTAGGAAAATGGCAAATTTCTTTATTAATGCAAAGGTGACTTGGTTTATCGTTACTGTGACAAACGAAAACACTTTATTTGATGAATCCTTAAAGAAAATTTTAATTAATATCAATCAGGAGAAAAGTTATTGCAAAAATATATGTTGATCCCTAGACACTTTTGATGTGTGTACATAGACTGATAAACACATTACCCTCCTTTGCGTCGCGCAGTCGGGTAAAAAGCGACATTTTGCGAAAGAGACATTTTACTACCAGGAAACATTTTGCGAAAGCGACATTTAACGCCTGAGCCCTTTTAAGAAGGAGTCATTCTGGGAAAGCGACATTATGAGAAAACGACATTTTGCGAAAGAGACATTTTTCTACCAAGAGACATTTTGCGAAAGCGAATTTTGCGCCTGCGCCATTTTAAAATTTCACCATTTGCATCCGAATTTCCGATTGAAAATATAACTGTTAGTATTCCATTTTGACCTCGCTCCTACTAGACTAGAGGGCGCCAGGGTACTGGTTGCACACGGGCGCCACAAGGGCTAGAGACGCCTCTGAATGTGGTCCGCACTAGCGGCTGATTTTTCCCACAGCTACCCGTCAACCAAGCTGTCAACCTCCCTTGCGGTGCGCCGCCGCTTGGAGGTTCGGGGTAATTTTTTAAAGAGGTTTTCTTGCGGCCCGGGCGGTTAAGCCAAGGCCCTCGACCCCCGTCGAAAGTCATAGACGTGATCATGACAATCTTCGGGGCTACGAGAATAGCGGTGGCAAGAGGAGGCGGAAGTGCAAGACCTCCTCCTGCCTGCCCGACGGCAGGGTAAGTGCACGCCGGACCCGCTCTTACTCCTAAACCACTGTGCTCTCTGCTAAACAGAGGGACACGCGGTGGAGCGACGCGACAGGACATTGGCATACAGGCAAGGAGACCCCTTACGGGGAGTTCTTGCCCGCACCCCGGGGCGCACCGTCCCGAAAAACTGGGCTTCCCCCCGGACGTATCCGGAAAGGAACTTCCAGTCCTCGGGCACTCGAGGAGGTTTCCTGTCCTTAGCACCCCGTTTATTTTGGGACTTTTTTTTTTTTTTTTTTTTTTTATCGTGGTAAAATCATCAAATGAGTCCTCCCACCCCGGGCAGGGCGGGAGGGACTGTCAGACTTGTACTGACTAAAATCCACGGTGTCCTTCAATAGCCCTTTACGTTCCGGGGTCACGGTAATGGTATAAGTCCCGCGACCCCGGCAGGCTTTGGCCCTCTACAGAGGGGGCCCCGTCATTATGCTGACGCTCTTTGAGGCGCGCGTGGAACACAACGCGCCGTCGACCCGGGCATGGTCCATGGTCGGGCTGCGAGTTGCCCTTTACTCGCCGCCCGCATGCCCGCGCCTACGGTGGCCGGAGATCGTTTTGCGACGTCCGACGCCGTGGGCGCCAACCACCGCGGGTGGGGCGGAGGGAGGACATTGCCCTCTCTCTCACGCGGCCCGCCTCCTCCTTCGCGAGCATTACTGCTTCGCAGAAGGAGGCGACCGCTTCCCACTCCGTCTCGCCCCGCAGCATGGCCGCAACCAATGCCGGGCGCGAGAGGTCTCCGCCTATCGCCGCCGTGAGGACACGTCGGTGCTCTGCCCAAGCTGGGCAGTCTTGCACCGTATGCTCTACTGTGTCCTCCGGGCGATCTTCGCAGTGGTGACACCCAGGCGTTTCCTCCTTTCTCCTTAGACACAGGTACCTCCCGAAACTTCCGTGTCCGGTGAGGACCTGCGTCATGCGGTAGGTCAGGACGCCGTGACTCCTATCCAGCCACTCCTCAAAGAGGGGTCTTACCGCCGCGATTGCGGCGTGCCCGTTTATTTTGGGACTTAGACGAAATTCCAAAAAATGAAGGGTAACTTTTTGCGAGCTAGACGCACGTGCGGGGTATCGTTGGATGGGTTAGGTTAGGTTAGGTTAGGTTAGGTTAGGTTAGGTTAGGTTAGGTTTTTTTTTTTTTTTTTTTTTTTTTTTTTTTTTTTTTTTTTTTATACTCTTCCTCCGACACAATCGTCAGAGCCTGTTTTATCTAGACTACTCTTTCATTCCAGTTCTATCTCTTATGCCTCTCGCACTTTTATTCTTCATACTATTTATCTTTCTTTCATTCTTCTCTTTCACACTTACCCGGTGGGATTCCGGTTTCTCTATCTTAATCTAATCTGCTATTTTATTATCTTTATTTCTAGGGTTCGGGTTAACACATACTCGTTGTTTTCTTTATTCGTATGCCCAGTTGGTTCACAATTTATCTTAGTATCTACTTTTACATAATAATAATAATTATAGTAGGGCTTCTTACAAGCTTCACAATTTTTCACAACTTTTTTATCCAAATAAAAATGTATTGTACAGTAACAGGCTATTCTAACATGTATTTATGACTATGGTTTATCAAACTAGGCTTATTGCAATTATTATTTACATTATTTAACTTATTATTCTACGTGTATGATGTACGGTATATCCTCATAATACACTGTCATCATACGTTTTATTTCTTGTTCCTCTTTACGACTGGGTTAATTATTTTTAAGCAATAGTTTAAAAACTCTTCCCTTTCTCTGCTTATCATTATCTGTCCTATGCTTGCCTCCGTCAGTTTTACGTTTAACCGTTGTTCGACCGTAAATCTCTCTTTTGCAAATACTGGGCATTCCAAAATGATGTGGGGAACGGATTCTTTCACAGTGGGATCACAAATGCATGAGGGACTCTCCTTACACTTAAAGCGGCATAAGTATTCGGAGAATCCCCCATGGCCGGTTAGCAGCTGGGTGCTCAAACCTGTAGGTTCGAATTTTCGAGTCACTTTGAACGCTGCAGCCACATCCGGAAAAAAGAGCTTTGTGACTCCGGCCACGTCTCCCGCTCTGTACCTCGCGTCCCACTCGCGAACCGTGTCCTGTCGGAGTTGTCGTTTCGCGAATGAGACGGGGTACAGGTCGTAGTCGGGCTTTCGTTTGCTCGATGCAGCGGCGGCTTCTTTGGCAAGTTGGTCTGCTCTCTCATTTCCCTCCAATCCCGCGTGTGCTTTTATCCAGAACAAAGTTATAACTTTGTTCTGTCGAGACAAGCTTGCTATGTTCTCGCGAGTTTCTACCGCTAGTGGATGGAGGGAGCCGAGATTTGTCACCGTTTGTAGTGCTGCCATCGAGTCGCTGTAGATTCCGAATGTGGATGCGTTGTGTCTCTTGATTCGCCTCGTGGCTTCGCAAACTGCTAGCAACTCTGCCTGGTAGACTGTGCAGTAACTCGGCAGACAAAGCTTAACGGTTTTGGTTTCCGCTTCGTCCTCCCACATGGAAAGCGCTGCGCCGACCCCCCCGCCTACCTTGCTGCCGTCCGTGAAAATTTTTACTGCACAGTCCTTGCTTGCGTCCACGTCCCGTTGATCCTTTAGGCAGGTCAGCTGGAGACTTGCAATTGCTGCCGGGTGTGGCATATCCGTCGCTGGTAGTCTCCGCTCGATTTCTCTGTCTCCCAGTTCGGGCAGGGCCTCCCCCCTCTTGATCCTGTATAGCGAGGCTACCTCGCGTACACGAAGATCAAGTGGGAGTAACCCTGCCAAAACCAGTGCAGAGTTCAGGGAAACCGTGCGGTAGGCTTTGCACATCTTTTGTGCGAAGCCCCTCTGTACTGCTCCCAGTTGCCTTTGCACACCTATTTTCCCAGCCGCCGGTGCCCAGACGCTCGCCGCGTATAAAATGATGGGTTCGACGGTCGCCGTGTATATTGTGCGTATAACCTCTGGATGGAGGCCCCAGCTTACTTTTGCCGCTCTTGCAAGCTGCTTATACACGTTTATGGCCTTTTTACAGGTGTTTGTAACATGCGTGTTGAATGTGAGTTTGTCATCAAACGTGACACCCAACATTTTAATTTGTTTGGACATGCCAATGTCGATCCCGCCCATGCTCAGGCGCGGCGTGTCAAATTTAAGCTTGCGCGTGATCACCATTGCACTGGTCTTATGCGGCGCGAATCTGAGCTTATTCCTGACACCCCACGCCCTCACGAGTTCGAGAGCGGCATTGGCCCGTCCTTCCACCTGTAATGCTGTGTCACCGTCGAACACCATAACGACGTCGTCGGCGAACGCCTGTACGTAGTGGTTACCCGCTGTGAGTATGTTGAGTAGTGAGTCTAGGAGTACATTCCACAATATGGGCCCTCCTATGGACCCCTGGACGCAGCCTTTGTTGGTCGCCTTGGTGTATCTTTCACCGCTGTATCGTACAGTTACTCTCCTTTGGTCCAGATAATTGTCCATCACTCTCCTGATGTTAATAGGACAATTCAGATTCGCCAGTTGGACTTTAATCGCCGGCCACCAGGCACTGTCGAAGGCGCCCTCTATATCCAAGGAAACTACCGTGACGATTTTCTTCTCCTTGAGTTTGGTGTTTATTCGTTGCATTAGTTTATAGAGGGCGTCTTCGCAGCTTTTCTGGGGCATAAATCCGAATTGGCTGGAGTTCAGTCTCGGCAGAATGTGATGGTTTAGGCGGCGGACCAACATTTTTTCGAATACTTTGCCCATAACCGGCAAGAGTCCTATTGGGCGGTACGACTTTGGGGTCGTATAAGAATCTTTTCCTGGTTTCCTCAATACTATCACTGTAGCCTCCTTCCAAGCTATTGGGAAATAGTGGAGCTCTAGGCAGGTTAGGTTAGGTTAGGTTAGGTTAGGTTAGGTTAGGTTAGGTTAGGTTAGGTTAGGTTAGGTTTTTTTTTTTTTTTTTTTTTTTTTTTTTTTTGTTGAGGCAGGAGTGGGAAATCCCCACGGACACCTCGGCTGTCTCACCGTCTCGCTGAGACCATGAGACAGTCGAGGTAGTGCGGGACTCGAACCCGCTAAAACCCACTCCTGCCCTGCCAGTGTCCCTCTGCCGTAGGCAGAGACCTTTATTGCGACTTTCCAGTTCATTGGTTAGTTTATTTATAGGCTGGTGAGATCGAGTTGGCTGTGATTTTATATTTTATAGTGGTGTTATTTTTAAAACTGCTTCTTCTAATTTATTTTAATATTCTATTATCCTGTCTATCTAAATTTAACTTTTTGTTTTCTCTTTTAGGTATTTGTCATTCCGAATCATTTTTATATGGTTATCTTTTTATTTTTATCTCTAATTTTATCATTTCCCTTAACAGCTCTTTTTCATATTTCCCGTTAGTTCAATCTCCCGTCTGACACGCCAGCGTTCCTTATTCATGTCCTTTTTTAATAATCTTTGCTTGGTATAATTATTATACTGGTCAAGATTATTCTTTGCAAAACACACCCGGCTACTTTTCCCAATTCTGTCGGACCATACAATGGCGTATCAAACCGAAGCTTGACCAGTTCGACACAACAGTACGATTTCACTAGCGCTGGCCCATGACCCGGTTTAATATTAGTCGCTTTCCCATGAAAGCGGCCAGAATTATCGTTCGTCATTGAGCCAGCCCCAGCGGCCCGCTCAATGCATCTGCTCTTCGGTTGTGTCGAACTGGGTGTTACTCTGTGCGTGGAAGTGGGCGCGCCCGTGACTTTAGCAATACGAGATTGCCGACCTCGCAAACGCGTCCCACTTCCTGCGCACTGGGCAGTCGCTGCTGAAAGCATTGTGTGAGTGCTCCTCCCGCTTTGCTCTGGTGCAGTTCACGCACACCGCTACTGCGCCACTATGCTGGACAGGGCAATCCGCCTTGAGATGCGGATCGCCGCAGTGGCTGCATAAGTCAGCGGGCTCTGTGCAGAGACGTTTCCCGTGACCATATGCTAAGCAGCGCGTGCACTGCACCAAAGGCGTCTGATCCTCGACGCGCACTCTCTGGAGGTCAATCCGGAGCTTGCCTCCTTCGAGCGCCCGCCTCCAGATTGCGGGAGACACACTCAACACAATGCTGCTTAAATGCGGGTTCCGGGTCTTTTTGCGGAACTTGATGCTCACTCTTTGTTCCCCGTCATCGAGGCCGTGAAAGATCTCCCGGTTCTGATTCCGAAGGGCCCGTACTACTTCCTCATCGCTGTGGATCATGAGTACGTCCCTCAGAACCAGGAGCGGGTCCCGATTCTTCACTTCCTCGATGACGAGGTTCCCTCCAGCCTCTCGTAGTCGCTCCTTGAGTTTGAGCCTCTCCCCAACCGTTTCGCACCCCAGGATCACCTTTCGATCCTTGGCTTTACGGACTCTCTCCACCCGCACCCAGCCCTCCTTTGCATCTACTGCCTTCCTCACCTTTTCCAATATTTCGTCCCCCGTCTCCATTTCCTCTGTCGAGGAGACAATCACCGAGTGCAGCGTCGTTCGCTCCGGGGCTTGTACCCCTGTATGGCTCTTTTTAACGCCCACTGCACCCGCGTAGGTTGTCTCCCCCACCTTCTCCCTGCTGACCAGACTGTCTCGGAGCAAGTCCAATTTCTCGGAGTTTTCTTTAAGCTCCGAGATATGCTCCTTGATGGCTTTTAGGAGCTCAGTCTGGCCAGCCTGGACGTCACAGGAGCCGGGGACCGAACTGTGGTCTGGGGCGGAAGCAGGTGCCGGTACGACGACGGAGGTGGCGGAGGGAGCCCGGTCAAGCTCCGACTCCTTTACTAGTTCAAAGAGCCTGTTTATGGCCTCTAGAACCGCAGCTTTTATGTCGGTTTTGAGGTTGCGAGAGTTGCCCAAATTGATCTTTGCCTTATTCAGGCAAGCTCTCGCCTCCTCAACACGGCTGCGGTGCCCAGCCCCAGGCTTTTTGATCGTTTTGGGAGCTTCTACGGTTACTCGCCGCGTCGCCGGAGTGTTAAGGCCGATTTGGGAGGGAGGAGGACTGCCTTCTCCGAACGAGATTCTCCTCCTGGCCTCCGTGGGTGGTGGCCCCGCCTTCTCCACCGATCGCGGCGAGCCCCCGGAGCTCTGAGTCCTGGTGGGAACGACCGGGGTGCGTAACATAATTGTATTGTTGCAGATGTTATATAACAACCCTTGTAAAGAGAGGGTACGTTTGTTGACAAATTATCTGCTCGGAGAGAGGGTTGGACACTGGAATATTTGTTGTTCCTGTAAATGGGGAAAATATAATAATCAGTGGTACTGAATCGCTGTAAAGGGGTGATCCAGTAAAATATAATTTGTATAATTAAAAATAAAATTATTAAACTTTATAGGTCAAATAAAACGTCACAGTAAGTCTAAAAAGTGTCCCTGTATATGGGGCAACAGTCTGCACAAAAGGTCAATAAAATGTAAAAAGGTATATAAAATGTTTAAAATGACACTCTTTCGTCACGAAAATAACCCTTATCACCGTCTACCAGTTTCTGACTGTCAGATTGGTCAATATAACACAAATTACTAAAATATTTTTTTTTTTTTTGTCAAAATAAAGTTTTCCCTCTTTGCTATAGGCCAGAGGGCGAGTGGGTGGGGAAAATTTTTTGCGAGCTAGACGCACGTGCGGGGTGTCGAAAGATTGGGCTCCGCGCGGGCTAGTCGAATATGCAATAAAATTTCCCACGACCGGAAGCAAAATTTTGAGTTATGGCCGAAAAACCAGTTATTTTACGTGAAAATTGGTGTTTTTCACCCCCACTCCGGAAATCGGGCCGCGGAACGCGGACCAAATCACGGGATTAGTAGGGGACGGTTGCTGAGACTAATATAAAGTTAAAACTGTTAAAATTGATCTGAAAATGGCGAAGTTATTGAATTAAATATGTTGAAATTTTGAAGAAAAATACAAAAAATGCAAAATACGGATAAGGGTTGGTTTTGAGGGGTTGCGATTTGTGTCAAAAGATAGGCGTCCGCCTTTTTAGGTCTAATGAGCTGAAAACAGCTTCAAAATCGCACCTATAACAAAGAAAATATCGATACTTTTTTCAACAGCCTACCCAGGTACATCAGTTTATTTTGGGACTTAGACGAAATTCCAAAAAATGAGGGGTAACTTTTTGCGAGCTAGACGCACGTGCGGGGTATCTTTGGATCGGGCTCCGCGCGGGCTAGCCGAATATGTAATAAAATAAAAAACGACAAGAGACAAAATTTTGAGTTTTGGCCGAAAAACCAGTTTTTTAAGTGAAAATATGTGTTTTTCACCCCCACTCCGGGACTCAGGCCACGGAACGCGAACCTGATCACGGGATTATTAGGGGGCGGTTGCTGAGACTAAAATGAAATTTAAACGGTTGAAATTGATGTAAAAATGGCGAAGTTAATGAATTAAATATGGTGAAATTTTGAAAATGCAATGTACGAGTAAGGGTTGAATTTTAGGGGTTGCGATTTGTGTCAAACGATAGAGGTCCGCCTTTTGAAGGTCTATGGAGCTGAAAACAGCTTCAAAATCGCACCTTTAATAAAGAAAATTAAAGTGTATGGAAATGTATGGAAATTTTTTGCGAGCTAGACGCACGTGCGGGGTGTCGAAAGATTGGGCTCCGCGCGGGCTAGTCGAATATGCAATAAAATTTCCCACGACCGGAAGCAAAATTTTGAGTTATGGCCGAAAAACCAGTTATTTTACGTGAAAATTGGTGTTTTTCACCCCCACTCCGGAAATCGGGCCGCGGAACGCGGACCAAATCACGGGATTAGTAGGGGACGGTTGCTGAGACTAATATAAAGTTAAAACTGTTAAAATTGATCTGAAAATGGCGAAGTTATTGAATTAAATATGTTGAAATTTTGAAGAAAAATACAAAAAATGCAAAATACGGATAAGGGTTGGTTTTGAGGGGTTGCGATTTGTGTCAAAAGATAGGCGTCCGCCTTTTTAGGTCTAATGAGCTGAAAACAGCTTCAAAATCGCACCTATAACAAAGAAAATATCGATGGTTAGGTTAGGTTAGGTTAGGTTAGGTTAGGTTAGGTTAGGTTAGGTTAGGTTAGGTTAGGTTAGGTTAGGTTAGGTTAGGTTAGGTTAGGTTAGGTTAGGTTAGGTTAGGTTAGGTTAGGTTAGGTTAGGTTAGGTTAGGTTAGGTTAGGTTAGGTTAGGTTAGGTTAGGTTAGGTTAGGTTTTTTTTTTTTTTTTTTTTTTTTTTTTTTTTTTTTTTTTTTTTGTTGAGGCAGGAGTGGGAAATCCCCACGGACACCTCGGCTGTCTCACCGTCTCACTGAAACCATGAGACAGTCGAGGTAGTGCGGGACTCGAACCCGCTAAAACCCACTCCTGCCCTGCCAGTGTCCCTCTGTCATAGGCAGAGACCTTGTTGTACATATATATTTCTTTACTTCAATGTCGTGGCCGGAGAGACCACGTTATTGGACGGTCAGATTACTGATATTATTAATTTTGTACTAATTTTATTACCAAATTTTCGTTTTACTACTTACAGTTTATTTCTTAGGTATATAATTTAGTTATTTGTGTGTATTGTCCAAAAATTTCCAAAAATGAGTTTACTAATTTAGTTTTTTCTTTTTTTCTATTTACTAAAATTTTGCTCAAAGTTATTTCGTTACTTATTTTTCCTATATTTTTATTTTACCTTGCCCTACTGCGACTAGGTACCTTGCGTGATCACTAATATCTATATACTTATTATATAATATAGTATCACTATAGGTTTGTTGGGTTCGACACAACTTGAAGGTTCCACTAGAGTTGACTCACGATCCAGCATAATTGCAGCCACTTTCTCATGAAAGTGGCCCCGATTAACTTTCTTCATTGAGCCAACCCCAGTGGCTCGCTCAATGCAACTGCTATCTGGTTGTGTCGAACCCGTACGCACTGTGTAGCAGGAAGTGGGCGCATTGACCACCTTAGCAATACGCAACTGCTGCTCTAGCGAATGCGTCCCACTTCCTACGTACTGGGCATTCGCTGCTGAAAGCGTTGTGCTCAGTGGCCTCCAATTTGGCTCTGGTGCAGTTCACGCATACGGCCACTGCGCCGTTTCGCCTCTCTGGGCAGTCCACCCTGAGGTGCGGACCGCCACAATGGCTGCAAAGGTCTGCCGGCTCCGAGCACAGGCGTTTCCCGTGCCCGAAAGCCAAGCAGCGCGTGCACTGCACCAGAGGCGTCTGGTCCTCGACGCGCACTCGCTGCAGGTCTATGCGGAGCTTACCCTCCTCGAGCGCGCGCCTCCAGATCGTGGGGGACACACTGAGCACAACGCTGTTCACATGAGGATTTCTCGTCTTTTTTCGGTATCTGACCGTCATTTTGCGGTCCTCGTCCTCGAGGCCGCGAAATACCTCCCGGTTCTGGTTCTCAAGGGCCTTGAGTAACTCTTCGTCACTGTGCACCGTAAGTACGTCCCTGAGAACCAGAAGCGGGTCCCTGTTCCTCACGTCCTCGACGACGAGGTTCTCTCCGGCTGCCCTCAATCGCTCCTTCACCTTTTGCCTCTCCTCCTCGGTTGCGCACCCCATAATTACCTTCCGGTCTTTAGCCTTTCGGACGCGCTCTATCCGTACCCAGCCGGCCTTCGCATCCACCGCCGTCCTGACCCTCTCGAGGACCTGGTCCCCCGTATCCATCTCCTCAGTGGAGGAGACAACCACGGAATGCAGCGTCTTTCGCTCCAGGGCCTGAGTCCCGGTATGGCGATTAATCATGGACGCAACACTCGCGTAGGTTGTCCCCTCCACACTATCCCTGCTGGCCAGACTGTCTCGGAGTTTATCCATCTTCAACGAGTGGTCTTTCAGCTCCGAGATGTGCTCCTTGAGAGAGTTAAGGAGCTCAGCCTGACCAGCAAGAATCTCGCTGGAAACGAGTGGGGGACAATGGATGGCGGCGGTCGCGGCCATCGCCGGCTCTGGTACGGGCACGGGCGCGTCTGGGGCCCTCTCGAGTTCCGCGTCCTCGACCAACTCGAAGAGCCGTTCTAGGGCCTCTAGCACCGCATTTTTTATATTTGTCTTGAGGTTGCGAGAGTTTCCCAAGTTCTGCTTCGCCTTCTGTAGGCAAGCTCTCGCCTCCTCAAGACGACTGCGGCGCTCGGCCCCAGTCCCCTCAAGCGGTCCGATGGCCGCCACGGGAGGCGGTCGCCCCTTTGGCGTGGTAAAAACTTCGATGAAGTCCCGGGGAGTGGCATCCCCGAAGGATATCCTCCTCTTTACCTCGTCGCGCTCCTTCGGGGAAAGCAATTTCTCCCCCATGGACTCACCCGTCGACCGATGCTCGTATGGAGCGTCATGCGGGTCGGGGGTGTCCATTGGGGCGGAAACAAACGGATCCTTGTAAAGGGAGGGTCTCGTCTGTCTCTTCGCCCCCGAGAAGGAAAGTATCATGGACACTGACTTCTGAGTCCCTGTAAAGGGGGGACACAGTAAACACAAATTCGGATCAAATTAAAAATATAAATACAATTAATTTAATTAAGCAAGTCAGAATTACAATAGTCAATATTTTTAAAAACGTCAATTCCGTGTCCCTGTAAAGGGGGAACACAGATAATTAATTTGAATAAAAGTCAGAACACAGTACAAAATAAATAATAATAAGAGTTTCTATAAATATTTTTAAAACGTGACGTGTGGTCAACCCTTTCCGCGCTAATCGGTTTCAAACAGTCCAGAGACTCATTGGAAACTATTTTGTGAAAAAAAATATTTTTTGTCTAAAAAAGATTTTCCTCCTAGCTATAGGCCAGTGGGCGGGTGGGTGGGGAAATTTTTTGCGAGCTAGACGCACGTGCGGGGTATCGTTGGATAGGGCTCCGCGCGGGCTAGCCGAATAAGTAATAAAATTGAAAACGACAAGAGACAAAAATTTGAGTTTAGGCCGAAAAACAGTTTTTTAAGTGAAAATTGGTGTTTTTCACCCCCACTCCGAAACTCGGGCCACGGATCGCGGACCTGATCACGGGATTAATTGAGGGCGGTCACTGAGACTAATATAAAATTTAAACGGTTGTAATAGGTCGAAAAATGGCGTTGTAAATGAATTAAATATGGTAAAATTTTGAGAAAATGCAAAATTCGGTTAAGGGTTGATTTTTAGGGGTTGCGATTTGTGTCAAACGATAGGCGTCCGCCTTTTTAGGTCTATTGAGCTGAAAACAGCTTCAAAATCGCACCTATAACAAAGAAAATATCGATGGGTTAGGTTAGGTTAGGTTAGGTTAGGTTAGGTTAGGTTAGGTTAGGTTAGGTTAGGTTAGGTTAGGTTAGGTTAGGTTAGGTTAGGTTAGGTTAGGTTAGGTTAGGTTAGGTTAGGTTAGGTTAGGTTAGGTTAGGTTAGGTTAGGTTAGGTTAGGTTAGGTTAGGTTAGGTTAGGTTAGGTTAGGTTAGGTTAGGTTAGGTTAGGTTAGGTTAGGTTAGGTTAGGTTAGGTTAGGTTAGGTTAGGTTAGGTTAGGTTAGGTTAGGTTAGGTTAGGTTAGGTTAGGTTAGGTTAGGTTAGGTTAGGTTAGGTTAGGTTAGGTTAGGTTAGGTTAGGTTAGGTTAGGTTAGGTTAGGTTAGGTTAGGTTAGGTTAGGTTAGGTTAGGTTAGGTTAGGTTAGGTTAGGTTAGGTTAGGTTAGGTTAGGTTAGGTTAGGTTAGGTTAGGTTAGGTTAGGTTAGGTTAGGTTAGGTTAGGTTAGGTTAGGTTAGGTTAGGTTAGGTTAGGTTAGGTTAGGTTAGGTTAGGTTAGGTTAGGTTAGGTTAGGTTAGGTTAGGTTAGGTTAGGTTAGGTTAGGTTAGGTTAGGTTAGGTTAGGTTAGGTTAGGTTAGGTTAGGTTAGGTTAGGTTAGGTTAGGTTAGGTTAGGTTAGGTTAGGTTAGGTTAGGTTAGGTTAGGTTAGGTTAGGTTAGGTTAGGTTAGGTTAGGTTAGGTTAGGTTAGGTTAGGTTAGGTTAGGTTAGGTTAGGTTAGGTTAGGTTAGGTTAGGTTAGGTTAGGTTAGGTTAGGTTAGGTTAGGTTAGGTTAGGTTAGGTTAGGTTAGGTTAGGTTAGGTTAGGTTAGGTTAGGTTAGGTTAGGTTAGGTTAGGTTAGGTTAGGTTAGGTTAGGTTAGGTTAGGTTAGGTTAGGTTAGGTTAGGTTAGGTTAGGTTAGGTTAGGTTAGGTTAGGTTAGGTTAGGTTAGGTTAGGTTAGGTTAGGTTAGGTTAGGTTAGGTTAGGTTAGGTTAGGTTAGGTTAGGTTAGGTTAGGTTAGGTTAGGTTAGGTTAGGTTAGGTTAGGTTAGGTTAGGTTAGGTTAGGTTAGGTTAGGTTAGGTTAGGTTAGGTTAGGTTAGGTTAGGTTAGGTTAGGTTAGGTTAGGTTAGGTTAGGTTAGGTTAGGTTAGGTTAGGTTAGGTTAGGTTAGGTTAGGTTAGGTTAGGTTAGGTTAGGTTAGGTTAGGTTAGGTTAGGTTAGGTTAGGTTAGGTTAGGTTAGGTTAGGTTAGGTTAGGTTAGGTTAGGTTAGGTTAGGTTAGGTTAGGTTAGGTTAGGTTAGGTTAGGTTAGGTTAGGTTAGGTTAGGTTAGGTTAGGTTAGGTTAGGTTAGGTTAGGTTAGGTTAGGTTAGGTTAGGTTAGGTTAGGTTAGGTTAGGTTAGGTTAGGTTAGGTTAGGTTAGGTTAGGTTAGGTTAGGTTAGGTTAGGTTAGGTTAGGTTAGGTTAGGTTAGGTTAGGTTAGGTTAGGTTAGGTTAGGTTAGGTTAGGTTAGGTTAGGTTAGGTTAGGTTAGGTTAGGTTAGGTTAGGTTAGGTTAGGTTAGGTTAGGTTAGGTTAGGTTAGGTTAGGTTAGGTTAGGTTAGGTTAGGTTAGGTTAGGTTAGGTTAGGTTAGGTTAGGTTAGGTTAGGTTAGGTTAGGTTAGGTTAGGTTAGGTTAGGTTAGGTTAGGTTAGGTTAGGTTAGGTTAGGTTAGGTTAGGTTAGGTTAGGTTAGGTTAGGTTAGGTTAGGTTAGGTTAGGTTAGGTTAGGTTAGGTTAGGTTAGGTTAGGTTAGGTTAGGTTAGGTTAGGTTAGGTTAGGTTAGGTTAGGTTAGGTTAGGTTAGGTTAGGTTAGGTTAGGTTAGGTTAGGTTAGGTTAGGTTAGGTTAGGTTAGGTTAGGTTAGGTTAGGTTAGGTTAGGTTAGGTTAGGTTAGGTTAGGTTAGGTTAGGTTAGGTTAGGTTAGGTTAGGTTAGGTTAGGTTAGGTTAGGTTAGGTTAGGTTAGGTTAGGTTAGGTTAGGTTAGGTTAGGTTAGGTTAGGTTAGGTTAGGTTAGGTTAGGTTAGGTTAGGTTAGGTTAGGTTAGGTTAGGTTAGGTTAGGTTAGGTTAGGTTAGGTTAGGTTAGGTTAGGTTAGGTTAGGTTAGGTTAGGTTAGGTTAGGTTAGGTTAGGTTAGGTTAGGTTAGGTTAGGTTAGGTTAGGTTAGGTTAGGTTAGGTTAGGTTAGGTTAGGTTAGGTTAGGTTAGGTTAGGTTAGGTTAGGTTAGGTTAGGTTAGGTTAGGTTAGGTTAGGTTAGGTTAGGTTAGGTTAGGTTAGGTTAGGTTAGGTTAGGTTAGGTTAGGTTAGGTTAGGTTAGGTTAGGTTAGGTTAGGTTAGGTTAGGTTAGGTTAGGTTAGGTTAGGTTAGGTTAGGTTAGGTTAGGTTAGGTTAGGTTAGGTTAGGTTAGGTTAGGTTAGGTTAGGTTAGGTTAGGTTAGGTTAGGTTAGGTTAGGTTAGGTTAGGTTAGGTTAGGTTAGGTTAGGTTAGGTTAGGTTAGGTTAGGTTAGGTTAGGTTAGGTTAGGTTAGGTTAGGTTAGGTTAGGTTAGGTTAGGTTAGGTTAGGTTAGGTTAGGTTAGGTTAGGTTAGGTTAGGTTAGGTTAGGTTAGGTTAGGTTAGGTTAGGTTAGGTTAGGTTAGGTTAGGTTAGGTTAGGTTAGGTTAGGTTAGGTTAGGTTAGGTTAGGTTAGGTTAGGTTAGGTTAGGTTAGGTTAGGTTAGGTTAGGTTAGGTTAGGTTAGGTTAGGTTAGGTTAGGTTAGGTTAGGTTAGGTTAGGTTAGGTTAGGTTAGGTTAGGTTAGGTTAGGTTAGGTTAGGTTAGGTTAGGTTAGGTTAGGTTAGGTTAGGTTAGGTTAGGTTAGGTTAGGTTAGGTTAGGTTAGGTTAGGTTAGGTTAGGTTAGGTTAGGTTAGGTTAGGTTAGGTTAGGTTAGGTTAGGTTAGGTTAGGTTAGGTTAGGTTAGGTTAGGTTAGGTTAGGTTAGGTTAGGTTAGGTTAGGTTAGGTTAGGTTAGGTTAGGTTAGGTTAGGTTAGGTTAGGTTAGGTTAGGTTAGGTTAGGTTAGGTTAGGTTAGGTTAGGTTAGGTTAGGTTAGGTTAGGTTAGGTTAGGTTAGGTTAGGTTAGGTTAGGTTAGGTTAGGTTAGGTTAGGTTAGGTTAGGTTAGGTTAGGTTAGGTTAGGTTAGGTTAGGTTAGGTTAGGTTAGGTTAGGTTAGGTTAGGTTAGGTTAGGTTAGGTTAGGTTAGGTTAGGTTAGGTTAGGTTAGGTTAGGTTAGGTTAGGTTAGGTTAGGTTAGGTTAGGTTAGGTTAGGTTAGGTTAGGTTAGGTTAGGTTAGGTTAGGTTAGGTTAGGTTAGGTTAGGTTAGGTTAGGTTAGGTTAGGTTAGGTTAGGTTAGGTTAGGTTAGGTTAGGTTAGGTTAGGTTAGGTTAGGTTAGGTTAGGTTAGGTTAGGTTAGGTTAGGTTAGGTTAGGTTAGGTTAGGTTAGGTTAGGTTAGGTTAGGTTAGGTTAGGTTAGGTTAGGTTAGGTTAGGTTAGGTTAGGTTAGGTTAGGTTAGGTTAGGTTAGGTTAGGTTAGGTTAGGTTAGGTTAGGTTAGGTTAGGTTAGGTTAGGTTAGGTTAGGTTAGGTTAGGTTAGGTTAGGTTAGGTTAGGTTAGGTTAGGTTAGGTTAGGTTAGGTTAGGTTAGGTTAGGTTAGGTTAGGTTAGGTTAGGTTAGGTTAGGTTAGGTTAGGTTAGGTTAGGTTAGGTTAGGTTAGGTTAGGTTAGGTTAGGTTAGGTTAGGTTAGGTTAGGTTAGGTTAGGTTAGGTTAGGTTAGGTTAGGTTAGGTTAGGTTAGGTTAGGTTAGGTTAGGTTAGGTTAGGTTAGGTTAGGTTAGGTTAGGTTAGGTTAGGTTAGGTTAGGTTAGGTTAGGTTAGGTTAGGTTAGGTTAGGTTAGGTTAGGTTAGGTTAGGTTAGGTTAGGTTAGGTTAGGTTAGGTTAGGTTAGGTTAGGTTAGGTTAGGTTAGGTTAGGTTAGGTTAGGTTAGGTTAGGTTAGGTTAGGTTAGGTTAGGTTAGGTTAGGTTAGGTTAGGTTAGGTTAGGTTAGGTTAGGTTAGGTTAGGTTAGGTTAGGTTAGGTTAGGTTAGGTTAGGTTAGGTTAGGTTAGGTTAGGTTAGGTTA